>CM053623.1:27792018-27826248 GCA_028646595.1 Phalanger gymnotis | reverse complement strand
CTAACTTGCTTTTCCAAATCCTTTTTGAGCTCTTCCATGGCCTGAGACTAGTTCATGTTGTTCTTGGAGGCTTTTGTTGTAGGCTCTTTGACTTTTTTGACTTCTTCTGACTGTATGTTTTGGTCTTCTTTGTCACCAAAGAAAGATTCCAAAGTCTGAGACTGAATCTGGGTGCATTTTCAGTGCCTGGCCATGTTCCCAGCCAATTAACTTGACCCTTGAGTTTTTTCAGCAGGGTATGACTGCTGTAAAGAGAACTACGTTCCAAGCTTGGGGGGATGTGCCAGCTCTACCACACCAGCACTCCTCCTTCCCCAAGAACCCTTAACCCTGATTGGACTTAGATCTTCAGCAGGCTCTTCACTCCTGCTCTGATCTGCCACTTAATTCCTCCCACCTCCCACTGGGCCTGGGGCCAGAAGCACTTACAGCTGTGGTTCTGTAGCTGCCCCACCTCCTCTTCCCCACAGGGTGGTAGCTGAACCACAAACTCCTTCTTTCACTCAGCAGCTTTTCCCACTAACCTTCTCTGTTGTCTTTGGTGTTTGTGGGTTGAGAAGTCTGGTAACTGCCACAGCTCACTGATTCAGGGCTCTAGGGCATGCTCCGCCTGGCTCCTGGTCTAGTTGGTCCACGCTGCCCATGCTGGGCTCTGCTTCGCTCCGCTCTCAGCTCTGTGCAGGATAGACCTTACCCAGAGACCATCCAGGTTGTCCTGGGCTAGAGCCCTGCTTCACTCCGCTATTTTGTGGGCTCTGCAGTTCTTCTCTGTTGTCGTTGGTGTTTGTGGGTTGAGAAGTCTGGCAACTGCCACAGCTCACTGATTCAGGGAGCTAGGGCCCACTCTGCCCGGCTCCAGGTCTGGGTGGTCCGCGCAGCCCACGCTGGGCTCTGCTCCACTCCCAGCTCCATGTGCAAAAGACCTCACCCAGCAACCATCCAGGCTGTCCTGGGCTGAAGCCTTGCTTCCCTCTGCTATTTTGTGGGTTCTGCAGTTCTAGAATTGGTTCAGAGCCATTTTTTATAGGTTTTTGGAGGAACTTGGTGGGGAGTTCATGCTAGTCCCTTTTTTCCAGCTGTCATCTTGGCTCTGCCCCCAGAATTGATAAATATTAATAAATAAAAATATTGATAAAATAAAATAAATAAAAAGAATTCAATAAATTTATAGTCTCCAAAAAGCCCAAAAAAAGTGAGATTCTGAAAGTTAGAGTTAAAAATGGAAAAAAGGGATTGCCTAAAAAATGATTAAACTAAGTACTGATTAAAAAAACTTATAATATAAATTAATGATTTGCTAATTTAGTGTAGAGAGGAAATCCATATTACCAAAATAAAAATTGAGAGGAGGAAAGTCATAGCAAATAAAAAAGCAGATACTGAAAATTATTAGAACTACTATACCAGCTTATAAGCCAACAGAATGAAATGAAAGAATATTTATGAAAATATTTAATCCCTAAATTAACAAAACAAAAAGTCTAATCCAAACTCAGAAAGAAAAATTGAAGAAACTCTTGATAAAATCAGTCCATTTTGTTATTGATTCTATTCTGTATCACCTCTCATATGTTGTAAAAAAAAATTGTCCTTTCTGAGCTAAGTAGTCCCATAAATCACCTTAATTCAAAGAAATATATTATTTCCACACTGCCCACAAACAATTAAGATATATCTGTTCTCTTGTTAACAAGCCTTTCAAGATGCAGGTAGGCTCCAGAAAGTCTGTTATCTCTGTAATGGTGGCCTGGACTATTATTGCTGTGACTATAATTAACCATGCAGGTGGACACCACCAGTGAGTTTTCCATAACAACAAGATGGAAAAGAGGGGTTGTTGCTATTCCAACATTCCTGACTTCCATCCAATCATATTGTTTTCCATCATTTATGATGCTTCAGACTTTGTAACTGATTCATATTGTTTTATGCTCCCTGTTCTTTGTTCTCTTGTCCTTCCCAAAACTATGTGAAGGTTAGTAAGCCCCACCCTGTTGTCTTCTGACTGGCCAAGGAGTCAAGGAACCCTTTTTGTTGGTAACTGCTAGCCTTATCAATAAATTGAATATACTTGGAATTTTATGCCTCAGTGTACCTTAATTTCAATCACAATACTATTAATGAAGTCCCAAAGAGGGAGGTCCGTATAAATGTTCATGGTAAATCACACTGAACACTTAAAAAATAACTCTTATGCTACATAAAGTATTCTCAAAACTAGAAAAAGATAGAACCTTATTATAAGACTCTACTTATGAATCAGGCATAGTCTTAATAACCAAACCAGGGAAAGGGAAAGCAGAATAAAACTACAAACCAATATCACAAATGAACATTTGTGTAAAAATGCTAGGTAAAATTTTAGAAAAGTGGCTATAAGCATTATAATCCAAAATTTTGTTTATTAGAACCAGGTGGGTTTATGTAAGGAATGCAAGGACAGTTCAAAATTAGGAAAACCACAATTAACTATGTTAATTAAAATTAAAGACATAGCTGTATCAATAAATTCATGAAAATCATTCTACAATAGGCAGCATTTATCTATGGGAAAAAAACCTTTTATTATCACACATATAGGAACCTTTCTCAAAAATATTTTTCCTCAAATCATCATTTTTTCTGCCAGTTAAATTTTTACCTGTTTTTGTGTTCTTCTATTTGAGCAGAAATTCCTTATATCTCCCTTTCCATCTCCCTTTTTTGCGTTCTCTTCCCTCATTAGAATCTAAGTTCCTTGAGAGCAGGGTTTGTCTTCCTTGCCTGTCTTTGTATCCTCAGCTCTTACATCCCTTTTAGTAAGTACTTAATAAATGTTCTATCAATCCGTCTCATGATCAATAACTTAGCAAGATATTGTGAAAAATCAGTTACATTCTGTTTTTCCATTATAAGAATCTCAGCTCCATCTGCTCGATGATACAGACTGCCTTCATTAAAAAAAAATCCCAATACCTCTTCAGCTATAACTTAAAATATTTTTAAGAAGATAGAATTGTTTCTCAATTATATGTAAAAACAATGTTTAGCCTTTTTAAAAATAATTTTGAGCCCCAAATTCCCTTCCTCCCTCCCCCTCAGAAGGTAAGCACTTTGATATAAATTATACATTTACAGTCATTTCCATACTAGCCATGTTTCAGCTATAATTTTTTAAAATGATTGTATTCCATGGATAATTTGAGGGATTTTCAAGGATTATTTTGATGTACATAAAAGCTAACCTCCACAGAAGACGGAGCAACCATATTTGACCTAAGTGCTATAGATACAAGGGATAGCAATTAAATCAGAAAAATAAATTGAGAGAATGAGTATAGGTAAAAGGGAGGTAAAAATGATCTCTGTTCACAAACAATATAATGACGTACATTGAAAACTTCATATAATTGGTGAAAAAATTTATCAAAACAACAGTTTTAGTAAAAGAGGGTGCTACAAAATAAATCCACAAAAATCATCAACCTTTCTGCATATTAAAAATAAAATCCTAGAGAAAGATAGGAATAAAAATTCCATTTAATATAACCACATTGCACTATATATCTGGAAATTAATTTATCAAGATGCATCCAAGACTTAAGTAAATAAAACTATAAAACTGTTTCCCCAGAAATAAAAGAAGACACAAGTGATTAGATGAATCTAATTTGTATATGATTTTTGCATGTTGTTTCCCCCATTAAACTGTGTGCTTGCCTGCAGACTGGCTGGGATACTTTCTGCCTTTCTTTGTAGCCACAATGCTTGGCACAGTGCCAGGCACATAGTGGGTGCTCAAGCAACTTATGGTTGTTGATTTTACTCGATTTGACCAAATAGTCAACAGATATGCCATCCAACATGGTAAAAATGATGTTATCCAAATTATCTTACAGATTTAGAACTGTACCAAACAAAATAAGACGAAAATTCATTTGGAAGAATAAAAAGTCAAGAACATAAAGGGATATCTGGGGCTGGGAGGAGGGGGGGAAGTAATGAAATGTTACAATATGAAAATAAATGAGGAGTATAGAAATTCAGAGAAGCATAGGAAGAGCTGAATGAAGAGTGAAGAAAGCAGGGCCAGAAAAATGATTTGAATGGTGATGACTACAGTGTATATAAAGTCAACATAGAAAAGCAGAGGGATAAAATGATGATCAGCATTAGTACCATAATGTTAAGATTAAAGTCTACATGCCTCCTTGTGATTAATAATGAGGAATTTTACCATTTTTTTCAGGGAATGGATTTTTTAAAAGAGGTTCTTTGGGTATCTATTAAGAAATATTTGTTGTATCAAAACAAAATATATCAATAATTTTTAAAAAAAAATTGTCAGGGAAGGAAAATTGCATCTTTTCTCTCTTCTTCATCTGTCCTGAAAAGTATAAAAAGGAAATCTAAATTTTTAGACATAGAAATTAGATTTCTAACTATTTAAAAGTAAAGAGGTGGCCACAGAGCATAGTTGATAGTATCAGACTTGGAGGCAGGAAGATCTGAGTTTGAATCCTCCTCAGGATTTGCCTCTGTGATCCTAGGCAAATCAGTTAATTTCTGTCCACCACATTTTCCTGATTTATAAAATTATGTGTATTCGTAATTATAAAATTATGTGTATTCATAATTGCACCTACAGCCTAGGGTTGTAGTAAGGAGAAAAGGGAGATCATATTTGTAAAGCACTTTACAAACTTTAAAAGTGCTGCGTAAGTAATGATAGTACTAGCCATTGGTGGTGGTGATGGTGGTGTTGTTGACAGTTGGCATACCCTCCATCGGTTCATATAAAATGTGCGAGTAACATGTCAAAATTAAATCGAGCTTTCTACTCATCCGAGAGCATCTAAGGGTAGCATATCCTTCCTTTGTGGCATTCCCTTACAGACATCGAACCCTCAGAGGGAGATCCCCAGACTAACATGAAAGGCAACTGGAAAAAAGAGATCCTGACCAACGAAGGCACAGAGTTCCTTAGAGTACAAGTTCCCATGAGCATTGGCTATGGGATCATCTCTTAGCACAGTTGATCAGCCAGTCCGATCTTTGGCATCGGACAACTCCTCAATGCTGGTCGATATGGCCACACGTTAACAACTTCTGCAATGGGGCAGCAGCTGACGAGAAACGGTGTTCTCACTGTAGGACTTCCTTCCATTTGTCTCTTCACCGACCTTTGATGTCCTTGGTCATGCCTATTGTGCCAGGTCAGCTCTGTCGTACATCTCTAATGAGTGAGCATGACCCAAGGTCTAGTGTTAAGAGTCAGGCGATCTGTTCCTGACAATGTCTTCCTCTTGGTGTTGGTGAGAAATTCAGTGGCAGTGTTGTTGACATGGAGTAACTAGGTGGCTGTCTTAAAATAGTTATGATTCTCTGCCAAAATAATTGAAAATTTAGGAGAAAATGCACAATTACTTAAAGAAGATTAAACTAGAAGAATATCAAGGCTAAGGACCATACATTATTCAAGAATTTTAAGATTCATAGGCTTCTTTTTATCTGTGGCATTAATTTCCAACATCAATAATAATCCCTGATTGTTCTCAAGGTAATTAAACTTTTGTGTCAGAATTTAATTTTGTGCATGGTAATGAGAGTTAATCAGATAATGTAGTTACCAAAGGAACCTCGCTTGGATCTTTGCGAAAGAATTATTTTCAACATTTCTGGTGCAAATGTGATACGCGGAGATAGGGCTATTAATGAGTGCTGTTGACATTAACAAGGAGCCAACAGATGCAGCGGTGCCCACCTTCACCGTTGTCGCCTCACAGTACCAGACGCTCATTCCAACCCTACTGCCCTTTTCCAAAACCCTTTTGGAGTTAACTTTAGAGCCTTGGTATTTGCAAGTTCTAGTATTGAATATTTAGAGTGGAGGTCTGTATGGTGCTCTACGTCCATCACCTCATTTGTTCATCACAATGACCATTGTAAGTTGCAGATATTATCAGGTAGCTGATGTCAAAGTCCATAGATCATGGGCCTAGACTTAGGAAGACCTGAGTTCAATTTTGACCTCAGACACTCAGCAACTTGGCTTTTTCTTGCCATTTCTGGCCCTTAGATCTACCAAGTGCTTAATTAGTACATATCGATTAAATTATCTAAGGCACATACACTTTAAGGGATAAATAGAACATAAACTCATTGAAGGCAGGGACCCTTTTTTCTCCTTCTATACTTGGCCCCAGACACAATCAGTGCCTAATAGATGTAAATTGATTTGGACTGCAAGGGTTCAAGGCTGTATTTGAACTCCTGTCTTTCCTCACTCTGAGCCCAGAGTGACAGTCACTGGGCAGCACTGTCTTCATGTCTGAGTTGTTATAAAAACCACTGTTGTGCTTGGGAAAGCCTCAATGAAATCTAGAAATCATGCATTCCTTCTCTTCATTTCAGCCATGGAGTTCCATGAACACTTGCACACCATTGGGGCAAGGGAAGGCTTGAAGGAGAGGAAACTTCAGAAGGCAGTGGAGAGCTTTACCTGGAACATCACCATCCTCAAGGTAACCTTGGGTTTTATCTCTTCCTGTGTACAGTTGTTCCTGCTGGTTTGCCGGGCACCGGCAATCTCAACATTGAGCATCCCTGGCCACGGGAGCCTATACCCCAGTCAAATAAAGAACCTTCCTCACTGCAGGTTATAAGGTGTCATGGGCTGTCAGGGTAGACTGACTGGACCCACTCGTTGGTGTGGTGTAAATTTCACAGCCGCTACCCTGCCGTCTTTTTTTCAGGATATTTTAATGTTAACGGGTCCCTGTGGTTTGGGTATGAAGTGGTTCTTATTGATTAGAGAATAATGATTACCACTGCCCCCAAAAAGCAATCTGTACTCGCTCAGATGTAATCGAACAGTTTAAAAGAGAAGCAACTGCCTTAATATTCTTCCCGTTGGAAGGAAATGAGGAAAGGGGTCCTTGGTACCACTTCACAGCAGTACAAATCCTCTGCGTATCAGACTCACAGCATCTCAGAGTTGGAGAAGACCAGAGGCTCTCCAATCCAACCTGGAGCGGATCAGAAATCCCCTTATCAGAATCTCCAGTAAATCTGAGCACCAGAACAGAGGTTCTTACCTTTTTGTGTGAGATGAACCCCTTTAGCAATCTAATAACAATAATAATAGCTATCATTTACATAGGACCTACTATGTGCCAGGCACTCTGCTAAGCGCTTTACAAATATTATCTAATTTGATCCATACAGCTACCCTGGGAGGTAGGTGCTGTTATTATCCCTATTTTATAGTTGAGGAAACTGAAGCAAACAGGTAAAGTGACTTGGCCAAGGTCACGCAACCAGTAAGTGTCTGAAAGCCATATTTGAACTTGAGCCTTCCTGACTCCAAAGCACTCTATCCATCAGGCCACCTACCTGCCTAGCTGCTGTCTTGTGTCTAGGGACCCCTTGTCAAAGGAAAGTTTTTAAATGCATAAAATAAAATATATAGGATTGCAAAGGAAACCATTTACGCTGAAATACAGTTATCGAAATATTAAAAAAAAAAACAAGCTCGTGGATTCCAAGTTAAGAAGCCCCAACCTAGATGGGATGTGGTGTGGGGGAAGGTATATATGATGGCTTTTGAGTTGGAGGGCCTGCTCACATCGGTTCAAATCCCAATTCTGCCTCCTTCCAGCTGAGTCAAGCTGAAGAAGTCCCTTACCTTCACTGATTCTCAGTGTTGTCATCTGCAAAACTGAAAGGGCTGCACCTCATGGTCTCTCCCAGCTTTCAGCTATAAACCCACCACTCAATGGCCTCCCAAAGGCAACCGTTCTACTTTCTCAAATCTGTAATTTAGAGGATGTGTTTGCTTTCATAAAGCCTAAATCAGCCTCTGTTTAATTGTTGAAGTCAAGGCCTTTTCCTCCAAGGCACTCACGTTCTATAAGGATGTGCAAGGTCTGGAATGGTGCTAAGACCTCTGTGATCATGTTGACGTTTTGGAGGAATGCGGCATGTGAGCCGAAGCTTTTTTCTTGTTTTGTGTCCGAGGTTTGTACTTGCAGCTCGATGCCTTATGAACTTAAATAATACACCAGGGTGGTTTTCATTCAGGACCTGGGCCAATTAAAATGTCCCACTCCTGTCAACCATTTCATCTCCATGGCCTTCTGCTCTGCTGAGTTCTGGCCTGTGAAGACATTATCACAGCTGCCTCTTAGGATTTCCTCTCCCCACCCTTTATGTTCAGTCTCCTTTCCCTGTGACTGAGAATCATTTTCTTATTTGATTTCCTACAAAGTCTCTCTTCCCAGTGAAGCTTAATTCTCTGTTCCCATATCAGACCCCTTTCACTCAATGAAATCACTTTCCACATTTCTTCTAACACCTTACCCCCTTTCTTCCACATGTTCCTTCTGTCTCTAAATCTTCTGTCTCAGTACCAGTGAGTTACAGCTCGGTAAACAGCAACCCCAAAAATTCACAATGAAAATGAGTTTTGGTTTCACTGTTGACTGACTCGCTAACTAGCCTGGTCCTACTGCTTAACACCTTGAGGAGTGTACTTCATACCTCCATGCCTTCTCCTTTCCCATCTCCCGGAAGGAGAAATATCCCTTTATTCTTCCCAAGGCTACCTCCTTCTTCCTGGGCCCTCGATTCTATCCTTTGTGGCCTCTTAATAATTTCCTCTTTCTCTTTTTTTTTGCAGGGGGGGAAGGCCAGGCAACTGGGGTTAAGTGACTTGCCCAAGGTCTCCTCTTTCTCTTACATCTTCAATTTTGTCTCTCTCCTGACCCCAGGGCCAGTGCTCTGTCCACTGTGTCACCTAGCTGCCCCTAAGAATAATAGATTCTTTATGATGGAAGAGGCCTGAGAATTCATCTGGATCAGTCCTCCCACCCATTGTAAGAATCCTCTCCAAAGCATCCTTGACATATGGTCATTCAGCATCTGGCTGCGTGACACCACTAATGAGGGAGTCAATACCTCAAGAGGGAGCCTGGGCCATCATTCTGTCCCTAGTTAGAAGGGTCTGAACTTAGGTTAAGCTGAAATCTGTCTTCTTAATATTTCTCTCCATTGCCCTATTCTGGACATCCTGTGGCAAACTTGTGGTAGGATTTGAACGAAGGTCATCCAGGATGGACAGGAATAGATGGGTAATGGTCTGCCCAGTTGGAAAGGACATCCAAATTCATTGGGTGATCACAGAACTAGGTTCTAGTCTTGGACTCTGGAACAATACAGCATGAGGCTACCATGCTTTCCATGGAGTAGCCCTTCAGCTATTTGAAGAAACTGTTAAATCTACCTTAATCATCTCTTCTCCAAGATAAACATCAAAAGTTCCTTTTTCTATTTTTTTAGACCATAAGAGGAATATAGGTTTAGAGCTAGAAGGGACCCAGACGTAATCTAGTTGAACTTCCCCCATTTTAAAGGTGGAGAAGCTGAGGCCCAGGGAGGCTAAGGACTTGTCCAAAGTAAGAGTTCAGCCTTCTCTAGATAGTCACTTTTTGTCGATGTATTTCTTAAAATGTGACGTACCCAGAACTGAGCACCCACATACGGTCTGCCCAGTGCGAAGTTCACTGGCACTATTACATCCCTTGAAGCAGTTATCATATTTCTGTGAATACAGCCTGAACTGAAATTAGTTTTTCAGCAGCTACACGATACAGTTAATTCAATTCAGTTCAACAAATATTGATCAATGGCCCACTAGACACAAGGCTTAAGGATATATTAAAATATAAGGTCTTCAATCATCTAAAAGCACCAGATCTTTTTTCCAAATGAACAACTTCCAAGCCAGCATCGATCTTTGTAGTTAGTGGCCATTTTCCACTCTGAAAATTGGTCTGCTCGTTACCTTTTTCTCTTTATGCCAAATTCCATTTTTAAACCCTTAAGAGCCTACTACTCACTTGTCTTACAGTCATGTTACACTTGTCATTTTTATTAAAATTCTTGTCCATAGGATGGAATACAGTAGGTGCTTGACAAATGATATTTGACTGACTTTTCTCTTTTGGATTCTAATTTATTTGGCTGGCTTAATTGTGTGTATCTGGGGGAACTGAAAAGTAGAGGGATAGTTTTATTTAAATGGTGTAGGGAATGGTAAGGCAGGACCAATCCCACACACGCAGGAGAATGATTTTGTACCTATTTTTCACTTTTGGTTGATGTTTTGGAGGAAATGTAAGCTGACCTGTGTCAAATCCAAATTGTTGCAGTGATAAGCCAAGTGGTAATGAAACTCGGCATATGTTCTATAAAGTTTAGCCTTAAAAAGTGGTCATTTCTGAGCCTGCCATGCCTCCTCTAGCTATTTGTGAACTCCATTCCCTCCTTTACAGTAGATTTATTCTGTAATTAAATGATTAGAATCATAAACCTTTAGACCAAGAAAGACTGCTAGAAACGATCTAGTCCAATCCTGTCATGTCGTAGATAAGAAAACTGAGTCTCCCAGAGGTTGAATGATTCGTCCAAGGTCACACAGCTTAGTTAGGGGCAGAGCTGGAACTAATGCCTTCATCTCCTGGCTTGTGTCCTTGTCAGACTCTTTCCATTATGCCGAGTAGCATTATTTACGGATCAGAGCCCAAGATTAGAACTGAGGAATATGTTTCTCCTCCTCACTTTCTCTTCTGACTCACCATGATTTATATTTAACTTATTTTTACGTCAGTTTCCACATCTTTAATCTCTGACTGTACTACTATTTTTTGAGCAGTTTGAAAAATCTTTCTGTGTTAAGAAAATAAAAGGAAAGAAGGGTATGAAATATATGAGTAACCCCCATTTACACACGTATCTTCTGCAGGCTCACGAAGAGCATTGGGCACCTCCACTGAGAGAGTCCATTTGGGGCAGGGAGTGAGGTGGTCTGCTTGTTGGTTCTACGCGTTGAGGGTATGATGGCCCTGGTGATTTCTAGTTCATGACTGAAGGAGCATCTATGCAGCCCAGTCCCCCCACATCTTTCTCTTTCCACCAAATAAAAGACAATGATTTGCCCAAGACAGAAGGACAGAGAAAATGGACTGTCTGAAAATAATTTAAAGGCCAGTAAAAAAAGGTGTTTATCGCCATTTAATTAGCTCTGACTCTTAGTGGATCTTGTATGCCATAACAACTCATAAAGACTATCTGCTGGTTAAGAAAGTATACACACTAAGGGAATTATGGATCTTCTCTATAGGTCAAAGAGCTCTTTAGGTTTGGAGTTAGAAGGCCTCTGTTCCAAACCTTGCTTTGTGGCTTCTTAGAGGGCCATTGTGAGGAAAGCTCTTTGTAAACTTTAAAAGTGCTGTAGAAACAGGAGCCATTGATTGGTTTCAAATTAATAGCGAGCTGTAGGAATTGGAGCAACATCTTCTAAGGGCTAAGCCTTAGCTTAGGCCTGCTTGACATAGGGAAGAAGGAATGGTCACTAAGGGCCAAATTCTTCACCAATCTTGAAAAGAAACTTATCTCAAAATGGTTGGTTTTAAATTAATAGCAGAACTAAATTTGGAACCCAGTTTTGCTCATCCCACAAAGACAAATCCTTCCTGCATGATACCCAACTCCTAATCCTGCGTCATGCTGCTTTGTTTCATGAGCAACAAAGCAGAGTGACCCAACGTGGGATAAAAATGTAGGAAGAGGGACAGCTGACCTTTTGTTGTGAGGGAGGTTAGGGCTGATCTGTCATTTCATTGGTAGAGGGAATTCCCAGTATAGAAAAATCTTCAACAATGCAAGTAAGCAACTCATCTGTAATTTGTAGTCTTAAGGAGTTGGCTGATGTCACTAAGATTTTAAATGACAGGCTCATTGTCACATGATCAATATGCATCAGAAGCAAGATTTGAACCCAGATCTTAGTGAGAAAAAAAGAGGAAAAAAATGATCTATACTTGCTACTGCAAATTATTAATTACCCCTTAGTCAACAAGCAGAGAAAGAAAGCCAAAAAACAATCCCTGCTCTGGAGGAGCTCAGTCTAATAAAGGAGAAAAAGATGTAAAAATAACTGTGTGTAAAAATACATTTGTTGCTCACTTGTTTCGATCGTGTCTGACCCTTTATGACCTCATTTGGGTTTTTCTTGGCAAAGGTACTAGAATGGTTTGCCTTTTCCTTTTCCAGTGGATCCATTTTGTCAGGCAATCAGAGGTTGAATGACTTACCCAGGGACATACAGCTAGAAAGTTTCTGAGGCTGGATTTGAATTCAGGTCCTCCTGACTCCAGGCCCAGTGCTGTATGCACCGAGCCACCAGCTGCCTTTACAAAAGTACCTAATTATATACAAAAATATGACTTTCCTTATATTTGATTTCCACCCCCTAGTCTACTGAGAATGAGTGAAAGTTCTCCGTGTGGCTCCCACTTCCCAAATGTGGTAGCTTCATCCTTGGTGAACTCTCTGTAGTATCTGACAGTTGATCTTTTCCTTTCTTTATACTGCCTTCCACCTCTGGCCTCAGCACCTTTGCAATCAGCTGGTTCTCCTATCATCTCTTAGTCCTCAGTTTACTCTGCCATGTTTCCTCTCTCAAATGAGCCAGTAATGTGGCTGGACCAGAAATGGCCACTGGCATTTAGGTAATATGAATAGGTCAAGACGGATATCCCTAGTGTATTGGGTAATAGCCTCTCCAGGTGGGTATTTACAGGCCAACAGAGGCAAACAAGTGGGACCAGAAGCAGAAAGCACTGATTCTGGTCTCCTCCCAGAACGATACATTGAGCTTACCTCTGGAAGTCAGTTGGGATAAAGTCCTGGGGTCAAGTCTCCTCTTCCTCCTGGGTGCTGTACCCCCAACCCTCACACCCAAGCCATTTTGAGGCCTTAGTGGAATTAGTTCTGGGGAGAAAGTGATTGAATAAAGAGTTGAATGAAGGGGAATTGAGCTGAGCTTGGTTTCAGGGAGGCCTTAGAGGGATTAGCCAGAAGGTGATTAGATAAAGCAGAGTTAAGTAGAATACTTCCCCTGCCCCCCTCTGCTCTCCTGGGGTTTCTACCCAAGAGGAGAAGAATTGGAGCAGAACTCTGGGGAGCTGAAGCAGTCCAGGAGGGAGGGAGGGAGGGGTTGTGGTAATTCTGTTGTGGTCCCAGATACACTTAGTAAAATGAAAGGTCTTATGGCGCTGTGAATAGCCTGCTGAAGCTGGAGTCAGCAAGGCCTGAGTTCAAACGAGACCTCAGACACTTACTAGTTTTGTGACCCTGGGGAAGTCACTTTACTTCTGCCAGCCTTGGTTTCCTCATCTGTAAAATGAGAAGTGATAGTAACGATAGCATGTACCTCCCAGGATTGTTTTGAGGAGCCAATGGGATAATATTTGTAAAGTGCTTTGCAAACCTTAAAGAACAATATAAACTGATAGCTACTACTGCTATTATTTTAAGGAATATCCTCTGGCTCAATGACTATATGAGGATCTAGAGGTTCCTTGGTCTCACTGTTGATGTGGTTTAATGGGAAGGTCTACACTCGGAGCAAAAGACCAGTGTATGACCTCCAGTGAGCTATCTACCTTTCTCATCCTCAGCTTCCTCATCTGTGAAATGAGACTAGCAAAACTCAGACTATGGCGAGGTTGTGGCGAGTGAAGCGCTTTGGGAAACAACAGAGCAGGTTATAAACGTGAGCTGTTCTATTCATAGCCTCATCGTCCAGTCATTGGTATCATTTATAGAATGCTGTAAGGTTTGCAAAGAGCTTTACAAATGTCATTTGATATTCTGGGACAAATGAAGGACAAATAACCCTGGCAAGTAGGGGCTATTATTAACTCCATTTTGCAGAGAAGACTGAGGCAGACGGGTGGCATGACTTGCCCAGGGTTATACAGCTAGTAAGCGTTTGAAGGGGGATTTGAGCTCGTGTCTTCCTGATTCCAGCTCCAGTGTTCTATTTGTTGAGCTGAGGCAGCTAACATCGGGCCTACTCCCCAAACAGATGGCCCTAAAGGCCTATTAAACTCCATAGTAACTGGGTCCTAGGAGCATGCATTTCAAGCTGGAAAGGACCTTTGAGGTCATGGAGTCCAACCACCCCATTTTACAGATAAGGAAATTGAAGTCCAGAGAAGGGAAGTAACTAGCCCAGGTCACACAGCCAGTAAGTGATGAAGGTGAGATTTGAACCCATGCCTCCTGATTCCAAATCTAATGTTCTTCTCCATTTTACTGCACTGCCCTAAGGACATTTTCAACCTGAGCTCATGAATCCATATTCTCTATGCAAGGTCTAGCCTTGATAAGAAGCAAGGGAGGAAAAACATTGTGTCAGGTATAAATGGCTAAATAAGGAATTTAGGTACTGGGACTTAAATGGATATCATCCCGTTAAAAACACGTATTCACATAACAGCCATGGTTCCAGCAACTTCAGGCTGTGCTCACTTTGCATGTGGTTGACTGCCATTTCTAATTCTGACATTCAGTCGATGGCAGCTTCATTTGAAAGAGCTGGAAGGATCTCATTTGAAGGCGTCATCCTCTGGACTTTGAGGGAGCAGAACAAGCAGTCGCCCATTTCTTTCCTAATGTAAGATAAACCATCTTTATTCCCAGTGCATTGCATTCTGAGGGTTCTGATGAAATGGAGCCCACGCAGCCATTTGTTGTTATTGTTTTCAAATATCGTTTCGTTCTTTTCTCATCACACTCACTCCTGGCTCATCCATATTCAGTAAATGCCCTTTTCAGTGTCATCTTGGCAAGAATGTTATTGAATATTACCAGTTTCCGACTGCAGCACACTCACCCGGGTCCTGATTTTGTGTCTCATCTCGGCTAATTTCCCTAATGTTCCCGTTGATCTTAAACATCAACATTAAAACGGGAACATCGTAGATATGATTCAAGTTTCCCATTTTGAGTTATCTTTCATAGTCATGATGTTTGGAACTGAACTAGTTTCTGCTTTAAAAAAAAATAAACAATTTCATTTGAATCCGATGCCTTCAAGGATGAAATTTCCCATTTGTTCTCCCCTCTCACTCTCCTTTTGTTATCAACTGCAGGTGCCTTCCAGTTAACCAAGCAATTAATCAGGAAATATTGTCTTTATTAAGTGCCTACTATGGGAGGGCGCTACGAGAGAGTTATAAATGAAAAAAGAAACGCTCCTTCCCTTCAGGGAGCTTACACTCTGTCCAGGGTGATCGCATCTATGTGGCAGTATAGGGCCTGCTCCCAGGCTGCTTTCCACAGTAGAGCCAGAGGCCCAACGGGGCACTGATTCTTCCTCTCAGATTTTTAGGGGAAACCCTGAGAAGCTAGGATGTTTTGAGTACTGTTCATGAGTCCCTATCAGGAATGCTATTAACTGTTAATTAAATCATTTAACTACTTGCCAGCTCCTCAATATCAATTAACTAATTCATTGGGAAGGGTTATTTTTATTTTTAAAGATTTTATTGATGTTTTGTTTTTATTTTAAAAACATTTACAGATTATCCCCTAATCCATGAGAGACTTTTTATAACACAGTAAAATGATTGAGCAAAACGAACAACCCAGTGACTGCATTAGAAAGAGCATGCCATGTTCCCCGTGTATAGTTCATTCCCTTTTCTAATTTTTTTTAATTAACAGAAAACTTTTTTCTTTCCCTTCCGCTCCATTAGAAAAAAAGAAAAACAAATTTCTGGTAGCAGATATTCATTGTCAAGCAAAACAAATTCCCTCATTCCCTGTATGCAAAGAGATATGTCTCATTCTGTACCCTAAGGCATCATTTCTCTGATCAGGAGGAGAATAGGCTGTTTTATCCTTGGTCTTCTGGAATCATGGATGGTCATTGTACTAATCGTCATTTGCTTTCAAATTCATTTGTCCTTGTAGTGTTGTTGGTGGTGTACAAACTGTTCTCCTGGTTGTACTCATTTCATTTTTTATCAGTTTATAAAAACTTTCAAAATTGTTCGTTTTCGTAATCCTGATATTATCGTATGAATGATCCTTCTGATCACTTCATTTGGCAATAGTCCATACAAGTCCTCCCATGGTTCTTTGAAATCATCTCTTTCCCCCTTTCTTATAGCACAGTAGCATTCCACCACTTTCTGACTGACTGCATTCCTATACTATAACTTACTCAGTCGTTCCTCCACTGATAGCCATCCCTTCGGTGTCTCACTTTTTATTACCATAAAAAGAGCAGCTGTAAATATGTTTGTACATAGAAGAGCTGTTGTTATTTCTTTGATCTCTTGGGTATAGACTTTGCAGTGGTAGAGCTGGGTCAAAGGGCATGAACTGTTTAGTAACATTTTGTATATAATTTTAAATTGTTTTCCAGAATGGCTGTACCTATTCATAAGACTACCAACAGTGCATCAATGTGCTTGTTTTCCCACAGCCCCTTCAACATTTATTATTTTCCTTTTTGGTCATCTTTGCTACACTAATAGATGGGAGATAGAATCTCAGAATTGTTTTAATGCGTATTTCTCTAATTAGTAGTAATTTGGAGCATTTTTTCCATATGGCTATAGATGGCTTGGATTTTTTACCTTGAGAACTGCACAATTGTATCCTTAGACCATTTATCAGTTGGGAAATGGCTCTTATTCTTATAAATTTGAATTAGTTCTTTGTCCACTTTAGAAATGAAGCTTTTATCAGAGAAACTTATTTGCAAAGATTTTTCCCCTAATCAATTGTTTCTCATTTAGCTTTACTGGATTTGTTTGTGCAAAACCTTTTTAATTTTATGTAATCACATATTCTATGATCCTCTCTCTACCTTTTTTGGTCATAAACTTTTCTTTTTTCCATAACGATAATAGGTAGTTTTTCCATATTTCTCTAATTTGTTAAGGCAGATGGCCTTTTATATCTAGGTCACACACACATTTAGGATTTATCTTGACACAAGTTGTGAGGTGTTAGTTTAAATCTTATTTTTTTCCATGCTGCTGTCCAATTTTCCTAGCAGCTTTTATCAAATAGTAAATCCTTATCCCAGTAGCTGAGGCCTTTATATATATCAAATACTTAGGTGCTAGGTATATTTGCTTCTATGTATTATGTATCCACTCTGTTTCATTGATAAATCTCTATTTTTTTAACTAATACCGAGCTGTTTTGAGAATTCCTGTTTTGTGGAATAGTGTGGATAATGCTACTGATGGTGCTATTCCCCCCACTTCTATTTCTGCTTTTCATTATTTCCCTTGAGATTCTTGACCTTTTGCCTCTATATGAATTTTGTTATTTTATTTTAGTTTTACAATATAATTCTTTGGTAGTTTGATTAGTGTGGCATTGAATAAGTAAATAATTTAGTCAATATCGTAATTTTATTATCTTGACTCTTCCTACCTGTGAACAAATAATATTCTTCTAATTATTTAGGTCTTTCTCTATTTCTTTAAACAGTGGTTTGTAGTTGTATTTATATAGTTCTCATATGTATCTTTGTAGATAGACTCCCAAGCATTTTATACATTCTGTAGTTATTTTAAATAGAATTTCTCATCCTGCAGGCTTTTATTGGTATTATGTAGTCATACTGATGATTTGTGTAGGTTTCTTTTGTATCTTTCAAATTTGCTGAAGTTATTGTTTCGTTTTATTTTTAGTTGACCCTTTTGGTTCTTAAATACACCATCATGTCATCTGAGCAAATCTAATTGAATAAGTTAACAGATAAAAAGTGCTATGTAAATGCTAGCTATTACCTATAAAAGTTGCTAATTTTGCTACTTCTTTACCCATTGTTATTCCATGAGTTTGTTTCTTCTCTTATTGCTATATAGTCAGCATTTCCAGTACTATGCCAAATAGAAGTGGTGACAGTGGATGTCATAGTTTTGCCGATTCTAGTTTATCTGCCATACATATAATGAATGGGAGTGCTTGTTTTAGTGATATCTGTTTATCATTTTGAGCAAAGGTCCATTTATTCCTATGCTTTCTAGTGTTTTTTTTTAACAGAAAGAGAAGTTGCATTTTGTTAATAAGCCTTATGCATCTATTGATATAATCATATGATTTTTATTTTATTAATATAGTTGATTAATCTTATTATTTTCCTAATATTGAACAAGCCCAGTGTTCCTAGTATAGAACCAAGACAGAGGCTATGTAAGTAGAAAGAAGTGATCATCCTCGAATCATCTTGAGCTCAGTTGATAGTTGTTGTTAGTTAAAAGTAACGAGTTATGCTGGGCAAAAGCCCAGGGGTTTTTTTAGATATTAAAAATGTGTTATATTATTAATGTTGAAGAAAAGTATAAATCTGTCCCCAAATTGAGCATCCATTCAGTGAAATCTTTAGATATTTTAGATTGGTTTTGAGATGTGAATAAAGTTTTTAAATTAACATGTTCTTTGAATAGCAAAGTTAAAAAAAAGAAAATGAATAAAAGAAAAGCAGTATCCAATCAAACTTAAGCCAACAAACTGAGGTCTTTTTATAGTCACTAATTAACGGACTCATATATGACAGGAAAATCAGACATGGCAAGTGGTAAATAGCCCACCACTGTGTTCATTCAACTCTCCCAGCAGCTTAAAATGGCCCTGCAATTTTTCCCCCCAGGAGCTAAAACTCAATTCTCCTGCAGCTGGCTGCCAGAGAAGGGAAGCCGCTGATTGTAAAATCATTACCTGTCCCTGCCCTTTGCAGCTGGCCCTGTGCATTGGACATCAGATCTCTAGAAGGATTTTTATGAGGAAGGACCACCCAAAGCAACTCCAGTGTGAAGAATCTCTGGCTCTTACAGGAATCACATTTAGGGGTAAACTGCTAAGTTTGAAGAGAAAAGGGAGGGATTGTTCCAAGAAAGGGAAAGGAAGGGGGTGGGGGTTATGAAGATCATCAAAGATCAAGGAGGAAGGAAGGATAATGTAGCCACTAGGAGAGGAAGTTGAGGCAACAAGTGAAGTGAGAGGGGCAAGTGGGATGGTGTGAGCAGAAAGGCATTATGGGTAGGAAGCAAAGAAAGGAGGAAAAGAACAAAGAAGAAAGAAACAGGCAATGTGAGAGGAGTCAGCCCAACATTAGGTTTTCCATTCACTAATATGACCATTTACTGACTAATGTCCATTAATGAATATAAATAGCAACTAGAAAGAGCCTAAATTGAGGACTATAAATAGAAACTATAAATGAACATCCTCTAGGACATATATGACTAGAGAGGGAGAGGGACCAGTAATGTAGCAAGAGTGAGACATAACTGATGGCAGCCCCATCCTTCTACTGATGTGCAGGAAACATTAAGAGGGTTGGGAAAACTGGGTGTAATAGCACATGCCTGATGCATGCTGCCCAGGGAGGCCAAATCTGGCCAAACTCTTGAGCTCAGGAGTCCTGAGGCGCCATG
This sequence comes from Phalanger gymnotis, assembly GCA_028646595.1. Taxonomy (NCBI): domain Eukaryota; kingdom Metazoa; phylum Chordata; class Mammalia; order Diprotodontia; family Phalangeridae; genus Phalanger; species Phalanger gymnotis. The sequence goes on along the minus strand of CM053623.1, from coordinate 27,806,953 downwards.
GGCTATGTAGATTGAGAATCTGCACTAGCTTTAGCACCACAGTGGTGAGCCCCCACTAGTGGGGAGCCATTAGACTGTCTACAAGAAGGTAAAACAGCCCAGGGTTGGAAATGGAGCAGATCAAGCCTCCTCTTCTGATGAATAGCACGGTGGGGCCTGTGAGTAGCGCTCTGTCCTTCCACCAAGGGAGAGATGGGGAAACTGAGTTTTTGTTTGGTTTTTTTTTTAAAAGAATTACAGAATAGTTTCCAACCCATTAGGTTGATCGTACAGAAAGAATGTATGGAAGCACATGGAGGAGAATCTAAGTGTGGTTGAGATGTGGACAGACTGTCGTCTCGATAGGCAGCATGGCACAGTAGGTGAACATATTGGACCTGAGTAAGGAAGATGGGGGTTTGGATCCTTCTTCAGATGCCTGTTAGCTCTGTGACACCAGGAAAGTCATTTAACTTCTCTGTGGCTCAGCGTCCTCCCCTATAGAAAGGATATAAGTACCTCCTCCACAGCGTGGTGTTGAAGATCAAAGGAGATGATGTATTTAGTAAAGTGCTTTGCGAGCCTCAAGCATTGATCATCTTTATTATTGTTGTGTTATTACCAGTAGAATAAGTATCAACACTGGTGAGATGACAGATACATTCAATCAGGGAGTGTTAACCTTTTTTTCATCATGGACCCCTTTGGCAATCTAGTAAAACCTATGGGCAGGCCCCTTCTGAGTATTATGTTTTACATAAAATATGTAGGATGATGCAGGAAGCCAATTATATTGAAATACAATTGTCAAAATATTTTTAGGATCCTCTATTAAAGTACAAATTGACACAAGTTCTCAGCTTAGTTTGACCAAATAGTCCTTTTCTCTAATTTACTAAATTTCTAATTTCTCTGATTTCCTCAAAATTCACTGAACACATTTGCCAGCATCATCGCCATACCAAAAGTAGGAATTTCTGTGCTTCAGTGAGTCTCAGAGATGAGCAAAGAGAAGATCCAGGCCTGAAATCCTGCCCTTCTAGCTAAGTCTTGTCCTCAGGGAGCCTTACTGTCCCATTGGGTCATAAAAGGCCTAAATATTTGGTTATGAAACATTTCCCAGGGCACAAAATGATGAGTAACAGCTCTTAACCTTTGTGGGAAAGCTGTTATTGGCTTCAAAAAGTAAATTTTGAAAGAAAGAAAAGTTGGGGGAAGGATGAGAAATTACACAAGAAAGAAAAGTAAGAGTGTGAAAGGTCAAGGAAATGATGTACATGGGGAGAGTTTTCTTCCCAGACAGATTACTTATTTCCCAGACCCCTTCAGAAATGCTATGGACAACAGTTTGGGAAAAAACAGACTCCTGTTTTCTGGAAGTTGATCCAGCCATTTGGATGCAACGCCAGGGAGAAAGAAATATAGTTCTATCTCCCTACCTCAAAATATTTTGGTGTTACGGTGGACAAGCTGCCTCCTTTCCAGGCTGCTGTTGCAGAAACACTTATAACTAATATCTTTGTGTTTGTTCTTCCAGGGGCAAGCTGATCTTCTGAAATATGCTAAAAACGAGACATTGGAGAACCTGAAACAAATACATTATGCCGCTGTCTCCTGTGGACTGAATAAACCAGGCACTCAAAATTCAGACTCGGTCCCCAAGACGAGGAGGAGCCTGGAGGTCATCCCGGAAAAAGCCAACGATGAAAACGGAGAATGATGGAGCTCTCGCCTAGCCATTATGGAGTTTATAACTCTAGGACCAACTGTAGGCGCACGGGACAGATGCTGGCTTTGCACTCACTAATGAAAATTATATTTGGAATCTTAAAGCACAACTGGGATAGTTCATTACGGTCTATTACAACTGTGAATGTACGTAGCGATTCTGCGTGTGAAGGCGAATAAATTGTTTCAAAAGAAATTATGTTACTGGCCAAAATATGCTGTATTTGTGTAACAGATGTCATAATTCAGTAACAGTGTGAAGAGCAGATCATTCATCATAGTTCCATTGAGAAACAAGCTCGTTTTTCTCGACCAAAAGCAATTACAGTTGGCGTGGCTTGACAAATGGTGTCGGGGGTGGGGTGGGGGTGGGGTGGTTGGAGCCGACACATTTTTCTGGATGTGTGATTTTCTGCAGATCCAAGGTATTAGGGTGACAAACAATTGGGGGGGTATGCTTGCTGAGCCATAATTAAAAAGGAGAATGTCATTGGACAGTGCTCGCTGAAGTCTCAGGGCACTCTGGGAGACCCCATGGGGTACAGGGAAGACAAGTGATCCGTCCTCAGGCCTCCGTCTCAAGATGCGTGTGATTTCTGCCAGAGTGTTTCTGCAAATTTGTTGAATGTACAAGCGACCAAACTGCAAGCAACACATTGTAAATAGTTTTTCATTGTGTGAAGTGATGTGTTCACATAAAAAAAAAAGTTTTATGATATTTCTCCCATACCAGTAAAAGCTTTTAACTAAATTTTAACTTTTTAAATGTATTTTCTAGTTATAAAAAAAACGATGACTTTGAAGAGAGTTGTTTAGAGCAGGGGGTGACATGGTGAGACATGCACTTAAAGATCACTTTGGTGGCTGACTGGAGGATGGATTGGAAGGGGGGAGAGCCTTGAGGCAGACAGACCCACTGGCAGCTATTGCAGTAATCCAGGTGTAAGGTGATGAGGGCCTGCACCAGAGAGGTGGCAGTGTCAGAGGAGAGAAGGTGACCGATTTAAGAAATGTTGAAAAGGGGAAATCAACAGGACTTGGCAAGAGACTGGGTATGGTGGGGGATGAGAGATAGTGAAAAATCTAGAATGACTCCTACATTGTGACCCTGAGGGACTGGATGATGATAATGCCCTCCACAGTAAGAGGGAAGGTGGAGAAGGGGAGGATATGGGGGAAAGAAAATGAGTTCAGTTTGGACACGTTGAATTTAAGATGTCAGCCGGACGTCCAGCTTGAGATGTCTGAAAGGCAGTTGGAGACGGGAGATTGGAGGTCGGCAGAAAGATTGGGGCAGGATGGGTAGATACAAGAGTCATCAGCATAGAGATAAAATAGTGTAGAAGGAGAAGAAAAGAGGGCCCAGGACAGAATCCTGAAAGATAGCTGTAGTTAGAAGGTGTGATCTTGAGGATCTGGCAGAGGAAACAGAGAAGCAGCAGGCGGAAATGGAGGAGAAGAACCAGGAGAAAGTGATGTCCCCAAAACCTACACAGCATCAAAGAGAGAGTCAACAGTGTCAGAGGCTGCAGAGAGGTCAAGGAGAAGGAGGACTGAGAAAAGGCAGATGGATTTGGCATCCAAGAGATCGTTAGTAACTATGGAAAGGACAGTTTCAGAAGAATGATAAGGTCAGAAGCTGGGTGATAAGAGGTGAAGAAGACAGTGAGTGGAGAGAATGTGGAAACATCTATTGTGGATGGCCTTTTTGAAAAGTTTGGCCATGAAGAGCAGAAAAGAGAAAGGATGGTAGTAGTGATGGAAGGATCAAGAGACTATCTTTTGTCCAGTCAATGACATGCAGCTGAATGGACAGCCTATAGAGCTCACCAGATAAATGATAGATGTGTGTATGCGCACATTATATCTATACATATGTATATCTAGACGTATGTGTGTATATATGTATGCATGTGTGTATCTTGGACAAATGAAGCAAATGAACAATGAACTGAGCCCAGAATCGAACAAGAGCAGGAAGGAAGGCTGACTTGCCTTTGGGAAAGTGCAATGCTCTTTTAATGACCCTGAGCTTCCCACTCAAAGACCTCTCTTTTTAATATGTTCTCCCAATGTTGTTGCATGGCTGTAAGTCATGAAGTCCAACCATCCCTGAGGAACTGAAATTGGGGATCACCCAAAAGGCAATGGAAAGATGGGTCATAGGCAGGAGTAGGCTGCAGCCCATTGCAAACAAGAGATTACAAAGATGTTGTGGAAATGATGGCATCAAAGAAATGTATTGGGGGAAAAAAGATCAGGTGGTCACACAGCAAGAGCAAAGGATAGCTGATGAATGAGCCCATGCTCCATGGGTATTTTCTCAATGTCAAGAAAACATGAGGCAAGCCTTTGGCGTGCTAAGAAAGGCCCCTGTCGACAGACATGTGAGAGGACCCGGGTAAGTGTTTCACAGGATGGGCAAGCATAGATGAGTTGTAAGCCTCATCATTGAGGGGAATACCCACATGGATGAAATCATGGATCTATTTAAGGACTGAATATCTGTCATATAAGTACAAGAACATTAGACAGGAGTCCAGGCTTAGGATAAGAGTATCAGCAACTGGGAAATGCTAGAAACAGCAATAATAATGGAGGTTACGAAGATATAAATCTAATGATCAGAATTGTTTACACCAGAAGCTCATTGCCCTTCACAAACTAATAAATCCTTGTACAGAACTCAAACTATCCTGGAGAAGTCGACAAGCTTTTCTATAACTGAGGCATTATCACAGACAAAACTATTGGCCACACACTTTAATAGATATTGCGGTCCTGAATATTCATAATCTCCAAATTGTGTGAAACGAGGGAAAAAAAGGCAAAATATAGAGACCTAGCAGAAGGAATCAAAACCATGTGGTACATCCCATCATCCTCTCTGCTACTGGTGTTCTCACACAGTAAGTCTAAAGAAGGTAGGTTTGCAAATCAACACTTTATTCAATTACGAAAATCAAGACTATGTCCGCCTGTGCAACAATCTTTAGAACGTTAAATATAAAAAAGAATATTAAGATGATTTCTAAGACCATTTCTAAGACCATTAAAAATGAGAATTATAAGATGATGAAAATAATCACATCTGACATTTACATGATGCATTAAAGTTCACAAAATACATTACATACATTTTCTCCTACTCTTCAGGGTTTCTGTCCATGATTATGGATGAGTGTTCCTCTGCTCAAACCTACCTGTCCTCTAATCCTGTGGTATGTTCATTAGCTTCATCTAATCAAATGAAGAATGGCAATACAAAGTCATTGGCGCCTCTAAATTTTAATATTCTCTCTAAGAGTGTAATGGCCTGTCTCTATATCTCTAAAAACTACTTCTTCAATTCTTTGGTGGATCCATGATCCTCCTAGATTCTTTATTCCCTCCACTAGTACAGATTACAGCCCCTCTACCACTTCTTAGCCTGTACAGCTCTTGTCCATCTCTTTCCATATATAACCTTCTTGAGAGGATCTGCCTAACATGGTAGAAGGCTTCATCCTCTTGGGTCAAGATTGTGTGCCATTGCTGTAGGAGGTGGACCATCCATGCTCACTATGTGACTGGCTTATTTCCTTTTTCAGTTACATCTATCTCTGATAATGTCTTTTATGCCACTTTGTCCTCACAAGTGATCTTTGATAAAATGCTGTGCTGGATTTTGTCTCACCACATCCCTTTCCGTGGTATTTCTATTGGAATCATCTGTAATTATGATTCTGAGGTTTTATTATTCCATAATTCGCAGCTACACAAAGATAGCTCACTGGAAGAATAATTCAACACTTCAAGGCTCAGTGATTTCATCAGTGTGTGTTCTCCTTACTCCTACACGGCTTGGGGCCCTTCTATAATTTATCAAATGGTCTTTAAGAGTTACTTTGTTCAAAGTATTTGTCATCTAGCAGCCTACCTATAACTTCTAAAACTTGACTCATCTGGTCCAGCACATGTCGTTTCTCATCAGATCCTTATTCAGAGCCTTTCTGGCTTAGTAAGATTCACCAAAGCTGGCATTCCACTGGCATAACCTTCAAGAACCCAGGGATACTTTTACACCATGATGAGATATCATCATTGGACTTCAATGAAGTAAACACCATCAGTAAAATACTAGTGTCAGAAAGATAGGGAGCAAATCAACATTTAAGCACTCACCGTGTATCAGGCACCGTGCTAAGCACTTTACAGATATTATCTTGTTTGGTCCTCACAACAACCCTGTGAGATGGGGGCTATTAGTAACCCCACCTTGCGGTTCAGGAAACTGAAGCAGATAGAGATTAAGTGACCTGCCCAGGGTCACACAGCTAGCAAGTATCTACGGCTGGATTTGAACTCAGCAATAAGTGGACTGGCATCAGTGAAATTACTTAAGGCATTCTAGCCCAATTCATCATATTCAATTCAGGATCAAACCTATTACCATGATACAGCATCTGGGTGTGTATGTGTGCGTGTACACACACACAAACACATACATATGCACACACACAATGCGTATATATCTGTACTCACGTATGTGTATATATCTGAAACAGATGGTATATGAATATACATGTATGTATGTATGCATGTGTATCTATATGTATATAGGCCATCTATCGAAGATAGATAGCTCTTATACGGATGGGGTATACATACTGTGTCTATCCATATATAGTGAAATAACTCGATAGGCTGCCTCTCTAAGTGTATGTTAGAATCTGGGCAGTATGTATTCTTCATCCACTTTGTTTTTCCAGTATGGATTGCTAGGATATCCTCTTGAATGACCATAGAGGTCCCTAAGAGGCCTCCTTAGCATTCTCAAGCTTAGCAAAATCAGTACAGTATCATTCACAAATAGGAACATTCTAAGATCCTTCCTGGCCATTGTTACTGGATCCTTCTTCTATTTAGACTTTGCACAGGACATTGTCCATAACAATAGAAAGCACCTTAAGGTTGTATGTCTCCTTGTTTTTGCCTTCTTGATGTCAATACCCAGTAGATCATTGAACAAAGTCACCTGGGGTCATGTTTGTACATCAATATAGTTTTTAGATCTTATAAGGTGTGTAGACTTTATTTTCAGCTTGAATTTATTATCCCAAATGCTTAATACATTATTTGTAGGCTTTGGCACTACCTGTTTTCTGTTACCAGGATGCAACTTTCAGCCAAATAGGTGGAAGAGGCCTATTCACTGAACAGGTATTACCTCGCTCTAAGTGAGTACATGAAAAGGCCTGATCCTAAAAGGGCCAGGGTCTCCCATTGCATCCTGGGCCATCTCCAGTAATTCTGGTGAATATCTGGTCACTGAACCCAGATGGCCCTGGAGGAGACAGTGAGGCTGGTGACCTTGCACAGCCCTGCCTCACTCAAATCAAAGTCAACTGCAAGTCATGTCGTCATTTCCCTGATGTCAAGGTCCTCTTCAAAAATGAAGGACAAACAAGGAAGGGGAAGACCTCTCAAACCAAAATATTTCATTATCTTGCCTCAACCAAGAAATTCATGAACTGGAAATATAACTAAGACAAGGAGAAATTGTAGCTCTTCCTGGGCTGGTTCTTTGCATTAGTCTAAGAAGAGATTCAGTCCTTAACCATTATGGACTGGGGTGCATCAATAACATGAACAAGGGGAAAGATGGAGAAATTTTTCCAGCTCCCACACCTTTGTATTAAACCTTTTCAGTGGGAGAAACTGAGTTCTATCCATGTTCAAGGGCAAGAATAGATCATCAGAATTATTTTAATTTTAGTTATACCCCAGTGTACCCCTTTGTACCCAATTAATATGGAAAATTGAACTGATGATAGATAGACTTTATATGTGTATACATGCCCACAATAATAATAATAATAATAATAATAATAATAATAGAATTTGCTTAGATTTATTTGGTAGGGGGGATAATTTAACAGTAATTTTAAAATATTGAATTATATATTGCAGCTAATATTGAATAATTACTTAATGTTGAATATGATAATGTCCGAACTTGCTCATTAATTCTTAATCTTCAATGTAAAGCAAAATGTCTCATTTTCTGGAGTGATTGTAGGAAAACTGTTCTTTCTATTTACAAGGTACCCTCCATAGGGTTGGCAGTTCACAATTTATTTTTCATTCCACTGAACGTTGCGCTCCTTCCCCTCTTCCTTGTCTCTCTAAAATTAATGTTAAGTATTCGTCTTAAAATTTAAATACATTAGTGTTCACTAAAAGAAAATAATTTCCCCATATTATTTTCCATTTGATTCAAGGATAAATCCAATAATTCAATAAACATTTATTAAGCACCCCCTGTACCCAAGGTGCTGTGTTGGTATTGAGTATAAAATGACAAAGATGACAATATTCCAACATTCTTTCAAGTCCTTTATGTGTGGCTTACTCGACAAACTGACTAATGTGATTCAGACTATCCTTCCGTCAGGTAGATGTTGTCCTGGTTAGCAAATCAAAGGCAACCTTGAAGAATATGCATAGTAGAATTTCACAAAGATGAGTCTTGAGGCTAATACTCTAGTCTATCTATTCATGGACAAATGAGAGATATGTTTTTGGAGTATACTTAGCCACCTTCTCTCCCATGCTTGGCTGCCACAGGTAGGACTGAGCTGGGAGGAAGCCAGATATAGGAACAAAGGAGCCGAGTGTGTGTGTGTCAGAATTTGTGTATGTATGCAAATGTGTGTCTGATTCTGTCTTAACTACCTTCCCAAGCCAAATATAAATTATTTTTGACTATCTGTTGCATTAAATTATCTTTGCCTCTCTTTCCCTCACCTAGAATGGATCATCTGAGTTCACCGTGTTCTAGTCATATTTTTTTAATGACTTAGATGAATCACGGAATCTTCAAGGCAGAAGGGACATAAATATAAAACGAGCTATGACTGGGTTTGTACACGTTTAACATATGAGGTTGGGGAGCTCAGAGTGGTAAACTAAATATGAGTCCCTTGGACTAAATATTCATGACGAAGATACAACAGGAAATGTAGTAAGCACAGTGTTCCATAAAGTGTGTCACCAAAGGAGAGTCTCTCCTTGATAAAATAAAGATTTGGCCGGATGACTTCTAAGGTCCCTTCTGGCTCTGATGAACTAAGAGTTAATAAGCTATGGATTCCCTATGGTTACATACATGAAAAACAAGGCTAGATACCAGTTTTCCTAGGATGTTATCATTGCAATCTAGTCTGTAGGCAGGGGAATGGATTTGACACCTTATCAACATGCATTAGAATTCTATGACTTCCTCACTCCCCCCCACACAAGTGAAAAACCTATGCATAGAATATGAATTATGTGATAAACAGGAAGTTCAGAAAATCGAACTACTGCGATTGGCTGAACCATCGAGTACTAGGGACTAAATTTGTGATTTCATTGTCATAAGGAACTCCCAGATGAACGAACTCCCTACACCAACGCAAGTTAGCTGCTTTGAGTCTGAGAAAGTTGCCTAGAATACTGAGAAGTCAGGGGATTTGGATAGAGTCACACAGCCAACACATGTCAGAGGCTAGACTTGAACCTAAGTCTTCATGGCCTTATGCCTGGCTCTCATTCCATTATGTCACCTTGCTTCCCTTTTAAAAGAGTTTTGACCAGATCTCTGTTGACTTAATGAGTGATTTAATTTCTTTTTTGGACATAGCAACTCATGAGTATCATCTACTATGTCATGGAGATGGTTATATTTTCTTTTGGCAGAAAAAGTACCAGCAACGCTGAAATTTCCCTTTCAACCAAATTCTTTATATTGTCTGCCCAATGAATGTTTTAGAAGATTTGGAAGAATCTTTCCAAAGGCAAAATATGCTACAGCTAAATAAACCAAAAACTTTGATTCTGGCCTTGACATCATGCTGTATAAAGATGGGTTGATGGAACCTGGAATATTTAGTCTAAAGAGGAAAAGACTCAACCCTGTTCATGTCTGGAAAGGGATGAAAGGAAGGATGTCACTTGTTCTGCTTGGATTAAGAGGTCAGAACAGAGTAATGGGTGGAAATTGTTGAGAGATAGATTTAGGCTCTTAAAGGGAAATTTTTCTAAGATTGTCAATGGATAATCTCCTTACACCCTTGGCCATTCCTTCAAAGAAGGAAAGAGACTTGCTTTGTGAAACCACAGAATCCCAGAGTTGGAAGGGTTCTCTGAGGCCATCTACTCAGGTGCATACCCAAACAAGAATGCCTCTACATCATACCCACCCGAGGACCATCCAGTCTATGGGTGAAGATTTTATGGAGAAGGAGCCCACCAACTCCTGAAGCAACCAAATCTACTTTGGGATCACTCTAATTTGGGGGAAGATTTTTCTTATATCAACCCTGAATCTCCTTTGTAGCTTTTGCCCATTGTAATTTGTTCTACATTTGACCTCCATTAAAGCCAATCCAATCCTTCTTCTAGGTGACTGCTTTTCAAGACAGCTGTCACGTCACCTCTCCTGTGCCTTCTCTTCTCTAGTCTAGACATTGCCAGATCTTTCAGCTGGCCCTCATAAGGCATGATCTCGAGGCCTTTCACCACCTTGGCTGCCCTCCTGTAGACTCTCTCCAGTTTATTAGTGTTCTTTCACTGTGGTTTCTAAAACTGAACAGTCTCCTACACATGATCTGACTGGGGTAGAGTACATTTTCCCCTAAAGAGTTGATTATGACTTTCTTAATGGTGCAATTCCAAAAGGGACATGTAAAAAAAAAAACCACTATCATCAAAATTCAATGAAGGCAAACCCTTAGGATTCATTTCAAATGACATCTTAACATTAGTAATAGATATGTATAATTTCTGTCTGCAGTGTTCCAGATTTCTCCAAGAAATAGCATATATAATTATTGCCTTTCCCCAGTTGATAGGCACTTGAGTTTTTTCCAGTGCTCTCCTACTACAAAAAAAAATGCAGCTATTCATATTTTGGCGTACAAGGCACCATTCCCTCTGCCTCTGAACTCCTTGGGGCATGTGCCCAGTAGTGGTATTGCTATCAAGAGATAGGTACAGTTTAATAGCTTTTCTATTATTATTCCAAATAGTTTTCCAGAATAGGACTAAATTGTTGCCTCCCCTGTAAGACTGTAAACTCCTTGAGGGCAGGGTCTGTCTTTTACCTCCTCAGTGCTTAGTACAATGTTTAGCACATAGTAGGTGCTTAATAAATGTTTATTGATTGGTCAATTAAATTTCTAGTTGTACCAACAGTTTGCCTGTCTTTGCACAGTCCCTCCAACATTCACCATCATCCTCTTTTGTCGTCTTTGCCAATCTGATTGGAATGAAGTGAATCTCAAGTTATTTTAATTCACATTTATATTATTGTTAATTATTTGAAATACTCTTTTATGTAATTTTGACATTTTACATTTTAAAATTGCCTATTCATATACACTGAACAATTCTCTATTGAGGAATGACTTTGGTTCATATGTATTTGTATCACTTTCCTATATATCTTAGCTAGACAACCTTTTTCAGATATATTTGCTTCACAGATTTTTTCCCCCAATCAATAGCTTCTCTTCTTAGTTTAGCTAAATTGGTTTTGTTTGTGCAAAAGCACTTTAAGTTTATGTGATCAAAATTGTCTATGTTACCTTCAATGATTCCATCTGTCCTTTGTTTAAGAATCTTCCCTATAGTCCTAATTGTGAAAAATCCCTTCTTCCAATCTCTTCTAACTTTTTTTTATGATATCACCTTTTATATTTAGGTCACATATCCATTTGGAGCTTAATGTATCATATGGTATCGATAAACCAATCGGTAAACATTTATTAAGCTCCTACTATGTGCTAGGCACTGTGCTAAGCGCTGGGTATAAGATGATGGTCTATACCTAATTTTCACCAAGTTGCTTTCCAGTTTTCCTTGTAATTCTTGTTGCAAAGGGATACTCGATGTCTGTAGTTCATGTTCTTATATTTATAAAACACTAAGTTAATGGGTTGGAGGGCTTCTGATTCTTGCCTACTTCATCAGGTTTCACTTATCAACTTTTCAGTTGTTTAACCATTACCAAATAGTGTTGATGGTTAGTGCTAAGTGTCATCTCCAGGTCTGTAATGAGCAAATCTGGAACCCAGGAGCAGTGCCACAAAAAGTGACCTAGACTAGTAGAGATAGTAAGGTAAGGCGATAGAGGGAAAGATTTGGGAAAATTCCTCGGTGCTGGGTTATATGGCCCCATGGTGGGGGAAAGGGGGAATGTAGCAACTCCGGGAGAGTTGACCATGAGGTCACTACTGGGGAGTGCCTTGGGAAAAGCCTTGGCTTCTCTATCTTAGTTATGGCTCTAATTAGATCTATATATTTTTCTAGTTTGCAGTCATGATTCCTACTCATGGCGCCTCCAGGAATTTAGCATAGGAAAACTTTGCCCGTTCTCACTCAGTTTAGAAAATCCAATTTTTATGAAGCTTTTCCACCTTCATAGAATGGGCATGGAGTTAAGACTGAGGATTTTTCTTTCATTTCTATTAACAGTTGTTGCCTTTTAAATGAAGAAGTTTCTTTGAAGAGCTGCAGTTTTCTGCATGCCATCTATTTAGATGTATAAATTCTGCAGGCAAATCACCCATATGCCCATAGGGCATTCAGAATTCCAGCTCACACACAGTTCTGCTGGTGGAATGCTTTCAGGATGATTTAAGTATGTTAATAAACTCCACCAACCATATGAGATTATTAAATGTTATATAACTTTTCATTGGAACACATTGAAAGCTTCAGGAATATTGAATGCCTTCATGGATGAACATCTGCTATCCTAACTTGTATAAATTCTTAGAATATTCACATCTTCCTGCTATTATAGATGACACAAAGATGGGAGAGCTAACACACTGGACGACAAATTAGATTTTAAGAATTGTTGGCAGGCTAGAACATTTTGTCAAATGGAATGAGATGAAACATAATAGGAATAATGTAAAAATCTTCCCATGGGTTCAAAAACTAACCTTCCCAAGCACAAGATGGAGGTTATGTATCTGGACAGTGGTTCGGATGAAAGAAATTTGGAGATGTTTGCAGACTCTAAGCTTGATGTGAGACAAAGGTATGATAGATCACTTGAGAAAACTAACACAATCTTAAACTATATTAATAGAGGTGGAATATCTGGGACTAGGGAGGAAATAGCCCTGCTGTACTCTGCCCTGATCAGACATGTACTGGCCCAGTCTAGGACCCCACATTTTCAAAAGGGCATGAATAAATTGGAGAACATTCAGAAGATAGTAAACAAGATGGTGGAGAACTTCTATTTTATGCCATATGAGAATTAGTTGAAATTTGATGAAACATAGGCATGTTTCATCAGGAGGAGAGGTTGGGGGATGGGCTTAACTGTCTTCTGGTATTTTCAGGGCTGTTGTGGGGAAGAGAATTCAGACTTGTCCCAAAGACCATAGGGCTCTCTTCCTACCATGCTTAACCCAATCTTTCTGAGACCTTCTTCTCTCCTCCTCTTGGCTGGGGAGTCAGAGAAGGGAATAAATTCTTATCTATAAATTGGGTCATAAGTCTTGCATATTTGTTTTTCATAAAGAAACAATCCAGTGTTAGGAAGGAAATACTCCATGTGGAAGAAGGACAAAGAGAAGGTCAGAAGCAACTGTAAGCTTCGAGTAAGCTTTCTAATGATCAGGGTGATCCCCATGTGGGATGGGTTGCGTCAGAAGTTAGTGGAAGTTAGTTTCTCTTGAGATCTTTATGCAACTTCTCAAATACATAGCAGAGGGCATCTTTTTCAGGAATGGGTTGGACTATATAGGCTCTGAGGTCCTTCCAACTCTGAAATTCTGATATTCCAAAGCAAGGTAACATAGATGAAAGGGCTTTGTAACTTGAAGCTGCTATATACAAAGCCCCAATGGCATATGGGGCTCCAGGATGCCCTGGAGACATGGGGACATGAAAGAGCAAATGTGCCCTCCCAAGCTCAACTTCCAGGGAGAAGGATGGAGCCCAGTAGGAAATGAATGTGGCAACGGAGACTTCTTGGGCAGTGGGAGGTGAGGGAGGAGGCAAGTAGAGGCTTCATCAGAAAGAAACTGCAGCTCCTGAAGTTGTAGAAGGCATATTGCACATCTCTTGGGTGGTTTCTCAACCTCTGAGTTGAGTAAATGAGGTAATAAACTCAACCATTTTAACTGAAAGAAGCACAATTTAATGGAAGACAGGAGCATGGGGAGGTGAGGGCCACAGCCAGTGCAGGGATGGAGGGGGTGGGAGTGGGGAAGAGGAAACAAACACTCCCAACAGCTGACTCATCTACCCCACAGAATCCTCAGCCAAAAGGGTGCGGTCTCCTGTTGACTATCCCCACTTGATAGGCCACATGGAGTGTTTCCTTCCTAAGACTGGATGGTTTCTTTATGAAAAACAAATATGCAAGAATCATGACCCAAGTTATGGATAAGATTTTATTCCCCTCTCTGACTCCCCAGCCAAGAGGAGGATGGAAGAAGGTGTCAGAAAGATTGCGTTAAGCATGGTAGGATGGGAAAGCCAGATGACGCAGTGGACAGAATGCCAGGCCTGGAGTCAGGAAGAGTCATCTTCCAGACCACCAGGCCTCAGGCACCCTGTTTGCCTCAGTTTCCTCATCTGTAAAATAAGATGGAGAAGGAAATAGCAAACCACTCCAGTATCTTTGCCAAGAAAACCCCAAATGGGGTCACGGAGAATTGGACACTGCTGAAATGACTGAACGACAACATGGTAGGAAGAAAGCCTTATGTTCTTTGGAAATTATAAGGCAGTGTAGATGGCTCTGCTGGGAAGAATCTTTGCTATTCCCAGGATTGTATAAGGCATTTTAGTTGAGTGGCATAAATTAGTTGATCTGGGTTACATAGATAGACGAAAGGGGTTGATATAAATTAACCGAACCATCTGTCGGAAGCTAACTAAAACTGCGCTGGGTGCTGTTAGTTAAATTGAGTGGTCTACATTAGCTGAGCTATCTGTTGTAAATGAGCTGACCTGAGTTATATAAGGTGGCCAAACTGGGAGCTCTAGGTTAGCTGAGCTGGGCATAAGTGAAAATTAGCGGAACTGTAAGTCATTGGCAATGGGTGTTGTAAGGTGGTTGAGTGGTTATGTAAGCGACCTCAATGGAGCCCTTGCAGGTAGCTGACCTGGGTTGTGTGCATTTGCTGAGCTGGGGGCTTATGAGTTTAACGGGGTGCTGAAAAGGTAGTGGAGG
>CM053623.1:27772678-27791518 GCA_028646595.1 Phalanger gymnotis | reverse complement strand
GAAGGGAAGAGGGGAGAGAATTTGGAACTCAAGGTTTTAAAAAATAGATGTTCAAAAGTAAAAAAGTTTTTTTTTTCATGCAACTAGAAAATAAGATGCACAGGCAATGGGGCATAGAGATTTATCTTGCCCTACAAGAAAGGAAGGGAAAGGGGGATGGGAGGGGAATGGGGCGATGGAGGGGAGGGCAGACTGAGGAATGGGGCAACCAGAGTGTACGCCATCTTGGAGTGGTGGGGGGAGGAAATGGGGAGAAAATTTGTGCCTGTGAAAATCAATGCTGAAAACCAAACATGTTAAAAATAAATTTAAAAAAATTAAAAAAAAAAGAATACAAGAAAAAAACTCGTATCAGTAAATCAAAACAAATTTCCACACTGGCCATGTCCAAAAAAATTGTGTCATTCTGCACTCTGAGCTCTTCATCTCTTTATCAAGAGACTGGTAGCATATTTCATCATTAGTCCTCTGGAATCCTGGTTGGTCATTATGCTGATATGAGTTCAGCAAAACAGTATTCCATCACACTTATGTGCCTAACTTGTTCATCCATTCCCTCAATTTGTGGGCACCTCCTCTGATTCTCATTCTTTGCTTCTTTAAAAACAGCTACAAATATTTGTGTCATTAAGATCATGACATAAATAACCATTCTCAAGCCTTCTCTAACTGAACTCCCTCTATGAGCCTTGATGATAAGAGGGTTCAGAGGAGACACTATCATATCTCTATATTTCAGTTAACATTCTATCTTTGCTTAGTCCTTTATCATTGTTCATTCACTCTTATCTTTTATGTTTTTCTTCACTCTTGTGTTTGAATGTCAAAATTCCTCCACAGCTCCGGTCTTTTCATTGGGAATGTTTGGAAGTCCTCTAATTTATTAAAGATCCACTATTTTCTCAAGTAGCATTATATTAAATTTTGCTGGCTAAGTTATTCTTGGCTGTAAACCTATATCCTTTGCCTTCTATATGACTATATTCCAAGCTCTCTGCTTCTTTTAAGTGGTGGCTACTAAGTTATGTGTGATCCTGACTGTGGTTCCTCTGTACTTGAATCCTTGCTTTCCAGCTACTTGTGGTATCTTTTTCACCTGGAAGCTCTAAATTCTGGCTATGATGGTACTGAGAATTTTCATTTTGGTGTTTCTTTCAAGAGGTGCCCAGTGGTTTCTTTCTATTTCCAATTAACCCTCTGGCCCTAGGAGAGCTGGGCAGAAATATGATATCTAGACTCTTTTTTTGGTCATGGCATTCACAATTTTGTTTTAATTTTTTTTCTCCTAACTCAGTTTTCCACATTAGTTGTTTTTGCTATGAGATGCCTTACATTTTCTTCTATTTTTTCAGCCTTTGGATTTTATTTTAATAATTCTTGTTGACTCATGGAGTCATTGGATTCTCTTTGCTCTATTCTAATTTTCAGGGAGTTTGTTGTTTGGGCAAGGTTTTGAATATCATGTGCCAACTTGTTAATCCTCTTTCTGATTCTTTCTTCCATAGCTCTCATTTCTCTTCTATTTTCTTCCTGAGGTACTCTCAATCCATTTATAAAAAAAACATTTTAAACTTTATTTTTTATTTTTGTTTCATCTCTTTCAGGAATTCTCATTGTACCCAAGCTATGCTTTTCTCTGAGATTTTGCTTGTAGATGTTTGTGTTCTCTTCTGTGTTTGTAATTTTGCCACCACAGTAGCTCATTATGGTCAGGTTCTTTTTTTTTTTTTTTGCTTTCCCCTTCTCCTATGCTACTTCCTGATTTCAGACTCAGTGCTCTGCCAAACTTCTGGAGGGAAGGTCTAGACTGGTCCTGTTGCTACTTTCTTGGAGTATTGAGTATTGTGTTATTCCAGGATCTCAGGGACAGGCTGAGGTGTACAAGAGAGCAATGTGGTCTGATTCAGGGAAAAGTTTGATTGCTGCCTCCCTGGTTTGAGTTCTGCAAGTTCCTGGCCTGGGTTTTGGTCTGGTTAGAGTGGACTGCTGCTAGACTCCACCCCTGTCAGCTAGCTGGAAAGTTCTGTTGGTTCAAAGTGGCCAAATTGTAGGTTCCCCTTTAGTCTGAGATTGCTGCCTTGATTATTTCTTTGTGGGCTGGGCTTGATGCTGGAAGTGAAACCCTTCTCCGATTCTGGGGTCTGAACCACCCTATTGCTGCTTCTGACTTCTGAACTTCCTCCTTTCTCCATACACAGCCAAGGGCTACTCCCTTGCACAGGTTCCTTATTCACTGTACCCTGTGAATTGGAACTGGATAGAGAATGACAAAGCTACCAGTTGGCACCTCTCTCCATCAAATTTGGAACCTCCTCTTACTCTGATGTGCAGCCTCTCCTTGATACTGGCGTGTTCAATGCATCTGGCATGCTCCTGGCCCAAAACTATCACTGGTATCTGAAGACCTCTCTATCTATCTCCCTATGCTGAGCTGGGCTGGACGAATGACTCACTGTGACTTTTGCTGAATTTCTCCATTAGGATTAGATCTGCATTTTTAAGATCTGTTTAGAGAAATTTGTGGAAGGGAGTTCACTGCACTGCTTCCAATCACTCTGCCATCTTAGCTCCCTCCCCCTCAATCTCTTAATTGCCAAATCTAACAGCTCTTTCAAAATTCTCCTCCTTCGTTTCTGCGATATGTGACACTGTTGATCAGTTCTTCTAGATGGTCTTTCTTCTCTCCTGGTTCTCTTTCTGCCTATGTGACCACTCTTCTTTATCCTTTGCTGGGTCTTTATCTTTGTCATGCCCACTAGCCATAGGTGTCCCCCAAGGCTGTGTCCTGGGTTCCCTTCTCTTTTCTGTCTATACTTTCTCATTTGGTGATCTCATCAGCTTCCATGGGTTCAATTAATCTATCATCTCTATGAAAATCATTCCTAGATCTAAATATTCAGCCCTAGTCTCTGCTAAGCTCCTGGCTCTCATCATCAACTCTAATAACCAATTTGAAGAGGGTCCCAATGCCAACCATCTCTTCATTTCCACTGGGCTATATTCCTTTGGACAGGACTCCATCATGCCCCCAAGAACTTCATCATCTGGAGATTCTTCATCCTTCAACACTGTATGAGCCTTTGTGTTCACACTTCATCGGTGCCCTCGTTACCCTCTGCCTCTCTGATCGAAGGGCTACAGGGCAGAGCAAAGAATTCTGTCCAAAGCCTCCTCTTGATTGCAGGTTCCTCAAGAGCCAGGGCTATCTTTCTTTTTCTATTTGTATTCCTGGTGCTTAGCACAGTGCCTGACACATAGTAGGTGCTTAATAAATGTTTGTTGACTGACTAACCAACTGCCCTTGGATATCTTTAATTGGATGTCTCACAGTGTAGTATGGTGAGTAGGGCACTGTACAAGGAAACCTGAGTTCAAATTCAATCTCAGGCAGTAGCTGTGCGATCCTGGACAAGTCATTTATATTGCTGGACTGCAAATCTGCATCTGTAAAATGAAGAGGTTTGACTCAATTCTATCCCTAAAATCCCTCCCAATGCTAAATATGGTCCTTCAAGTGTCTCAAATTCAACATGTCCAAATCAGAACTCATTATCTTCTCCCCCTCCCCCTGCCCCCCACAACAACCTTCTCTTATTTCTAATTTCTGGCTACTTCTGAGGGCACCACCACACTACCAGTAAACCCAACTCACAAACTCAACTTTTCACTCTCATTCACACTACGAGCCCATCCATTATTAAATCTTCCTATTTGTACCCTCATGGTATCATATATTTATATGTATATATGTATGTACATAGACATATATGACCCTAGTACAGGGACTTATCACCTCTCAACTGGACTATCATAACAGTGTTTCAATTACCTCTTTGCCTCAAGTCTCTTCCAAATCTAATGGATCCTCCATCTAGCTGCCAAAGTGGTTTTCCTGAAGCACAGGATCTGACCATACTACATACACCCACATAACACACTCAACAAACTCCAGTGATTCCCTACTATCTCCGAGGTCATATACAGCATGTTCCAAAAGTCTTGGTGCACTTTATTTAATTGCATTTATTAAAACATCAAAGCATTGCCTGTGTTGTTGGTAATGATGTGTTCGTTCATGAGTGAAATGAGAGGAAATTGAAACAGTCCTTCCCACCCTTCAGCCTCCACGTTATCTTTGTACATGACATGCTATGCTTTTGGTCAGTTAAGATTTGTCCCAGAGGTCACAGAGTCACAGAATCTCTGAGTTGGAAGGGATATCAGAAACCGTCTACGTCCACTAGTCCAACCCACGTCTGAAAAAGGATTCTCGCAGCACCCTCCTTGACAAAGGGTCCCCCAGCTTTTGCTTAGTAGACTATCAGTGAAGGGCAATGCTCTCCTTTCGGAGGCAGCTGTTTAAATGCTGGACAGCTCTACGTCAGGCCTCAGTGAGCCTGCCCCTCTTCAGCTTCCACCTGTTCTCTGGGATAAGCCAAGCAGAATAAGAATGGTCCCTATTTAACGGTGGTTGCCATTGGAATACTGGAAAGTCCTCTCCGTTTTCTCATCTGCAGTTTCTTCAGCCAGTCAAGAACAGGCACGAGCTCAAGGCTGCTCCTGGTTCTACTCTCCCTCCACTAGTTGAAATGGAGCACACAGCCCTGCTCCCCACACTCTACAGGATGCTGTTCACCCAGGCAAGAGAGCAGTAGGGCTGCCTCTTCTCCCGTTACAGACGTTGAGCCTTATTATAGGATCAGAAACCTAGAGCTGGGAGGCCTGAGAGACTGACTGGTCTGACCCCCTCATTTTACAGATGAAGAAAGATAATGAAAACTCAGGGAAGAGAAATGACAGCATAGAACGAGTAGTAAGTGCCCGGGGCGTGATCTGAACCTGGATCCTCTAACTATGGTGCCAGGGCTCTTTAACATCACCTAAGATCACATGACCTTTCTTGGATGGTATATCATGTTGGCAACTGTTTTGAGCTTTCAGGCCAATAAAACTCTTTTAAAATAATTTTCGTATCTTTTTCACATGAATGCACACTTGGATTATCTCTACAGACACATAACCAACCCAGAGAAGCCTGTCCTTGAACCCCTCTCCTGATTGGGGAAGAGAAGGGAAGGTAACTACCATTTATATTATATAAGACCTACCATGTGCCAGGCACTGTGCCAAGTGTTTTACAAATATCCTCTTATTTTATCCTCACAATGACCCTGTCAGGTGTGATGATCTTATCATTTCCATTATACAGTTGAGGAAATTGAGGCAAACAGAGGCGAAGCCCAAGGTCACACAGCTATGACTGAGGCTAGATTTGAACTCAGGTCTTTCTGACTCCAGGCACAGTGATTGGTGACTTGCTTCTCAGAAACCACCATTTTAGAAAGTCATGCTCCATTTCAATGACACATCGACTGTCTCTCTGAACTCTTCCTCATCTGTTGCATTGCTCCTATGAGGGCACGCTTCTCTCCTCACACACTTCCTCCCCTGATTTTTCAGCTCCTATTTTTTTGTGTGGTCTTCCGCCTATCCCTCATTAGAATGTTTCCTCCTTGAGGGTAAGAACTGTCTTGTTGGCTTGTATATTTATCTTTAGAGCTTAGCCCAACACCTGGCACATAAGGAGGTCCTAATAAATTATCTATTTATCTACCTACCTATCTATCTATCTATCCATTCATCCATCCATCTATCCATCTATCTATCTGTCTGTGTCTGTCTATCTATCTAACTATCCATCCATCTATCTATCTGTCTGTCTGTCTGTCTGTGTCTGTCTGTCTGTCTGTCTATCTATCCATCCATCTTTCTTTCTTTCTTTCTTTCTTTCTTTCTTTCTTTCTTCCTATCTTTGTCTCTACCTCTCATCTCTCTCTTTTCTTTTTCTCTTTCTTTCATCTATTTATTTCCTCTTCTCTATTTCTCTATCTCTGTTCCTTTTTATTCATCCATCCATTATTTTTGCTTCTGGAAAGTGTTGTTATAATTATAAAAACCAACTTTTTCAAAAAATTGGCTTAGGGAAAAAGCATCAGTTTTACTCGGAAACATATAGTCAACTCATGATTAAGTTGAATGGAGAGGGGGGTGGAGTAGGTGGGAAGAGGAGGTAAAAGGAGGAAGAAGAGGAGCTTCTGGAATAGTCCCTTTGGTTAGGTGTTAGCTCCTATCCAAAGGCTTTGTGGGTGCAGAAGAAAGCAGCCCTGGCTGGATTCCAGTTGTTGGCTTCACTGCGGATTTCTGTTATCTCCGTCACCCACTCCCTGAGGTAATTGCAGGCTGGCTTTATTGATTCCCATTGGCCCTGTGTGCAGGCTCTATTTCTCAGAGCCAGGTTCTTCGTGGTTCCAGGCAGGGGCCTTGGCAGAGAGCCACCACCTTGGCAGCAAGAGCCTGAATAGTCAATACCTGATTGCCCCCTTGAGCATTTCAGAAAGAAGCTGAATAATAACACCTTCCCTTTTCAGCAAAGGCTATGAATGGGGGTTAAAACATAGGGAAGGAACAGCTTGATGGGGAGAAAGCTGCACACACATACACACACACACACACACACAGATGTGGTTATCTTTGCTATTGAGACTAGCTAAAGGGTTCTTAACTTGGGGGTATGTGAACTTAAAAAAATAGGTGTTTTGTTAATTGTATCTCAATATAATTGGTTTCTTTTGTAATATTCTATATTTTATTTTATGCAACTAAAAACATTTTTCTAAGATGAGTCTCTAGTCTTTACAAGACTGCCATAGACACCCATGGTACAAAAAAAGGTTAAAAACCCATGAACTAGAACCTCAGTCTGTTTAGGGCAGGAAAATGTGTGCTAAATGAAACATTTTTGTCATTAAAACCCTTGGAACAAAGAAGAGACTGTTCCTAAAAACAAAAATGCAAAAATGAAATTGTGATAACAACTTGAAATTAGAGAGTACTCATGGCCTGGGGTCACTTAAGTCAATGCAAACTGAATATGGAGAAAAATAAAGCTGAGGGCAGTAATTGGTTCAGCTGCTGCACTTATCCCCCATTTCCCCAACTGTCAGGCCTCATTTCTCTGAGTATTGGGCTTGACAATCCTCTCAGTGGTGGTTCTCATTATGGCCTGAAGGACACCATGGCCTAGTTTCATTGGGGGAGGCAGGGAGTGAGGGAAGCTGGCCCCCTGCTGCTACTCTGCCGGCTGTCTGCTCTGGTGCTGATAATGAGATTTAGTTCCTCTCAGCCTGTGAATAATTTGCCAGGCAGGACAACTGGCAGCAACTGCCTTGGTCCTGGGTGTAATTAAGCGCGGCCATGTGGCCAGGCCTCAGCAAGCTGGAACAGCCAGACCCCAGAAGTTGGGGAATGGGCCTTCAGCAACAGCACACTCAGCAGCAACTAGGAAACAGGTTTATGGCAGGCCAGCCCACCAACCAATCCCAACCCTCCATTCCAGATGTGTGTGTGTGTGTGCGTGTGGTGTGTTCTCATGTACCCTCAGCCTCACCAGCTGAAGCTTCCTCAAGTATTCAGACTCTGCTCACCTAAGGATCTTCTTTCCCTAAATCTATTCCTGTCCTTGGTAGGTGCTGCCCTTCCCCTCATCCCAGTTATCAGGGCTTGAGTTAGACAAGAAAGCTCTGGTATCAAACCTGAAAACCTTTTTTTATTTTGCTTCTCCTCCTCCTCCTCCAAATACCTCTCATCCCCTGACCGATGCTTAAATTCCATAATTGAAGATGCATTGCTTTGTTGAAAATGCAGCTCCCTTCAGTAAAGGTAAAACATTAAGTCTTATCTGGGACATGATAAATAGAGCATTAGACTTGGAGTTAGGAAGACCCAAGTTCAAATTTTGCTTCAGACACTAGCTGTGAGACCCCATACCACTTGGCACCTCAGTTTCCCCATCTAAAACTAAAAAAGAGGGGATTGGATTTGATGTTCAATGTCTCTTCCAAATCTAAATCTACGATCTCACCCTCTGACCTGCTAGCAAAAAGAAAAGAATCCAGATTTCAAGCTAGACTTGCATGACAGTGGGCTCATTAGCTCGAGGGAGAGAATGTACATAAATGCGGAGCTCAAAGCTGTCTACAAATGCAATTTTAGACTGTAAGTTCCTTGAGGGCAGGAATTATGTGTCATTTTTTCATATTGGCATCTCTAGCACTAGGGCACAGTAACTTGTACACAGCAGGTGTTTAATAATTGTTTGCAGAGTACAGTTAAGTAACATGCTGCAGAAGGCAAATATGTTTCCTTTTCTTCAGGAAGTCCTTCTTTGCGTGAAACCCACTGAATTGCTAGTTCCTTACTAGTAACCTTACTAGTTCTATGTAACAAGGGATTCCTTTTCTCAGAGTCCATTGATTCTTCCATAGGAATTTTCTATTGCTGATGGTCTCTTAATAAAGGTTACATCTGAATGGAATTCACAAGAGAGATGACATTTAAATTTCATGGAAACATTTTGCGATGCTGGGCCATTAAGTGGCCATAACTGCCTGCCTTGGTCCCAGGTCCTTCCTAGTATCAATAACTTTCTTCTTTTCTCTTTAACCTGATGCTACTAAATTTTTGCCATTGACACTTTGAAGTATTTAAATGTCCCGCCTGAGGACTCAGTTGCCCTGTCAAACTTCACATAGCCCTTGTTGACTTGGAAATTTTGGAAGATATGGAATTCCCATTAGCATCGATCACAGTGTTCATTGGAGCTGGTGTCAGAGTCCCCAGAAGCAAATGTCCCTGAAGTTTGTCCCCAGTGATAGAGATCAGTGAGGGGCTGACAATGATCCCTAATAGAGTATTAATTAATATAAGCGATATAGAACATTCATCTATTCATTCGAGATGCTGTTCAACCCCTTCAGAGTTTATAGGCTCACAAATTTAGGGCTGTCACAGAGCATCCAGCCCATCCTCCACCCCGCTCAATCTACGGGTGAGGAAACTGAGGTCCAGAGAAGAAAAGTGCTATATCAAAGATAGTAAGTGACTAAAATGGTTCTTCTGAAAAAAGTTCTAAGAACAGTGAGGACATTTTGGGTGGAGAAGCAAGAAGCTGGAGGGAGCTGTGTTCTCAGTGGGAGTACTCCTTGGTGGAAACCAACAGGGGGAATTGGCTGGAACTTCTTCTGATTGGCTAATTGAGAACCAGGAGGAGGGGCCGTTGTTGGACGAGATGCCAGCTCCCTGTATGTAAAAGGAAGCTGCCCAATCTGATCACTCCCTCTTGGTCTTTGAGAAGACAATGTGAATTGGCACTGGGTAGAAGGGAAGGGGGGATGTTAGGGAAACCTATAACCATATACGGTCTCCTCCCCCTCCAGCCCCCAAATTGGGATGGCAATTTTGGGGGAGGAGTCCACAGAAGTTCCATGTCTTCCTTCACAGCTTTGGAGCACAGGTGAGAAACTCGAGGTGTGAAAGTGGACTTTCTCAGCTAAAAAGATTGGAGCATCTGGGATCACTGATAAATTTCCTACAGAAGCACGTGGTTTAAAAGCAGACACACAAGAGCAGCAGGGGTGTTTGGAGCCCACTCTAACATGGCCTGCAAGTAAATTGTTAAATTTTCGTGGTGAACATTGGAAATTGACAAAGGGTGACAAATCAGGATTTGATTTATTATTTTGTTTATTTTCTAGACTTAAGAAAGTGATGGAGAAACCAAATTTGGTGTTTCTGTGAAAGAGGAGAGATGTTTAGTTTCCTTTGCCATGTGATGCTAGAAACGAGTCTTCTGACAAGAAAAAAAAGATTTTCTGGGGAGAGCTTTGAGGGGTTGCCTTATGGGGGATCCCAGGTTTGAGAGTTTGGGCCTTCTATAAAGAGGAGATTTTGCATCTTTCTTTTTGGAGAAAGAAGAGGATTGTCCATAAAACACACATGTAGTAGGCATTTACTCTGCGCAATGTATTGTCCCAGGTGCTGGGTTAGTGACAAAGAAAAATAGCACATGATTTTCTTCTCCTGTAGTTTATAAGATTAGTCAGGATGTTTCAACAAGTCCACAGATAAACAGAATGCCATCAGAAGAGGAGAATGAAGCTATCTGATCTCAGGATCAGATGAACTCACAGAACTCAGTGCTAGCAGGGAATTTAGATGTCATCTAAGCTGTCTCATTGTCCAAACCCAGGAGTCAGGCCTAGATCTTGATGACTCCAGGCCCAGGCCAGGGACTCCAGCGGTTCTCCAGCCTGCCCCAGGGCAGGTTTGGGCTAAGAAAGGCCAATGACCTTTGGCCCTGGGCTGAATTTCTTCATGTCACAGATACACCGAGAGGGTCAGAGTATTTAATGGTAGGTAATGAGAAGAAAAAGGTAACAAAAAAAAATTCCTTCGACCCTAGGGAAACCTGCTGGGATGGCCACAAATCACACCTCCCTTCTGAGGCCGGCTCAGGTCATATCTTTGCAAAGCCGGGTCTTCTGGGATTGCTATAAATATCTCAGGAAAATCAATGTGGAACAGGAAATATGGCTGGTAATGTCCAATCTAATTCCAAGGTTTGAAAAAGCTGTGCAGTGCCCAACAGAAGCACACATTCCATTAGCGAGTAATTATAGTTATTTAAGAATGAATTTAAAATGTTTCTTCTTTGAATTTATATGCATTATTTTTTTCAAATGACTACTAGGTTATTAGGACATAAATACTTATTAAGTTATTTATACCTAACTGCTTAATAAATGGAGCCATTAGGCATTTCTTTTGGCCTAAAGGCACCTTAAAAAAAGACATTACACACCATGACTGAGAAAGTTTAGGGACCTCTGCCCCCTACACTGCATTTCATCTCCCAATGTTCTCTTTGCACAGGGCTAGAATGTTCTCTCTGTCTCTCTGCTTCATAGGATCTCTCGCTTCCTTCAAGGCATAGATCTACTGCCATTTCCCAAAGGAAGGAGGCCTTGCCTGACACCCCAAAGAACTGTAGCTCTTCTCCACACTAGTTGAAGTACCCTATTTCACCATATAATTGTCACCACTGCATAATTATTGCGTGCTGTGTTTTTTTTCCTATCCAAAAATTGTTTTATAACCTTTCAATACGTTAACTGGAATGGTATCATTCTGTTCGTCATGCTGCTTAAAAGGTAAACAGAGCAGCAATGTACGCACCAGTGGCGTATGGATACACATTTATCTCTTGTGCATTGGAAGTTGTGGGCACAGACTCAGTATTCACTTTTAATGTATATTCACGAGTATTCCGTGCTTCCTAATCTTGCCCCAAAGCCAATTTAGTAATAAATGATTTTTAAGTAATACCAGCACAATTTTTAAAGCTTCACATAATGGTCACACCCCACTTTTTTGCCCCCAAATTGGCATAAAATCTGTGACAATTATGCGGTGAAATACGTTAACTGTGTTCATGTTTTCTATATTCCTGTATACATTATCAATGCCCCCAGAATGTCGCCTCTTTAAGGGAAGGGATCATTTTATCTTTGGTCCCACAACCTAGTACAGGGTGTAGAACATAGTAGGCATTCAATAAATGCTTGTTGAATTGGATTGAGTCAAATTGAATTAGTTTAATTTGGGGGAAAATTCTGGGATTGCCAAAGGAAAGGACTAATTCTTTTCCTTTTTGGTTGATTTCCTCTCTCCTGGTACTGTGACTAAGTTCTTTAAACTATACATATATATGGTTAGCTCACTGGTTTTTTTTTAAATAATTTTAAAAGTAAATTGTTTATTGATGTCTTGTTTTTAACGTCTACATTTTCTAACAGGTAAAGCTGTGCCAGCTGCTCCCAGAGTGCCCTCTTCTATAATGAAAAGTAGAGAAAAAAAAGTCAAGCGAAAATAATGAATACTTTTTCAAAAAGTCTACCATTACATGCAGTTAGTTCCAACCCACAGTCCCTTTAATTCTGCAAAGAAGGAGGGGATAACACATGGATTTCATTGCTGGCAAGGACTGCACTTTTTGGTTGTCTGGGCCTTAATTATGCTGACAGGGATGGACAGCCAATGGTTCCTTGAGCCTTCATTTGCACCTAGTCCTTGGGATTATTTAAAGTCTCCTTCCTCCTCCTTCCACTCCCCCACCTTATGTTATCACTCATTAAACTTCCTGTTGTTTCACTTCTCACTTCTTCTTCCCTTTTCTCTGAGTCTGTGGTTGGGAGGCAATGGCCCCTCATGCCCCTGGGGTGGGCAGCTCCTGCAGGCTTGCCTTTTGCCTCTCTGAGCTCTCAAACCTAACTGGGGATTCTCGATCTGAGTACCTCAGCATGTTAGAGCTGGACCAGACTCTTAGGGCTGAGCTAGTCTATACTTTTTATTTTTTATTATTTAGAAATAAAGACATTCTGAATAGAGGCAAAGTCACCTATGCAAATCCACAGAGATAGTGTCAGAGCAGTAGGCTTGGGGTCAGGTAAATCTAAGTTAGAATCTTTTCTAAGCCATCTTCTTTGCTTCAAAATCATTTATAATTCACTTATTAATAACATTAATTAAAAACATTTTTGAGTTCCAAAAATTCTCTCCCCCACTCATTGAGGAGACAAGCAATATGATACCCATTATATATGTGAAGTCACGCAAAATATATTTCCATGCTAACCATGTTACCAAAAAAAAGCAAGAAAAATAAAGTTCCAGACCTTTTCTTTCTGGGTGACCCTGGCCGAGTCACTTTCTCTCTTGCCACCTCAGCTTTCTCAGCTGTGAGCTGGGAATAATAAGCCTCCATCTCCAGGATAGTCACGTGGCTCCACCCTCCATGTACTCTGTGAATGTGAGTTACTCATGATTCTTACTGCTGTATTTCTGAAGCTAGGTCTCCTGACTCAGCCCAGCCTTCCTTCTCTTGCCCTGGACTGATGCCACTCAAGTTTTTCCCTTTTCTTTCCCCTGTTGTTCCTTCAGTCACCTTCCTCTTTTTAAATAAATTTTTCCTCTGACCACTACTGTAAATGATTCCTCTACACACACATACACACACACATACACACATACACACAAACACCGGCTTCACCAGATTGCCAAGGGGGTCCATGACATAAAAAACAAATGTTTAAAATGCCTGTCGTAGAGCTAGAAAGGGGCTCTGATCTCTGCCCTTTGCCCCAGCCTCCTCTCCCCTCTGCCTTGCCCATCCTCCCCGCCCCCCCACCAAACATACACTTTTAATTTTCCTCTGCCTCTGAGAAATTCAGGGAAGCAGGTCTTTCCTTATAATACATGCTGCTTAAGGGAAGCTTAAAGACATCTGGCCCTTTCTTTTCTTGGATTTGTACTCAACAGACGGCCATCCTTAAGCCCCATCACTCAAGAGCGAGTAACTAGTGGGCTCCCAGCATTCTCCAAAAGAGATTCTGATGGAGAATTTCACAAATTAATCAGGCCACAGAACAGCAGAGGGCTTGAAAATGTGCTGATTGAACCCTTAAATGATGGGATCATTAACTTAGAGGCGGAAGTTCATCCAGCCCAAACCTCTCATTTGACAAAGGGGGAAAATGAGGTCCAAGGCAGCGAAGTGGCTTCCCAAAGGTAATATAAGTAGTAAGAGGCAGAAGGAGAACTCAGATTTAGCACACTTTCTGCTATGCCAGAAGCCCTGTGAAAGAAAATCCTAAGACAAAATTGGTTGTAGAAGAAGAAAATTTGGGAGCAAAATAGTCATTAATTGGCCTGATCTTGGAAAAATAACCCTGCATGAAAAGTATTTTTGATACATACTATATAGTTACCTATACACTCTCTTATACTGAGAGGCAGTATGGTGTTGCAGATTGAGAATGGCCTTGGAAGGCATGCCCATCAATTAGGGAATAGATGAACAAACTATGGTACATGGATGCAATGGGATAGCATTGCATTTTGTTATCATAACTAACGAAAGAAACAGTTTCAGAGAAACCTCAGAAGACTTTTATGAGCTGATGCACAGTGAAATGAGCAGAAACAGGAGAACATTTAGACAATTACAAAATGGTAACAAAAAGCAATTTTGAAGGACATTAGAATTCTAAACAATGCAATGACCAGTCATAATGACCCATGATGAATCATGCTATTCACCACCTGACAGAGAGATGATGGACTTAAAGTACAAAATGAGAAATACATTTTTGAACACAGCCAATTCAGGGATTTGTTTTGTTTGACCATATGTGTACGTAGATATTTATAGATAAATATAATATTTATAGATAAATATAAAGATATACAAATATATATCAAGAGTTTTGTTTTTCTTTTTTATCAATTGAGGCAGAGCTTGGAAGGAGTGTGTGTGTGTGTATGTGCATGTGCATGTGTGTGTTGTCAATAGAATTGTAGCAACAACAACAAAAAAGACTTAAAAAGTAGAGTATGAAATTGAGGATTTCTTTTAAATGCATAGAAGGGAAACAGCATAGCCAGAAGAAAACACAGACAAGTAGGAAAACTGAAAGTTCCATGTGGATTTATTATGCAGTTATGAGGAAAAGCAAGCTAAACGTAGTAAAGATTTGTGGTTTCATTAATGTACAGTCTTCTTTTTCTTTGTATATAGAAATGCTTGTATTATTTGGTGTTCATAAAATTTGGAATAAAAAAAACTAAATTTTTTTTAATCTGGCCATTGAGTTGTATAGGATTCAGGCAGATGTGTGCTAGAGGGCACTGATCCATCAGAGCCCAGACCATTAAATTTTCAGTGTGAGCATTTATACCCCAGAAGTCAAATTAGGGCCCAATTTTCTGTTTTGTTGGTTGTCTAGAGTTAAGAAGTGATGGAGAAAATTTTAATTATTCAAATTAAACTTAAAAGTCTGTCCAGTACCCTTTCCCCCAGAGAGTCAGTTGTTAAATATTTAACAGCACATTCCTGTATTCAAGAAAAAAGAAATATACTATTTGCAGAACTCTGAAAAAGTTTTTTCTTTATCAGACCATGTGTCGTGATTTTTGGTTCCAATATATGGTTGTTGCAGATATGTACCCCCTAAAGGTTGTCTGTTCCTGAGGGGAGAAGCCATGACTTCCACCAGTTTTTTAAGTCACTTCTCAAGAGAAGCAGTGGGAGGGAGTGGATAAAGAGCTGGCCTCGGAGAAAGGAAGGTGTAGCTCCCGTTCCCTCCTGTGACATGCAATGGCTCTGGTGACCCCCACAAGTCTCTCAGTGGCCCCAGGCAACTCTAAATTGCAAATCTGAGTTGGTAAAGGGGGTTTCCTCAGCTAGATTCTCCTTTACCATTATTATCGAAGTCAAATAAAAATGATCCTTGAAGGCTAGGGACTTAGAA
Source organism: Phalanger gymnotis (assembly GCA_028646595.1). Lineage (NCBI taxonomy): Eukaryota > Metazoa > Chordata > Mammalia > Diprotodontia > Phalangeridae > Phalanger > Phalanger gymnotis. Next base: position 27,776,312 of record CM053623.1, on the reverse strand, counting down.
AACCACAAATTAACATTATCTGTGTTGTATTATTAGAGCAGCTAGTTGGCGCCATAGTGCATAGAGCACTGGGCTTGAAATCAGGAAGATTCATCTTCCTGAGTTCAAATCCAGCCTCAGACACTCACTAGCTGTGTGACCCTGGGCAAGTCATTTAACCCTGATTGCCTCAAAAAAAAAAATTCAGTGTGAGTATCTGTACCTCAGAAATCAGGACTTTATTTATTGTGTTGTTGATTGTCTAGACTCAAGAAAGTGTTGATAATGCAAATTAAGCCTAAAAGTGTTTTTGCATACACCCCTCTTTGTTTTTACCTTACCTGTACCATTTACCTTAATACCCCTGTATTGTTTTCTAAATGTCCCTGGTGCTCAAAAGGAAGGCAGAGACGTCATTCCCAGGCTAGTAATAATAAAACGATAACTAACATTTATATATCTAAGGCTTGCAAAGTGCTTTAAGTCTGTACTTCATCTGAGCCTCACACCTGCCCAGCATCTACCCCAAACCAGAGCTCTCCTAAAGCCCCCGCTGAGATTTCCTTTACTTGACCACTTCGAGGACAATCTACTGTAGAGAGAAGACATTTAATTAAACACCATAGAAAACGAAATGAGAAAGAAAACTCCTCTCATATAATATATTCTTTCACAGCCTGCCACAGTATTGATTCTTGGGTGGCATGTATAGCCAGGGTACAGTTGTGAAGAGGGAATATGTCTGACTAGGACGGTACATGGGAGAGGAAACAGTGGTAGCTGAGGGATGTTCATAGACAAGGCAATTCACACTCCCAGGGCAGCCTCCTCATTAGACCAATTCTCTACCTCTAACACTGTGGCTCATTTTCCCGAAGAAGTGCAGGTACCATCTGGAGTCTGGTGATATTATTCGGGCTTCCATTTACTTTTTCTGCTGCTGAATGCTCCTGGGCTTTCTGGTGGTCTGTTCTCTCCCTTGTACTGCCAGCTGCTGGTGGTGTCTGGGCTATTTATCGCTGCTGATTTTCAGCTTCTGCCCTGTTCTCTTCCTCCATGAAACTGCAGCTACTTTGAAGCCTTTTCCCTCAACCAGGGAGTAGTATCACAGAACTTTTAGCTCATAGCTCCAAGGGGAGGAACCTCAGTTCTTTTGTGATTCAGACCCATAGCATGACCACATGGCCAGCCAGTTGGAGCAGCCCTTAGGCCAAAGCTTTTTAACCTCTCTTGCCTAATGGACCAGTGTCCAGTGAAACCAAAGAATCTCCTCAGAACAGTTTATTTGTAGTGCATAAAATAACATATATAATATTACAAAGAAAATGAATGATATGGAAATATAGTTATCAAATTTTTTTTTAAGTTTAGGTAAGTCAGGTTAAGAACCTCAGCCTTAGGCACTGTCTCTTTTAACTTTTTTTTTTTCCGCAGCAGCTGCCACTGTTTGAATCAATCTATTCTTAGAGTAAGAATATTCCTTTCCACTCCCATCACAACCCTGGTCATGCTATGGAAATCACTCTCCAGAAACTTCACTTAGCAAACCTGAAGGGTCAAGGTGGGACCAGGGAATTCTGTCCTGCCTTTCTGCCAGCACTAAACTCATCATCCTCCCTACGTTTCAATTCTCCAGAGATTTTCCAATTTTCCAATTTCCAATTTCCAATTTTCTTACACTTTCATTAGTATGGGTACTCCCACTATCAAAGGCAGTTAGATGGCACCATAGAGCACTGGGTTTAGAATCAGGAATGCTCATGAGTTAGAATCTAACCTCAGACATTTTCTAGCTGTGTGACCTTGGGCAAGTCACTTCAACCTGTTTGCCTCAGTTTCCTCATCTGTAAAATGAGCTGGAGAAGGAAATGGCACTCCAGTATCTCCACCAAGAAAACCCCCAATGGAGTTGCAGAGAGTCAGACACAATTGAATAACAACTCCTCCTGTTTACGAAGTTCTCAGTGACTCTAAGTTGAGGTCTTTAAGTCACTCCGATGACAGTCAACCTAAGGAAGAACTTTGCCAAATTTAGCTTAGCTGGTTTTCAGACAACAAACCTCTTGCGTGTGTGGGAGGGGGGCAGGGCAGAACCAAGATGGTGGCTGGAAAGCAGGGACTTGCATAAGCTCTCCCCCAAATCCCTCCAAATACCTGTAAAAAATGGCTCTGAACAAATTCTAGAGCTGCGGAACCCACAAAATAGCAGAGAGAAGCAGGGCTCCAGCCCAGGACAGCCTGGATGGTCTATCACACGGTGCTGAGAGCGGAGGGCAGCTCAGCGTGAGCCACACCGGGACAGATCAGACCCGGAGTCAGCCAGACAGAAGAGGCCTTGGGGCCATGAAACAGTGAGCTGCGGCAGTTACCAGACTTCTCAACCCACAAATACTAAAGAGTAGGTTAGAAGGAAACTGCAGAATCGAATTCAGAGTGGTCCAGCCGCCAACTCTGGGGGTGGAGGAGGTCGCGCAGCGGTGGTGGTGGCAGCAGCCGGAAGCTCCTGAGGCTGCTTCCCAAACTCCAGTGTCAGCCGTTTCCTGAGTCCCTGGCTCACACGGTGGGAGGAATCTAGCAGCGTATCAGAGCAGGAGCGCAAGGCGTGCTTTGTGGGCAGAAAGACAGATTCTCTTGCTGTGCCCTGCTTGGATCTGAATTGCAGTCCTGGTTAGCGGTTCTTGGGGGAGAAGGAGCACTGCTGTGACAGAGCCTGGGGTGATGGTGGAGTAGAAGTAGCTCTGAAAACAGCAGTGCTTGGACCGGAAAGCTTGGGACAAAGTACTCTGCACTCTACAAGCAGTCGAATCCTGACAAAAAGCTCAAGGGTAAAGTAGTCGACTGGGAACATGAACAGGCAGCGAAAACAAACTCAGACTTGAACTCAGACTCAAACTCAAACTCTAGATTCCTTTTTTTGGTGACAAAGAAGATCAAATCATACAGCCAGAAGAAGTCAACAAAGTCAAAGAGCCTACATCAAAAGTCTCCAAGAAAGATATGAATTGGGCTCAGGCCATGGAACTCAAAAAGGATTTGGAAAAGCAAGTTAGAGAAGTAGGGGAAAAATTAGGAAGAGAAATAAGAGTAATGCAAGAAAACCATGAAAAACAAGTCAACAACTCGCTAAAGGAGACCCCCAAAAATACTGAAGAAAATAACACCTTAAAGAATAGACTAACCCAAATGTCAAGAGAGCTCCAAAAAGCCAATGAGGAGAAGAATGCCTTGAAAGGCAGAATTAACCAAATGGAAAAGGAGGTCCAAAAGACCACTGAAGAAAATACTGCCTTAAAAATCAGACTGGAGCAAGTGGGAGCTAGTGACTTTATGAGAAACTAAGATATTATAAAACAGAACCAAAGGAATGAAAAAATGGAAGACAATGTGAAATATCTCATTGGAAAAACCACTGACCAGGAGAATTGATCCAGGAGAGATAATTTAGAAATTATTGGACTACCTGAAAGCCATAATCAAAAAAAGAGCCTAGATAGCATCTTTCAAGAAATTATCAAAGAGAACTGCCCTGATATGCTAGAGCCACAGGGCAAAATAGAAACTGAAAGAATCTACCAATCACCTCCTCAAAAAGGTCTCAAAAAGAAAACTCCTAGGAATATTGTCATCAAATTCCAGAGTTCCCAGGTCAAGGAGA
>CM053623.1:27719230-27749530 GCA_028646595.1 Phalanger gymnotis | reverse complement strand
AGCCCCTAGTTCAGAGGAGCTGGAAAGAAGATCTGATTTGCCTCACATTATAGATTTTTTTCCCCCTAGAGCCTCTTATAAGGCAGTGTTGCCTAATGGAGAGAGTCCTAGCCTAAGAGTCTGGAAGACCTGCTTCAAGTCCCACCTGAGCCATACCTTGGCTGTGTGACTCTGAGAAAGTTACTTAACCTCTCCCTGTCTCAGGCAACACGATCACTCCCATAGAAGTTGGTATTTGTATCCTAAGGCGGAGTTTGCTCCTCGGAAGTTCTCTCTTCCAAAGAAATCAGAAGACTGCTTAACCTTGCCCCCAAATAGACTATCAATATGCAAGCAAAAAAAAAAAAAAAGCAATCCACCTGATAGAAATGTTCCTTCTACTTAAGAATTATTATCACGACAAATAACAATAGCTCATGTTCCTACCAACTCTGAGGCCTGCAAAGCGTTTTATAAATGAGATGACACAGATAAGGCCTCTCATAATGTGATAAGGCTTAGATGAGATAATGCGGGGGTCCCAAAAGTCACGGTGTGGCTTTAAGAGACAGGCGCTATTGTCACCTCCATTTTATAGTGAGGAAACAGAATCTCCCCAAACGGCAGCTGCATCTGCAGCTTCAGGACAGAATAAGTAATAAATAGATGGATCTCATCCCATGTCGGGCTTTGGGTCCATCACTTAGTCTCTTCTCTACAGGCAGAAATTATACATCGCTGACACCTGAACTGTGAAGGAGTCACTGAAATCAGATAAGCCCTGGGCCACCTAAGATACCATCCATGGTAATGGAGCCACTATATTTGGACATGAAGGCCTCAGCCGCTAAGGTGCTGTATATGGAAGTGGAAGGGCCAGACAAGAGGCTTGACCAGACCAGGCTCAAGAAGAAGAAATTTATACGGGAAGTGACATAATTTTGAGAACATCAAGAGATATGTTTTTGCACCTGTTCACTCGCCCCCTCCCAACTTAGAAAGTCCCTAATCTTCATCCAATCAGAAATCAGATTACCTAATGTTGTATTGTTTCCTTTTAATTAATTAGAGTTATTTGATTATTTTTAATGTATACAAGTCTGTCTCCCCTGTATTCGGGGTCCAGTGCCGAAGCTGAAGCTAGTCCCAGTTTGTTGGACATTAACAGGCATTGCTTAATATATCAATATGCTTGGAAGCCCGCACCTTTATTTCCTGTCATTTCAGTGTTCACCTGCCATAGGGGGAAAGTAAGATTTTATCACCAGAATAAGAATGGCAACAGTCAAGTACTTTACAGACCTTATTTCATTTGATCTTTATCATGGCAATGAATTCGCGTGATTTTCTCCAGCTCACCAAGGTTTGCAGGGCAGTTTTAGATGTGTTAGCTTATTCAATCCTCACAGCAGCCCCTGGGGAGATGGGCGCTCTTATTAGCTCCATTTTATGGATGAGGAAACTGAGGCCCAGAAAAGTTAAGAACCAGAGCCCCTTCAATTTAATTGGAACACTTATTAAGTCCCTTGTATGTCCACGAGAACCTGTTGGTGCCAGGGATTCAAAGACAAAAAATAAAACAATCCCTGCCCCCATCCACTCTCTGCTCCAGCCCTGAGAGGGCCAAATGTGCTCAATGTCAGCCTGCACTGGCTGCCCTCCCATCTTTATACACACCCTTCCCCATACTGAGACCTGCTTGCTTCTACCCATTGACACCCTGCTCCTTTCAGGACTAGTTCATGTGATGCCCACTCTAGGAAGTCTTCCCAGAGTCCTCTCCTTCCTCCAGTGGTTCATCCTTCCTTGAACTTCTCTATGCATTGATGTTACTCTGATTTGTGTAGAAGGTATGCCCAGGCATCACCCTGACTCCTCAATGTGCAGTCAGCACCACATTGTGACAATTGATTCCTTGGGTCTTAGGCAGCCCACACAGCTGAGCCTGGGCTTGGCTTTCCTAAGGGGGAGGGGAAGGGGAAAGGGGAGGAGGAGAGGGACAGAGACAGAGAGAGATAAAGACAGAGGGAGAGACAGAGAGACAGAGAGAGTCAGAGAGAGAGAGAGAGAGAGAGAGAGAGAGAGAGAGAGAGAGAGAGAGAGAGAGAGAGAGAGAAACAAGGGCCATAAGGTGAGAGATAGAGGCTGAAGAAATGGGGAGACATCCAGTGGGGAGGAGTCCACCCAGACTTGCACTCTGGGCATTTTCTTTACACATCCATTGGTAGCAATGTTATCTCTTCAGTTTTCAACAGACTGGAGGCTTCGGTGTTTGTGTCTTTACTCCCCATCCCGATGACCCTCCCCTTGGAGGTTACTGTCTTTGTGTTACACAAGATTTTTAACCACATCCTTTCCTTACTCAATAATCTCTTTTGACCCTAAGATCAGATGTAAACTCTGGCTTTCCAAGTTTCCACTCAGGCCTACCTTTCTAATCTCTTTTATTTCTCTTCCTGCTCTCTCCATTTCAGCCCAAGTGGCTGGTCCTTCCTTAGTGTTCCATTTCACACTTCCATGCCTTAGCACTGTTGGGGCCTTGTGCCTGGGATGCCTTCTCTCCTCATGCCCACTTAACAACCAGTGCCTCCCTCCTTCCTTGAAATAATTCGTATTTATTTTGTTCTTCTTAATACACACACACACACACACACACACACACACACACACACACACACACCTGTACCCGTTGTCTACCATGATGGCACACACACCTGTACCTGTTGTCTACCATGATGGAGTATAAGCTCCTTGGGAGCAGGGACAATTCATTTTTGTCTTATTATCCCCAGCAAATGCCTGGCACATAGTAGGTGCTTAATAAATGTTTGCCGATTTATTGGTACTTTGTATTTATGTCAATGCCTTGTACGTGGGAGATAATAAATGTTTGTTGAATGACTGGAAATTCAAAATCTCTTTCCATGGAGGCTGACCAAGATGGCGGAGCAGGAGGAAGCGGCTTAGCCCAGCTGCTGCCCGCTCCCACCCCAGGTCTAAGAAGAGCGCCAGCCTGAGTAGCAATTGGGAAAGCCAAAGAAAACCGCAGGAAAAGTACAATCCAATGGAAGGCCACCCCCACGCGGCCCCTGAAACATATTTGTCCTTTCTAATGAGACACTTGAGTAAGCGCCATAACGTGGCACCCAGTGGGTTCAGAAGGAAGCCTGCAGCACACGTGAAAATAAATGTTGACTGTTCAGGGGACGATCTAGGAAAGCCAGGGTTTTCAAAAGAATATATAATCAGAGACCGGAAAAGACCTTAAAATAGCATCTGGTCCAACTCAGTCTTTGGAAAGACAAAGAAAGCGGAGTCCCATCGAGTAAGCATGGCTTGCCGAAGACCCCGCGGCACTTTTAGTGTGGGGTGAGGACTATGGAGGTTGGGTCGCCATCCCCTGTCTCCTCCCCACCCTTCTTTCTTCCCTCTGTCCCCCTCCCTTCTCCTCCCTCCCCTAAATCCCATTGATTCTCTCTAGACTATCCCAGGAATCTCCAATATGAAATGATCCCCCAGACTGAGAGGCCCTGAAGCTTGACAAACACAGGGATTCTGGAGAAGAGTGGAGGTGAGGGTGGGGGTGGGGTTCGGTGGGGCAGCTCAGCCAGGGCCCACAAGGCCTGCGGGAACTGTCACCAGATGTGGTTAGCACCTTGTGGCGTCACATTTACAGACTTTCTCTGAAATCGGCTTCTAAGAAACATTCGGTGTTCCTTCCCGTCCCCAACCCTCCTCAGGTCTGAGAAGTGGCACCCAGGTGTGGGGGGCAGGGTCAGAGGCCTACCGCTGTCCTTGCTCCATCTCCCATCCTCCCTCCTTTGCTCTGGGCCTCCCTACCAGGACCAGGAGGAGGGGGCTGGTGGGCATCTCCGTCAGCAGCAGAATCCCCCTTTTCTTCTGGACTCCCGAGGAGGCAGGAAGTGAAGAGCAGAGGCCAGGGAGGGCCCTGTTGTGTCAGGGCTGAAATAAAGGGGACCCCAGAAGGGGGAGGAAGAGGCCATGGGGCACACAGGCTCTCCAGGAGTGGCACACAAAAGGTTTTTTCTGGTGGGAAGTAACCCTGGAGGGGAAACCTGGCATGGAGCCCTTCCTCTGATACCTCCTGGCTGGGAGCATCAGTTTTCCTCATCTGTAACGTAGGGATGATGAGGCCTATGAACATGTCAGCCATGCCTGAGAAGAGGGCAAAGCAGAATGGATGACAGGAGAGGAAGGGTAAAGGGGCGCCCCGGCTGGCTTTTCAGACCTGGGCCTCAGAGCTCCCTCCCACATCATGTCTTTGCCATTTAAATTCAGGCAGCAGAGAAGCTGTTTCCACATGGATGGGGAACTGGCAGGGCCCTCGGAGCTCAGCAGATCCAAGCCTCTCATTTTGCAGATGAGGAAACGGGCCCAGAGAGGTTCAAGTACTGCCCGGGGTCACACAGCTCATTACTGTCAAGAGGCAAGATTTGAACCCAGGTGCTGGTGATTCCAGACCCAGCCCTCCCTCCACTACCCAGCTCTGTGCCTCTCACACGGTCAGAGCCACAAACTTACATAAGCATGCGACATGAAGAATCCAAACAGCAAAAACCACCTCCAGACCTCCGGAGAAGGAGGAGAAAGTCCTGCTTCCCCTCCCCCTTCCCTTGGGGCACTTTCCAGCAGGTTCTTCCATGACTCCCTCAAAACCTTTCCTAGCCACCTGCGTTAACTCCTGGCAAGATGATGATGATAAAACTAATATTTAGTAATTAATTAGTAGGAGTGCCAGGCCCTGTGCTAACAATAATATAATAATAATACTAATATTAGCTAACATCTATATAGCGCTTACTATGTGCCAGGTGCTGTGCTAAGTGCTTTTCATTCAATCCTTGCAACAACTCTGGGAGGTAGGCGCTGTTATTATCCCTTTTGTACAGATGAGGAAACTGAGGCACAGATGGGTGAATTGACTTGGCCAGGATCTCACAGCTAGTGAGTGAGGCTAGATTTGAATCCTGGTCTTCCTGACTGACTCCAGGTCCTGCGCTCTAACCACTGCACCACCCAGCTGCAGCAAAAGAGTGGTTTCTCTTCTAAAAGCATCTGGTCCTTTTTTTTTCTTCTAATTTGGGGCCAGAGTTCCAGAATCACCAGGCTGCTGCCCCAATATCCTCTGGGCCTGCTTTCCAGGTGCTTGCTGGCATTCCCTCCTCAGGCCTATGACAAGGGGGGTGGTTTTTCAAGAATCTCTGACTGTCAAAGAGAAGGGAGAAGAAAGCTGCCTGGGAATGTCCTCCTAGGTGGGCATGGAGTGGGGGCTGGGCATGTCATGGTTTGTACCCACCCACCCCCCTCTATTTCTCTCACCCTACCCCTCTCATGCCCCTTTAGCCCAAGTGGCCACAAATGGGCAGGTTACCCAGGGTTGTCTGTCCACTTCTGAGATCTGGAGCTCTGGGGGGCCTGGGCCAGCACTGCCCACTCTTGAATTCCCCCGCCCCCATGCTTCCCGGTGTCAGGCCCAGGGAATGTGACATCTTTTCTAAGACCACGCAGCCAGTTATTGGCAAAGCCAGGTCAAGGACTTGGTAATTCTTCTGCCTCCGGAGCCAATGTTCTCCCTTTGACTCTGGTTTCCTGTTAGAGCTAGAATCTGGGCTGGGCTACTGAGCATGTGTGGGCTATAAATACCCCGGAACAATAGCTGTGGGGCCTGGCTATGATCACGTGTGTTTGTTTGCTAGGGCAACCGAGACCTCCTTGGCAACGGAGGATTCTGGCGATGTTAGTAGTTTCCTGAAATCAAGGTGAGAGTGGAAACATTCTTGGGAGGGTCTGAGTCAGGGCCCCCTCTCTCTGGCCTCCCCAGGCCAAGGCTTCTGTGCTGTTCCCAGGGAGTCCTGGGAAGTTCCATCCAGAGCATCCCATGCATGAAACCTGAGGGCAGCCCAGGAGCTCCCCTCGGCCTTCTGGGAGAAGGGAAGGGAGTGGAGCAGAAGATGCTTTGACTGCATGGTGGTGGATGGTGGGACCTCTCCTGACGGAGATAGAAACATCTTGTGCAATTTGGCACAGGTCAGCATGTAGTAGGTCTGCTTCTTAGATTCAAAAGAGGAAAAATCATTCATACCCACGCAGCAGCCAGAGTGCAGAAAGCAGTGGGCGAAGGCAGGGGATCTGTCTGGGAAGGAAGCCAGGGGCTCCTGGTCTTGCAGCTAAGGAGTCTGTGTTCATTAAGGCCAAGCTGGGGATGGGATGCCAGCCTGGGCCCCAGCAGCCTGGAGGTGGGACAGATTAGAGCCCCTCCAGGTGGCCAGCTAGCACCACCTCAGGTAACATCTCAGAGGGATGGAGAGCCTCATCTGGCAGTGGGTAAGTCCCATAGGTCCCCAAACCCTACTCCAGTGGAGGAGCTGGAAGGGACCTTTGAGACCATTACCTTCATTTTATAGATGTGGAAACTGAGGCTCAGAGGGGATCATAAAATCATAGGGCTAGGGCTAAAAGGACCCAAAGAGGAAATCTGGATCAGTCCTCTCACTTTACAGATAAGGACACTGAGTCCCAGAGAGATTAAATGATTTTCCCAAGGTCATGTGGGCGGCAAGTCAGTCAATAAACATTTATTAAGTGCCTACTGTGTGCCAGGCACTGGCAAAAGACAGTCCCTGCCTTCAAGGAGCTCAGTCTAATGAGGGAGACAAGATGAAAATACAATATTTATGAACAAAATATTTATATAGGATAAATAGGAAATGATTAGAAGAGGGAAGGCACTAGAATTAAGAGGGGTTGGGAAAGGCTTCCTGTAGGAGATTCGGGGATTTATCTGGGATTTAAAGGAAGCCAGGGAACTAGCCACCTGGACACGGAGTGTTCTGGGCTCAGGATCCCAGAGATAGTCACCCACAACTGAGCACCCACCGGGTGCAGGGCATCACACTAGGAGCTATAACCCATAGGTACATGGAGGTACAAGGCGTGCTCCACCAGAGCATAACTAGGGTCAGAGGATGGGGCTTTGTCTGAGGGCAAATTCTTCTCCATAATGGTCCTCTTGCTGGCTCTTCAAGTGCCTTTCCTTCACTCTGCCCCTTCTGGCCATTGGCTGGCACCGGACCAGAGTAGACTGACCTCTGTGTATGCCTCCTCCATGCTCTACCTTCCCTCCTTTGCAGATTGTCTGCCTTGTTAGCAGGTAAACTCCTAGAGGGTAGGGGCCCATTCTTTGTCTTTCAAGAATTTAATCAATGCTTGGTGATCGACTGCTATAGACAGACAAAGTTAGGTAGGGATGCCTGAATAAGAAAAGGAGTCTGGAAGAGGCCTCTGCTGGGTCAGTGTGTGGCCTCACAGAGGAGTAAGCCAGGCCAGGCCAGACTGCTCCCTGCTCTCACCCCTCCAAGTTTTCCTCTCTGTAACTCAGGAATGTTGGAAGGCCTGTCTGCTGGTTCCAGATAAGGCTTCAAAGAGAGGAGGGAAACCATCAAGTCCCCAGAAGGTACAAATCATTTTTTTTTCCTTTGGTGACGGTGTCCCTGAGATCAAAGAGAGGTGTGCCAAGTGGGAGTGGGGGGGCAGGCTGGCCTCTGCCTTCAGCCTCTTCACATTCAGTTTTCACTACAGGCTCATACTTAGAAGGCTCTTCACTCTCGACCAATACTTTTCCCATATGGCTGTTAGGATGGTCAACGGAAAGAGAGGCCCAAAAATAAGAGATGGGTTGGCCAGATAGCAAGGGGAGCTAGTCAAGCAATGCCAATCAATGCACATTTAATGTTTGCTTATTATTATGTATTATTTATTGTCTTATTATTTATCTTTATTATTAATGTGCGAAGCACAGTGCTACAGAGAAAGGCAAAAAGACAGTCCCTGCCCTCAGAAAACTCTCAGTCTAAGGGGAGAGACGACACGTGAACATTTGTGTACAAACACACAATAGACAGAATACACTGGAAGTAATCAACAGGAGGAAGGTATTAAAATTAAGGAGGGCTTCCTGTAGGAGGGGGACCTTGGAAGAAAGTCAGAAGAGCCAGGGAATGCATGCTAATTGCTTTTGTGAAGGGGAGAATATAGGCTCTACTCAGGGAAAATTTTTCTGACAATTAGGATATCTCAAAGGGAATAGGTCATTTTAGGAGGTGGCTTGGCCCCAGGGGTAGGGGCTGGAGAGAGGGGCTGCGTCCAACTCATTGACCTTTGAGGACCCTTCCAATGCTGAGAGCCTCTTATTTTGTGAAAAGTCGATAGCCTAAGGCCTAGCATCTGTTGCCATCCCCAGACTAGTAATTTCTGCTTGTCCTTATTGAGGATTCTGAAGGGATCTCATGAGAAGTCAGTGAATATTGTCTCTCCCTCAGGACTCTTTTAAGGTGAAATCTTTCCACAGACTTAAGTGTTGGACAGAGTTAGGGAGGCTTTAGTCTGAGCCTCTCAGTTACAGTCAGTCAATAAACATTCATTAAGCACCTACTATGTGCCAGAGGCTGGGCTATGTGCCCTCAAGGCTCTCACAGAAGTAGCAGGCAGGGTTTCCAGAGGAAGGTCTTCAGTATCTCCTTCCTCCTGACCTTGCTCCAATTCTTCTGGGTGGCTAGGAAAGCAGAAGCTTCTTGGTTCTTTTAAAAATAATTAAGGATCTGGATGAGGACAGGACCAGGGACTGCCATCTTTTCATCTTATCTTGGGTGCCTTGCATTGTAGACTCAATAATCCTCGGTCAGAAACACAAGCCCTTGATGAAAGTTTCCATGAGTTCCCACTCTAAGAGCTCATGTGGAAAGCAGGGATGGTCTGGCTTCTTGTCTACACCTCTGAACTGGTGCACAGAACTGCTTCTCAGTGTGCAAATGCTCCTGATACAATCCAGAAGCACTTATTAAGTGCCTACAACACGCCAGGCACTGTGCTACAAAGAAAAGCAAAAATCAATCCCTGCTCTCAGGGAGCTCACAGTCCGATAGAGGACACAACATGTAAGGGACTGTACAAACAAGACCTCTGCTTGGTAAATTGGAGATGATCAATAGAAGGAAGGCACAGACGAAGGCCTGGGAAAGGCTTTCTGCATGAAGGCAGAGAGGCCCTAACCAGGGGTGGGGAACCTGTGCCCTCGAGGCCACATGTAGCCCTCTAGGTCCTCAAGTGCAGCCCTTTGACTGAACCCAAACTTCATGTTCTGCGAAGGGAAGGGTGTGTGTGGCAGTGTCCGAGGACAGAAGGGAGATCATTTGAGAAAGGAGGACATAGAATCAACAGGGCTGAGGCGAATTGCTCCTAGGGGCTAATGATGAGCCAGAGGGAGCCAGCAGGCCCCTGGACATCAGGAAAGCTGGCCATGGGTGACACTGACTGGGAAAGGAGGAACTGGTTCTTCAAACGTGGTTGGTGCTAGTGAGACATGGCTGGCACAGGACTGAGGGATCTTGGCCAATACTGGTGCTGCTTATAAGAATGTTCCTTTGCAGACTGGACTGTGAGACATGGGAAGGTGGTGCAGGACAGGTCAGGCCTGGCGTCCAAGGCTGCATCTCTCCATCACTCAGGTCTGGGGGAGGGTGTTTATTGTCGTTGGTCCTTCATTCTGGAAGAAGACCAATGATGTCAGGAGGGTGATGCCCAGGGGAGGGAGAGGGGACAACTTAGCTGAGAAGGGCCTGCTAGGGTCTTCTTAAAGCCCTGGCCAGGGGGTAGCAGGGCTCTTGCTTGTTCTATCCAGCCTCAGGGCCTACACTCTACCAAATAACACTTCAAAGCCCAGGAAGGAGACCTAGGGATGAGTGGGTATAGCCTTTAGTATCTTGTCACTGCCTAAGGGTTAAGCCCGCCATCATCCTTGATGGCAATGGGGTAGATAACACCACCAGACATTTCTTAGCCCTCAGCTCACCCCTTTCATCTTAATGACCCGGTGAATTGGTAGCTCTAGAGGTGGAGTGACTAGTTAGCAGGGGCTAGAGTGAACTCGGGGATTCCTGCCAGCAAGCCCCGGGGCCTTTCTACCATGCACACCACCTACTCTTGGGATGCAAAGTCTTGGCCGATTTATGGTTCAGTGGTGGCAGCTGCAGTCGCTTTCATTTCCTCGGTAGGGAGAACTTTCTTGGTTGTGTAATGGGTACCTCACCTGAGAGAAATCCAGAATCCAGGCTGGACTAGAGAGGCCAGAGAATAGCCGTTTTAGGTCCATTTCCCCTCTCTGCTGCCTACAAGCTGCATGACTTTGGGCCAGTCACTTGGTGCCCCTGAGCCTATTTCCTCTTCTGAGGTCCCTTCCAGCTCTGGGTCAATGATCCGATTCCTGGGAAGCACCAAGAACCGCTCCACCGCTACTTTGTAATTGAGGTATATTCTCGCACCTGGGGCAACAGAGGCAATGGGAGGAGCTCCAGAGTTGGAAGTTAGGGGAGCTGGGGCTGCGTCCAGGCCCTGACTCTTACTAGCCGGATGACCTCAGAAAGTCACCTAGCTTCTTCAGTAACTCAGGTTTAATGAGACTCGTACCATCTACCTTACTGAGTGTAGATGGAAAAAGCCTTTATATATATATATATATATATATTTATATAGTTATATATAAGTTATATATATATAGTTTTATATATAGTTATTTTTATACATATAAAGTTATTTATATATATATAAAATATATAAACATAAATATTTATATTTATATATAATCAGAGAGCCCTATAGAGATGTGAATTAGTATAATTAGCTGCGTGGCCTTGACAGGACTTTTTCTACTTTTATTATAGGCTTGTCCTGAGGTCATGAAGGGCATATAGTATGCCATTGTATGGGTTGTTACTATTATCATTCATGGTGGCCCCTGGTGGCACGAGAGGCAATGATTGTGCCACGGATGGGCACTCCCACAAAGCTAACAGCTGCCTGTGGCTCTTGGACCAGTTCATTTCTCATGAGTCATTCTTCTGCAGGGCACATCACCATTATCATTATAAATATAATCGACGGACTCTTAAGAGCCGCTGATGAGCCAGGCACCATCCTGTCTTGGGGATCGAAAGCAAAAAACCAAAACAGAAAATCAGTCCCGTCCTCAAAGAGCTTACAGTCTACTGGGGAAAACAGCATGTCCACAGACAAGTAAACATAAAACTCTCAGATGGTTGTGACTGTATTGAGTTAGAAGTTTTCTCTGAGGGTACAGATCCATGGCTGCTCATTTTCTGTGACTCTTGTCTGTGTCTTCCCATAACGTTATCACAGGGAGGCCTGCCCAATATGCTGCAGATCTTCCTTGATTTTCCCTGACATGATGTAGCCTAGCCACCTTCTTCTCCCATGGGACAACATTCCTCTCCCTGGACAACAAATTTTATTCCTATTCTTCTTTAGCAGTTTTTATTTTTTGATGGGTCACAGCAAACACAGGGAACATAAAAGGCTCCCTAAGACAGAAGGCCCTGGAGATGAGCTTTGAAGTCAGCTAGGGATTCCAAGAGGCTGAGGTGCCCAAGGGAGGGCATTCCAGTCATAGGAGACAGATAACGCAAAGGGATGTGGACATGGCAAATGGAGCACAGTGCAGCCAAACTGGCCAATTCAGCTGGAAGGCTGGACCATAGGGGCCATGAAAGTGAGTAATGCATAGTAGGCCTGCAAAGGGCTTTCAATGCTGAACAGAGGGATTTGTATCTTATCCCTGAAGTTCCAGGAAACCCCACACCTCAGCCTGCTGAAGCTGGTTAGCAAGTATTCAGAAATGCTGATTAAGCAATCAGCTGCATCAGATGAGGCCTTCTTTCCTTCCCTAAGGGGCCCTTGGTTTAAAATGGGACAGGAGGGTTAGCTCAGTCCTGGAAGCAGGAAGAAGATTCCAGGTCCGTTCACCATTGGTCTACTCATTTGACTCAATGGGATGAAAAGAGAGTTCGATTGTAGATTTGAAGGCTGGCTTTGCTGCTTGCTACCTTGAACAAGTCACTCCCTTTCTCGTCTGTAAAATGAAGATTAGATGACCTCGAAAGAGACTTTCCAGCTCTGAGTCCGATGAGCCTATGAGCTTGGCTCGAAACAAAGCTACCTGGCCCTACTCTCACCCCACTGGGCAGGCCTTGCCAAGGCTGCTCTGCCCAACGACTCAGCCACGGAATATTGAGGATTTCCTTTATCACAAGCCAGTTCTCACCTTCATGTGAATGCTGCAGGTAGGAGGGAGGCGTCGCTATTAAAGGAAAGTTGTAGTTGTAACTGCTGCTGTGCCGAGTCAGCAGACGAAAGCTTTGCCTTGGTGACTCCAAGCAGAAGCCAGGCAAGTGAGGGAACCAGAGTAGAAGCTCCAAAGAGAGGCAAAGACTAGAAGAGGATACGGCTAGGAGCCTGCAGATGCAGGGGCGCTGAGCCGTCTTGGCCTAAAGAGGAGGAGGAAAACACTCCATTGGCTATGGATGTTCCATGTGGCTACCAGCCTTGCGCAGGCTGGATCCTTGAAATGTGACTGTGTGCGCCATGTTCTCCTGGAATTTCACATCGGTCCATGCACGCTGCTAAAAGCTAGACTTTGGATGGGCAAAATACCTTAGGAAATGAGGGTCAGATTCCAGATGAGAAAGGCTGAAGACCATCATTCCAGAGCCAGAAGAGAGGAAGCCCAGGGCGGTTAAGAGGCCTTGCCCAAAGCCAGGAAAATAAGTCAGAGACAGAATTGGAACTGAGGGCCTGAAAGTCTGATTCAGCACACCACAGGCTTGTAGAACTGAAGTAGGAACTTTAGAGGCCATCTAATTCAAGCCCCTCATTTTAGATGAGGATACTGAAGGTCAGGGAGGTTGTGGCTTACCCCAGGTCACAAAAGTAGTCCTGAATATCAGAACTGTGTTTTGCTGTTAATTTGGATTGTGCCCACCCTAAGACTTTTGTGGGATGGCAGAAGAAGGCCATCCCAGCCTGTGGCTGATCTGGATGCCTATGGAGAAGTTAAAAGTTAACATAAATACTTCTTTAACAGTAATAATTTGTTGTGAGAACTCTGTCAGGATGTTGATACAGGTCATCCTCCACTTCCTAAGTTGCTAAAAGAAGAGGTTTGCTGGAGGGCACTCATTGACCACTGCATCCCCATGAGTGCTGCTATCACAGCAGGAAGGCTATCTATCAGTTTGGCTGTGCTGTCTCTAAATGGGGGTTGGGGAAAGAAGGGAGGGGAATGATGGTCTCCCTACATCAGAAATTTCCTCCTCTCAAAGGATCTGGGTATACTTTGAGGATTTCCGGCTTCTCTGGCTTATTATCCCAACTCAGATTATTTGGAAACTTAGTAACACTGTGTTACTCCTCTCCACAACAGGTTGCCACTAAGTACCCTTATAAGCATATGGCTCACAAGGCTCAAAGAATGAGTACATTTGTTTACAGGTGTGCCAGTAAGGCAAAATGGGCTTAGTTTAACGGGTGCCCTTGAAGAGTTTGGCTTTTGTTTACCGTCAAAAGTACTTTCACCTGTTAAATGCTAAGCCCCAGGCCCAAAGCCCTATCAGGTGCGAAACCTGTGTGGGTATAGATTAATGACTTAAGAGGGGCCAACTCCAGAACCAATTGGTCTCTGCACTCTGGTCTCTGGTCGTTGAGGCGGGGCTTGAGAACGCCAGAGGCTTGGCTGCGAGGAGAGGAGGAGAGGCAAGAAACTACAGCTGAAAAAATCCGAAGCAGAGCCGACCCCTGTGTGGATCCAGGAGTTCGAGCAAGGACTTGAGGCCGGTGAATATGATTTATGCCATCTTATTTTTCTGTGGCCTCCTGGCTACTCTTGTGAGGTGGGCCTACTGGGCCTGGAGGCTTGTGTTCACAATACTGGAATAAGGAGGTTGGTTCGCTAATTTGTTGCTCTGGGCCCTGAATAAATTTTTTGATGCCTTCTGCTTAGAGAATTCTATATACCTAATGATTTCGAACCATTCAGAGATATATGTGATCCTTTTTGAGATCATAAATTCGGCCTTCCTGCTACAACAGGTCAACAAAAATGGACAAAACCCACAAAGATAACAAAGCCAGCCAGTGAGTATACCCATTCCAAAAGTCTAGTATAATAACTTCAGCCATTTAAAGCTTGAAATGCAGGTCCTCTCTGGGCCTTTCTCACTACATGCCCTCTTACCTAAGCTCTTCAAGTCTCTCTTCAGACAGTCATATACCCCATGTCACTGCATTTCTCATCAGATTCCAGCAGATTACAGCTTTTATAAAGAAGATGATCCTGTAATGGGATAATTTAGAAGCAGCCAGACCTGGAGTCAGGCTAGAGTTCAAGTCCTTTTCCAGACACTAGCCATGTGACTGGGCAAGTCACAGCAGCTGTGCTGCAGTTTGCTCATCTGTAAAACAGGGATAATAGCACCTAACTCAATGAGATGCCATCAAAGTGCTGCATAAATGCTAACTATTATCATTACTAGAGCTAATAAGTAATGCTGGTCAGCAAGATGGAAGGCCACTATTCTATTCGCAGCCCGGCCTGGAAAGAGATGGGCATCCTCTTTCCTAGCTAGAACACCCCAAAGGGGTTCTCTCTTGCTGTTCTTGGCCACCAATATCCCAGCCTATAATTGAGGCTTTTTAGAGAATGGAGAATGGAAGGAGAAATGCTTCCAGAATTATTTGTTTGTTTGCAGACTTTCCCAGCCAAACCTTGTTCTCAGTTCAGATCCAGTGACTACAGGAATCTCACTCCTGAGTTTTCTTCATGCAATTATGTTCTATTGATTTCTCTCTTCATATGGGGTATAGGTGGGGAAGGGTGGGAGACAGGGCATCCAGTCTTCAGGAGCTCTCACTTTCATCCCAGTTAAATCTTGACCACCTACTGAATACTTCCTGCCTCTAGGTTTCTTTGGATCCCTTTCTGTGGTAGTGAGCCACAAATCCCTCTGTGGTTTCTCTTGGTAACTGAGTGAAAGACAAGCATTGTCCATTCATTCCAAGATCCTATTATAATAAGAAAACATTTAATATGGACAAATGTAAAATTCTACATTGGCTTTAAGAAAACCAATTGCATAGATACAGGAAGAAGAGACGTGGCTAGACGACAGTTTATATCAAAAAGACCTGGGGGTTTTAGTGGACCCTAACCAGTGATGTGGTAGCCATGAACGTTCATCTAGTCTCAGGCTACACTGAGGGAAGTATGGTATCCAGAATGAGGGAAATGATAGTCCTTTTCTTCTCTGCCCTGCTTGGACTATGCCCAGAGTACATTATTTGCTTTGGGGCATCACATTTTAGAAGGAACCAGATGCCAAGAGGAAGAGCACTGGATTTAGTCAGACAACCCAAGTTTAAATGGTACATATGCCACTTGCTGCCTGTCATGTGATTTCTCTGGGCCTTATCTCTAAAAGGAGGGAGACTAGCCTAGAAGGCCTCTGAGGTTCCTTAAACTCTCTTCTAGAGCTGGAGCACATTTAGAAAAGGCTGACCAGAACATGGAGGGGTCTTGGAACCGTGCACTCCAGGAACAAGTGAAGGAAACTAGGGGAGGTGATCTTGCAGAAGAGAAGACCTGAAGGGGCCTAACAGCCATCTTTAAAGATGAGAAGGGCTATTGTTTGGAAGCACATTTTTTCTTGGAGGAAAAATTTTGGTGGATGTTACAGAGAATTCAATTTTACTCAACAGAAGGGAAACCTATTAAAATAATTAGCCATGTCCAGAAGAGGAGTAGGCTGCCATAAGAAGTTGAGGCTCCTTGTTATGATAGGCCTTCAAACAGAAAGTGAGACCGTAGCCTGGATTCCTGCCGTCAGGTGTGGATTGTACCAGAGAACCCCTGGGAACCTCCCTTCCAACGCTAAGATTCTATTAATGAATCATTTATTGAATCGATATTAATGATTTATGATGTAAGAGGTGGAGTCGAAAACCTAGGGATTGTTTTGTAAACTTACAGCTGTGAGTAGTGTTTTAGAAATGATATAATTTATGCCATTTGGATGCAGAATATAAAGGATTGCTAAATCAATGTGGTATTGAGCCTGTCGACATTAACTTTATCAAGAGATAATGCCATGGAAGTAACAATGGCCAATTTTGCCCTCTGGGAGCCTTGGTTTATCTCGAAGGCAGACTTGCTTCTTCCTGTGTGTCCCCATCGCTTTAGTTGGAGAGGCTACTGGCAGAAGTCAGTATCACCACTTGGGTTGCGCACAGACAATGGGAACCAGAGTTTGAAACTGGCTGCTGGAACTATAACTGGGCATGGTGATTAGGGCTTTGGAGCAGAGTAGGATGTTTAAATGGCATTAATGTTCATTTCGTGGTTCTTCCTTCTCCATCCTCCCCACTCCAATGGTAGTATCTATCCCCAGACAACACACCCCTGGCAAGTTGACCGTCCTCCCGACTTTCCCTAGCTCAGAAACTGGTAGTTATAACTTTGCTGGTGGTTCACAGCACTGGTAGCTTGGCCTACTCCATTCTCCTGTACTGTAGTGTGACACCTCCTGGGCACAAATCCTTTTTCTAAAAAAGAAAAAGAAAAGGAGCCAGATTTGTTGGTGACATTTGGAAATTAAAAAGCACGGACACAAGGTCTGGTGTTTGTTAGCTGTTTCTTTAATAAAGCAGGCTAGACATTCCTCCAGCTAGGAAACTCCTACACATTCACCCCAATCAAGACATGGCCAGAGTGGCTTCCTGCACAATGCTTCTCTGGCACCGATGTTTCATGCGAGATGGGACCCAGTCACACAGTACAGACAGTAAACACGGGGAGGCCCAGGTCTGTTTTAAGTCTCACATTCACTCATTCACACTGAAGTACTACACAATGCATATTATTTCCTATGAGAGTATGGCTGCCATTGGACTTTATTAGGAGGAGGACATCTTTGGAAGAAGAATTCAGTACATTTTAAAGTGTCAAATTCTTCCTTGGCATCACAGAACCAAGTCCAGACAACAACTCTGGTTTCTCTGTCCAATCTGTAGCTCTGAGAATTACTGCAGGGAGGTGAGTCTGCACTAAAGTTCCAGTCTGATCATGTGATAGAATATATTTGAGATGCATGAGGACACAATAAAAAAGAAAAATATAAAGCTAACAGGATTGACTTAAATCTTACATACAAATCTTACATCTTATATAAAATGTGCTTTAAACTTTAAAAATCAAGCCATGGTAGGTAGCGTTAAACTAACAGTTTCACTTATTCTACACAGTTGTTGATACACGACCCACATCCCCAAAAACCAGAAACCAAAACCAAACCCCAACAAAAAAATTTCATATTTTCAGGATTAAAAAAAAGAGAATGTTTGATTAAACAGAAGCATCTGATAAGATAACAAAAAAGACTGACTCCACTATCTTCTTTCATGGCATGGAGACTAAGACATGAACAGTGCTGAAATAAAGGAAAGGCATGAGAACAGCTGATCACTCCCTAAATGGGGAAGTGACATTAACTGAAAAGAGCCCTCCTGACCTGTGGGTGTCTGAGATGGCACTGCTCGTGCCCTGCTTACCCCAGAATGCCTCCTTCCTTAGAGGCAAGACAGAGAACACTTTGGGATGGAGAATAAACAAGTCTTTTAGCTGGAAGGGTTAAGGCTTTAAAGGTCCAAAGAAACGGATACTTCACACAAACAAAAAACACCCCACGACCCCCAAATCCTGGAGATGACCAGGAAGCTGCCCCTTAATAGCCAGGCTAAACCCTGAAGTAATTTCCAGCAACAATTCAAAACCAAATAGCCTGGTACTGACCTGCCCCCACATGGCCCACCTAAATGTCATGTGGCTGACCTCAGGAAAGACACTGACAGAATCATCTGCCAGCCTAATGCCAAGCAGTCTCTCATTTGGCTGTGCCAAGTTAAGCAAGTAAGACCTGGGTATGAATACTACGGCTCACAAGGCACAATTTTAGGACAGTGTCTTGAATGGATGAGCATATGAGGGCACCAGCTACCTGGTCATTTTTCTGTTGCACCCTGGGGTCCAGCCCGGATGATTCAATGCCACCTAACTGTGGACTGCCAAGGTGAACCACTCCAAGGGCTAAGACAATTTCAAGTCCATCACCAGAGTCAGTGTACAAACAGAGGGGGACAGATGCTCTAAGGTTATACTGCTAGAGGACAGGAGTTAGGCAAACACTGAGGAGGCTTTTAAAGGCAGCAGTTTGGCAAGATCCTTTCTGCGTCTTACCCTTGCAGTGGTGCTGAGAGAGCCATTTATAATTAAGATGTGATAACCACAACACTTTAAATCAACACATCTGCCAAGCAATGCTGGAATGAGAACAATGCTGTTATCTCAGCAAAAAGAGAACTATTAAACAGCTTAGCACTAAATGTTATAGATGATTTTTCCTACTAGAGGTTAAAAACAAATTATGGAACAAATTAGATCTTCTCTATTATGGTCTGACATCATTGAATTGCCATTACCTCCTTTATCGAGGAGGACATCAGGTCATTGTCCAATTTATCTACATGGTGAGTAGCAGTGGGCTATAAAGTGCTTCTATCCACACCTTTGTACCTCAGTTCTTCCTCCTATCTTCATGAGCTCATGAACCTAACAGATGAATATTGCTTCCAGAAAAACTTCTCCAGCTCACTCCCATCTGGTGGTCAAAGAACTCACAGACCATTGGCTTAGTGGGCTGGTCCTCTGACGAATGCTACTCTTGGTGAAGGAGCTGATGTGGGTCTGGTTAATCTATGCCTAAGTGCTGACTTCATTAAAGTTAGGGTAGCCATTTTTCAAATCTCTTCTTCCCTTTTAAGAGTTAAACTGCTAATATATAAGTCCATTTTCTAACATCATCTATTTTCCAAGCTATGGTAATTGATAAGTGTCCAAGACTTCGATGAAAAGAATGAGTACTTAATCTTTGATTGCTCAGAAATCACTATGTCTAAGATTTAACTACTGAAAGAGCAAATTATCCCAACTCAGAAGGACAGATGCCCAGCAAAGACATTAGCCATCTGTGAGGCTGTCTACCATGGCCTAATATGTGGAATGTCCATCACAAATCCCTGGCTGTCCTGCAGCAGCTCTGTCTCGCCCCCTACCCACTCTCCTTTGGGGCAGACGTGGACATTGGGGGCAGGGACAGTGACTAAGGAGAGAAAAATGGGGAGGAGTCAGATTTTAGGTGGTATGGTGGCCTGACTCTGCTCTTCACCCTTTTCTCTACGACAAGGCATGGAAACTAATGAATCCAGAAAAGCACGATTTTAAGCTCACATTTTGTGCTTCTGGATTGTCTTGAAAGAGGTATGCTTTCCTTCGTTAATGAAGCATCACAGCAAACATATAACCTCCCACTTAAAGGATAGGAGTTTTCTTGTTACTTTCAAAACAGCTTCAAATGACCCTACTTTCTTTATGATATACTTTCAAGGTATAATACAACTGCGACCAAAACTGGGGCGTAGGGAATGATAATGGCCAAAGGGGTCTTGCATTGATTAGTCCCGCGGCTTGGAAATGTCTTATCCAAATCAACTGAGAAATCTGGCTCCTTAACACAACAAAACACGATTTTGATAATTTAGTTCTAAGCCTAGTAACCACAAGCATTTTTCTATGAAGTCTGAAGACAGACTTCGCCTAAAGTAGCTCTAATTCTTCCTATTAAACCTACCCTTTGCCCTGCTCATTTTATTTTGATCACTGACGCGGGCCTCTTGGAAAGAAGTACTCTAACTTAACTGGGGACACAGATTTCAGGAGAGGAAGCTTCCCTGATGCCAATCAGCCTTCCCAGGCCTTGACAATCTCTATGGGAGAGAGTCTGAGCCCTATTCTTCCTTCCAAATATAATGTAAGGATCATCTGCCCCCTTCCTAATCTGGCAGGATGAGGCACAGGGAAGTGACTTTAATTGTAGTTTTGTCTTTTTCCTAGGGTGGGTGATGCTGGCTCGGCTCAGCACTAACTTGAAGCATGTGCTAGGCCTGATTCCAGTGGGAAGGGCTAAGATATCGGTGGACATAATCAGGCCTATTTTAGGGCCACGTTCGCTTGGTTTTATTCTCTTGGCAGTGTTCCAATGTATCGTTATCACCCAATTTATGCCCTGAATGACCACTTAAGCTTTAGAGCCTGTTGATGTGAAATCAGTTCTGTGAAGCTTTTGCCCCCTGGAATCCCAAGGATGAAAACGCCAAGGCTGTGAACATGGCAGGTAAGAGAGGCTCTGGGCGCTGAATGCTTAGATGTCCAAAGGGCTCACAATGGTAAAATCGGAATCCTTGCTGTTGTTACTGCTGTCATCCTCATCAGGGCTGGAGCTCAGGTTACTGGGGGACACTGAAGTCATGCCCATCAGGGGATCAGAGAACACCAGGGATGACCGAGAAAGCACCTCAGTCTTCCCAGACGTGCCCTTGTGTGCTCGGAGAGACTGAGATCGGCCGGAAGCTCTGTTCCCACTGCCTTCCTCCTCTTCTTTAGAAACCAGGATATAATCATCTGAACTCTTGCTGTCGGAACTCCCAGGCAAAGCAGAGGGGGTCTGTGAAACCAAATCACAAGGATTGGAGTTACACAACAGAAGACACAGCGAAAGGGCATCTCGGGAGCCCCATGTCATCTTGATTCGAGGCTTCCTGAACGCCACACCTTTAGAAGCCTCCTGTTGTATTTTACTGCCCATCTCTCCCCTTCTCTGTGTATGTGACCCTCCCTACTCAGAAAGGTTCAGACCCCCCGATAACAGATGGGCTTGTGACATGGTCCTCCTACCTGGACTCCATGGACAATATTTGAGGAGCCTCTATTGTAATCTGATGCACAACTCTGTGAGTGTGTGGATGTGCATGCTTCTGCCTGTGTACGTGCATGGGCACATCAGTGCAGATAGATCTTCTATAGGTTAGCGGGTCATAGAATATGGCATCACTAAGAACTTTTCACCTCCTAGTTCATAAAACTTCAAGTTGGAAGGTACTTCCTAGTCACTCTAATCTCTCTTTTTCATACAGATGAAGAATGTGAGGCCAAGGTCATTGAGGCAGCAGGTAACAGAACTGAGATTATAATGTCACATATCTCTGGTGCTCCCCACTGCCCTTTCACGCTGCGGCAGATGTATCAGAATGACAAACTACGCCAAGGAGTGAAAACAAGAATCTTTCTTGTTTCTTGTACATATTCTTGTAACTTCCACCCAGGGGCTTGGTGCCTCCCGGCGCCTTCCTTCTATGGGCAGACCATCATAGAGTCATACGCCAGGGATGCCGTGGATGGTTAGCTAGAGCAAGACCACCCATGACACCATCCCATAGAACATGGCCATTTTACCATTGCAGAAACCGGTGCAAAGGATGAGGTAGTGAACTGACCCAGGCATTACTAGAAGGTAATTTAAAATCAAGGTTTTGCTGAAGAGACTTTAACTCCCAACTTTTGAATTAGACCTCTCCCCATAAGATGGCAGCACCTGTGCCCTTCTTATATTTAATTAGTCAGAGGCTCAAGCACTTTTGTTGTTTAGTCTTAACAAAGACTCTGGCTACCTCTGTTCCTGGAACAGAGTAAACAGTAGAAGGAAGGTCTTTAATGTATTCCCTGTCGTCCCAAAAGACTCAGGCTATAGATTATGTGTCTGGACTATCTGAAAAGGTTGATTATCACCAGTTTCAGGCCCTAAATAGGTTTCTTTTGACTATTTCAGTTTCCCAGAAATAACACTGAAGGGAACTGTGTTTTTCCAATCTGTTGCTCCAACCGAATAATTTCAAAATACATATATGTATACATGTATGTATTAAAAAAGAAGATTTTAGTGTAAACAGCTCTACACCTGATACCAGATGGCTTTTCAGAACATTTTTTTCTCTGATGACAATTAGCTGTTTCATGGTAGCTGGTAAATGGTTATTCAAGTGATGAGCCAACAAGGCTCAAGCAGCTCCATTTAGCATCCGGATGACAGTATGAGCAGCACCTTTACGCATCCAGTTTCTAAGTCAGTTAATTAGCAACGACCTGTAAAGGATCAAGCCCTTGGCAATTCTGCTTATAAAGGGTTAAACTCAGGACTAACTGCTGCTCTCATTTAACCCAAGGCTTAGTTTCCTCACCTGTAAAATGAGGAGCTTGGATCAAACAGCCTTAGTGGCCCTTTCATCTTCAAATCTAGAATGCTCGGAAGGTACAGATCTCACCCAAAGGCAAGCAGCTGGACCTGCCCCCACGCAGATCTCTTAATCCCCGTTATCGTTATTATGAAGCAGAAACTCAATAGATGCTGATTGATTAGGTTATCATTATGATTAGACTTGATGGAACAACTGATGAATACTTGAGACTTCAAAAATAAAATAAATTTAAACCCACATTAGCAATTTTTAATTAAAATTAAATTCAAAACCCACATTTACAGAATCCACTGAAAGGAGTAGCCTTTGTGTGTCCTGAGAGGATCCATGGTGTGGTAGAAAGAAAATTGGATGGACACGGGGTCAGGGTGAATCTAAACTCTGCTACTGACTCCTCATGTGTCTTGGGGTAAACAGCTTCCTTCTGTACCTCAGTTTCATCATCTGTAAAATGGCCATAAAGTATCTACCTCAAGAGTCAGTGTGGTATAGCAGATAAGGGATCAGCTTCAGAGACAGGAACCTGGGTTCAAGTGCTGTTTCCAACACTTACTGACCATGGGACCAATGGCAAATCTCTGAATCTCTCAGTCCCCAAGGCAACCAAAGATTAGAAGTTACAGATGAGCCACTGATCTGCAATGGAGGCACACATTTTCAGATAAGATTTCTCTACAATAATGAAATCACACATTTAAACCAACCCCGCCCCTGGCAACAACCTCCCCAAACCTCTCTGTTTTGGGGTTCAGATAAGATCACACGTAGACCTTAAAAGGAGATCAGAGTGCCAGCTAGTATTATTATACTGAATTTAGAAGGCCATAAACTCATAGTTTGGGACTTTATGAAAAGGTAGAATGAGAACTATCCACATTCATTAACATTCTTAACATTAATAGAACTAGGAATGTCATTAATAACTAAATAAAACTCCCTAAGAATCAATACACATAGAGTTATCCTTATATGCCTGTGTTATTCCACAAGAGGGAAAAAATAATGGAGAGAGATTTTGCTGGAAAACCATCTAACAAAGATCTAAGCTATTGAAAGGGAAGGTCTAATTAACTTCTTAGAGACCTCATCTGTAATTATTTTTCAAAAAGGAACTGACCTACATATTTCACTTCCCTAAAACTAGAAACCACAATGATGTTTCTGGTTTTTTTTTTTTTTTTAATGATTTGATATTTTAAAAGGATAAGGATAAGACATGTAATTTCTTTGGTACAGGTAACTCCTGGGTGCGGAAGGTCCCTTTATCAATGCAGGCAGGCGGGTTCTCTGAAACTCAGAGCCCTAAGAGAGTTGGCCAGATCACTTGTGGGATGAAATGTCAGGCCCTGAGTTACACACAGCCAGGAGGTGCGAAGGCCGAGACTTGAACTCAGTCCTTCCTGGCTTTCTGTAGAACGCTGGCTCTCTATCCATGGTGACACGCTGACTCTGTTAAAGGGACGCAGGGAAGAATTGTGAAACATGTCTTTCCTCATCTGTAAAATAAGGGAAGTGGATCAGGTGACCCCTAAGATCCCTTCTGGCTTTAATCTATGATCTTTCAAATATAAAGCCTCTTTTGCCAGAAAGGATTGGCAGGAGAGTGGTCTGACTGAGGTTGCTTGTATTCTAAGCATTTCATTTTTTTTAAACTCAAAGAAACGGACATCCATGAACAAAGTTTGACTCTAGACCGCACTAGGAAAGCTGCCAAGAATGAATGAATGAAGGCTGTAGATTTTAAATACTAGATGTCCGAAGGGTCCCCTGCTTCTTGAAGCCAGCACCGGGCTTTTCCCACCCCTGTTGGCTGCCAGGGCCCTTCCCTCTAAGCCTACCTTTCATCCTCTCCTTAGGTACCTTGGCCATCCCCACCCCCTTAGACTGTGAGCTCCTGGAGATGGGGGACTCTTGGTGCTTCTTCTCTCTATGTGTTGCGCTAAGCCCAGGGCCCATGGGAAGCCCAGCCTGGTTTGTCCTTTGACTGACTTCAGGATAAACAGCAGCCAAGTAGAGGGGCCACTGGTACCACTCAGGGGCTGCTTGGATGGTGCATGAATATGTTGGAGGGCTGCTGGGAAGCAGCCTCCCCAGATGAATGGCTACTTGAAGAGATCCACGTCAGCAGCCAAATTCCTTTATTTTTGACTAAAGAAAGGCTGTTCCTTTGGCTGGAATAAGGACAACTCTCCTTTACAGAGGGCTTTAAGATTTGCAAAGCACTTTGTACAAATTTTCCTTCCAACCC
Source organism: Phalanger gymnotis (assembly GCA_028646595.1). Taxonomy (NCBI): domain Eukaryota; kingdom Metazoa; phylum Chordata; class Mammalia; order Diprotodontia; family Phalangeridae; genus Phalanger; species Phalanger gymnotis. Next base: position 27,725,238 of record CM053623.1, on the reverse strand, counting down.
CCCTAGGAAGTACAAGCTATTGTTATCCTTATCTCACTCCTGAGGAAGCTGAGGCTGAAGAGTTTGGCTCAGGGCCACACAGCTGGTAAGGGTCGGGCAGGACTGGAACTCGGGTCTGCCTCATCCAGCCAAGAAGATCCACGTCAGGTTAGGACTCTGAAGTCCTTTTAAATTGTGAGATTATGGGATTCGGTGACTACAGCCTCAAAAAGCCAACATGTTAAAGTCCTTTATCTCTAAACGGTACCAGACCTGAACCATTCGAGACGTGTAAAGGTACCCAGTGTCAGAAAAACAACACAAATTTCTCTTTAACATAAGAATGCTAGATTCAATCAACAGAGTGCCATATTGTACAAGGTTTAAAGATAAACTTCCTGCCCTCAGGGACAAACATGACAGACAGGAAAAAGATTGTATCGTAACCTATGATGTGCCTTGATAGAAGCAGCCAGATGGTGAAATGGATAGAGTCAGGCAGACCTGAGTTCCAATCAGACCTCAGATGCGACTAAGTGTAGGACCCTGCACAGGTCCCTTAACCCTGTCTGCCTCAGTCTCATCTGTAAAACAGATAATAACGGCACCTTCCTCCCAGGGTGGCCCTGAGGATCGAATGGATGGATGTTTGTAAAGTGCTTTGCAAAGCTTTAAGTGCTCTCTAAATGCTGGCTGTTATCATCATTATTCTAAACAACATGTGATGCCTACATAAGAAGAGTGAAAATTTGGAGCTTGTCCCCAGCTAAGATTCCTAATGAAGTCATATTCCTTCACCCCAGAGGAAGTCAGGGTAGCCAGAGCCCAGGCCCAGCGGGCCCTAGGGAGGGCAGGGGCACTGCTGTTACCTGCAGATGCCCAGTAACCTGCTCTGCTGCAAGGTCAGACATGAGCCAACAGAGTTCAAGATAACCTGACTATGGTCCTGCTGAACCATGTGATCAGGGTGACTATTTTGAAGGGCAAAAAGAACCTATCTTTCTTACCTTGTCTTTCCAAATTTAAACACCAATAAGCTGAGATAAATTCAGGGCAGGTTTCTGATTGTCTGGGTAAAACTCAGACGTGTCCTTTGGAACTTGGAAGCTATCTCACAGTAAAACATCACAGGGCAGCCCTTCACCTCCATCACAAAGGGCTTCATTGCTGAAATGTCACTAACTCATCCTAACATCGATGATGGTACCATCTCTGACAATCTAAGCTGCAGAGTAGGTGCCAGTCGACAACAGGGAAGCACATTCCTCATGGTTAATTCCTGCACTGATGAAATCTCAGAGCCAGAGAAGAAGAAATTGAAAACAATAAAACCTTTCCACTGCATTTCATTATTTTAAGAAACAAATTTATCAATGATGTTTCCATCACAGATAAACTCCAAGAGCCTGTTACCCTTTAGCTTATGGTTAAGATGTTGGCAAGATGTTTAAGAAAAGAAATGTTGTCTAAAGCAGGAGTTCTTAACATGGGGGTCCATGCCTAGATTTCATGGGGTCTTTGAACTTGGATGGAAAAAAAATTGCATCTTTATTGCAACATAATTTGTTTCCTTTGTATTGGGTCTTATTTTATACACTTCTGAGAAGGGTCCCTAGGCTTTACCAGACTGACTGCCCATGGAGGCCACAACACATACAAAGAAGGTTAAGAACCCCTCAACTAAAGCTGACACTTAAGATATAATGAGCATATTTTATTAACCTTGTGGCATCATCAAATATATTGTAAATTCCTATGTTGTTTAGTTGCACGATTTTTTCAGTTGGACTTATAAGGTGGCACAGAATCCCTGCATTTTTGACTTAGAAAAGCCCCAGAAAACTCATGGAGAACTCTATTTTTACAGAGAAGAGAGGTGAAGACAGGCAGGCGATTTGCCAAAAGCAACATAGTAACCGACAGGGCCTGGATCCCAGCTCATTTCTGGATAATGAAATGGACACAGAGATGGAGTCGCTGTGGTGGATTTCTGTATGTTGCCAGGGCCATTGTTAGTTAACAGGAAAGATGATCCAACCAGGGGTTTTTTAACCTCCTTTGTATGTGTTGTGGCTTCCATGGGCAGTGAAGCCCAGGGACCCCTTCTCAGAAGGATGTTTTTCAATGCATAAAATTAGACCCAAAGGATACAAAGGAAACAAATTATGTTGCAATAAAGATGTAATTTTTTTCCATCCAAGTTCAAAGACCCCATGAAATCTAGGCATGGACCCCCATGTTAAGAACTCCTGCTTTAGACAACATTTCTTTTCTTAAACATCTTGCCAACATCTTAACCATAAGCTAAAGGGTAACAGGCTCTTGGAGTATTTATCTGTGATAGAAACAGCATTGATAAATTTGTTTCTTAAAATAATGAAATGCAGTGGAAAGGTTTTATTGTTTTCAATTTCTTCTTCTCTGGCTCTGAGATTTCATCAGTGCAGGAATTAACCATGAGGAATGTGCTTCCCTGTTGTCGACTGGCACCTACTCTGCAGCTTAGATTGTCAGAGATGGTACCACCATCGATGTTAGGATGAGTTAGTGACATTTCAGCAATGAAGCCCTTTGTGATGGAGGTGAAGGGCTGCCCTGTGGTGTTTTACTGTGTGAGGCGGCTTAACATTTTAGAATATAACACGTGGGAAACCAATATTAAAACACAACTGTCTGTCTATCTCTCTACAAGCTTATAGATCCTAGGTTAAGAACTCCTAACTAAGAAATCTAATGCTTCCAGGGGAGCAGTAAAGCTATGGAATCATCCTTCTCAAATATCTGTGCCTTTGACAGCTCTACAGACATAGAGTCATGGGAGAGAAAGAAAGACCTTGATAAATGTTTCCTATGGAACAAAGCTTGGCAAAATGGGAGAATGTGAAAAGTCTGTTCCAGTGTGAATCCTTTGGATTACTATGTATCTGTATTGTGGTGTAAACTTTTACTGTATTATTTGGGCACATGAGTATGGGTGTGGGCAACCAATGGTTCCTGCAGGCTAGAAAAAGGCAGGGCCTGTTGATATAATCGGGGCATCAGGCAATCAATAAACAATAAACCTTACTACTACCAGACTAAGTGCTGAGGATAAAAAAAGAAACAAAAGACAGTCCCTGCCCTCAGGAAACTTCAAATCTAATGGGGAAGAAAACATGTAGAGAAATATATGTATATATAAATCTGTAACAGGATTAAAAAGGAAATAATAAATAACACGTTGGCTTTGCAGAACACTGATTGGATATTTTACATTTGGAAAAACAGGTTGTTTTAGATGTCATTTTAGGCAATTATGTTTATATACTCAACCCAACTCAACAGCAGAAACCACTATGTAATGATTGCCAAACTATTCAAGTTACATTTTTGTCATCCATGTACTTGAGTGAAATGAGCGCCGCCCACCCACACCCATTTCACTGGAGCTTCTGTACCTGATGGGGTGCCTGGAAGTGCTGCTTCCAAGCCGAGGCGCTGGGGATGCCTTCCCTGTCAGTCGAGGCTTGGTTCTGACTGCTGGAACAGTAATGGTCATCTGCTATGGTGATCTGCTCATTCTCCTCAGCTTCCAGCTGGCTCTGATTGAAGCGGAGAGAACCTTTGAGGATATCTTTGATCTATTGTTGAACAGGAGGAAAAGACATGAAAACATCGGATGAGGCTTTTTTGTGTGTTTTAAAAACAACAGCTCCATCTCTAGCACCTTTAAACCAGACTTGTTAATGAGCAGTTCTCTTCTTAAAGGCTGCCCTGGATATGGCCAAGGAAGTCAATGTTCCTGTCAGACGGTCATGAGGGAAAAGCCTCCCAGGGCTCTCCATAGCTGGCCTTCATCGCACTGGAGTCATCATCAAGCAGGAGGTTCCACTGTTTTGGACATACGTCGATGCCACACACCCTGGAGGCTTTGGACAACAAGGATAAAGCCCCTGGGATGAGACCTGAGGGTGATCAGTGGACGTTTATGTCCTGTCTCAGATTTTTTTTATAGACACCTGGCATATATCAATGCCTCTGGGCTCATTTAAATTTAGGTGAAAGATATCATGTTGGCATTCATTTTGAAAGAGTCAAATACTGGGCAAACAAACCAAGCAAGTAAATAGAAACTAGCCTTATGAAAACATACCTGCAAGAAATATCTGCTAATGAGGGGGCACTAAGTGTGGGGGAGGGGTCAGGTGGCAGTGGAGGTGGGTATGGGGAGAAGAGGTGCTGAGTATCAGGCCTAACAGCTGGGGGAGGAGCAGGTCTTGGCAGGATAAGATACAGCAACCAGAGGGCAGTGGGCTGGAGAGGAAACAGAATGTGCTTCGGTGGGACAGTGGAAGGAATGAGCAACTGTGTTGCCATCCACACTGGGAGTCTCCAAAGTCAGCACAAAACGTACACTGTGGACATGAAAATAGGGATGACTGGGGGCAGCTAGGTGGCACAGTGAGTAGAGCACTGGCCCTGGAGTCAGGAGGACCTGAGTTCAAATCCGGCCTCAGATACTCAACACACTTACTAGCTGTGTGACCTTGGGCAAGTCACTTAACCCCAATTGCCTTGCTTTTTCCCCCTCAAAAAAAAAAGAAAAGAAAACAGGGTGATTTCATTTAAAAACTCGTACCTGCTTTAACCCTGCTAAGGACACCAGTATTTCATCTTCTTTCTCCAAATTTTCTTGTAATATGACATCTTGAATATTTCCTGAAAGACAAAACAATTGAAATTCTGTAATTGATATTTAACTGAAACGTGTTACTATCTTCATCCTAAGCTCAGACACACTCAAGAGTTTTTATTAAGCTTCACAAAAGTTTAATAATGTGCTACGGCTTGAAAAGCATTCTCATCGGCTCTCCTGAAAGCAATCTGGCCCAGTCTGGCTGGGCTTTGTTAAAGGGGAGAGAAGTATGGACTATGTGAAGGAGAGTGTCTGGTCCAACCCCATCATTCTATATATGAGAAGTTAAGTGGTCATATCGCTGGCCAAGAGAAGAGCGGGGGTCCAAACGTGGGGCCTTGGACTCTGAATCTCACATTTTTTTTATATTACACAGTATTGCCCTGACTGTGATATAACATCACAGCAGGGTTTTCCAACACTAATAATGAAGGGAGGGTTTACAGATTTTGTCATTATGTTCTAAGAGGGGAGAGCCAGGCACATATTGGGGAATTAATAAATGCTTGTGAGGAAACTGAAGCCCACACAAGTTAAGCGATTGCTCCAAGGTCGCACAAGGAGTAAATGTGAGAGCTGGGATTTGAACCCTGGTGTTCCAACTCAAAAATTCAGTGTTTGTGTGACTGAGTGGAGAGTGTCGACTTAGGAGTCTATGACAATGACCTCTTAGGGAAAGTGCTGACCCCTGCGTGATGATCGCCACTTTGCGCACTAAAGACGTGTACTCCCTACTTAACAGTGTCAGTGGGGGCAATACTGTTACTATTCTCGGTAGAAATTAAGCCAGGATACACAAAAAAGTGGCAACTGAATGCGAGGACTCCAGGCTTCTCCCTGGAGAGGCAAACAAAGACATTTGAGGAGAGGATTCATCATGCCCCTAAGAGCAACGATAAACCCTATTCCAGCGGACACCTGTGCATCATGACTCGCAGCAAGCTCGATGAAGACTTCTTTGTAAGAGAATCACCATCAAGAGAGTGGGAGCTTTTTTGCAGACAGTGAGTAAATACAGAAACTCTATAAAGAGCTAACACATGCTTCCAAACTAAACCAACATATACTTCAAACTCAATGCAGGCATAGGGACAACTGTGGAAAATATGCTGCAGACTGGCACGGGACTAAGGACCAAAGTGGCCACAGACCTTTCATTCATTATTTAGAAATTTCATGCCTGTATGTGATGAATACTATCTTCAGAAGGAGTCGGAAGGTGCTAGATGTGACAAGTAGCACACTGCACAAAACTGAAAAGGCCTGTATCTTAATGGACGTGGCTGAAATGTAGGCTGATTAAAAGTCATTTCAGAGGGGGGCGGAGCCAAGATGGCAACCAGAAAGCAGTAAC
>CM053623.1:27697548-27718730 GCA_028646595.1 Phalanger gymnotis | reverse complement strand
GGGGCTGGGAGGTCCGTGTGGGACCTACCTTACCCAGAGACCATCCAGGCTGTCCTGGGCTGGGGCCCTGCTTCCCTCTGCCACTTTGTGGGTTCTGCAGCTCTAGAATTGGTTCAGAGCCATTGTTTTATAGGTTTTTGGAGGAACTTGGTGGGGAGCTCACGCCAGTCACTGCTTCCCAGCCGCCATCTTGGCTCCGCCCCTATTTGATCTTATTCTGATGCCTTTATAGTGCAGTGAATTCTCAAAGGCCATGCTTGTGCAGGGCGCAAAGTCTCAAAGGTACTGCCAAGCTGGTAAATCTTCAAGTATGGGCTGGTGAAACTTCAAATATAACTGTCATCAGAGGACTAGCCAAGCTAAGTCTAGAGAGACCCATCACTTGGTTGGCTGCAGGGAGATGAATTTTCCAGCCATAACAACTCTTAAAGACAACACTGTGTGGCAGTGGTGGGGACACACATGCCAATGAAATCACAGAGCCTTCAAAGATTAATGTATGGGCATAAGTTTATAAAGTCAATGTAGCATGAAAGTAAAAAAATAAAAGGACTAACTCCTTCTGTAGGGAATTTTGCAAGGGAACCTATCTGTGTAATAAGTGTAGTGACAGGATTGTTTTAAATGAAATGTCAATGCCACAAAAATAGACCTGTATGTCTAAGTGTAACGAAAGCTTTGACACAAAGTAATTTTTCAGTTTCTTAAGACCTTACTTCCTCTGTGGATAAGTGCACAGAAGATCACTGTCTTCACCAAATAAAAAATGGCTGGCAGAAAAAGAAGAGAAAGATAATCCCACAGTTATCCCCAATTACCGCAATTGAAAGTGCCCCAATTAATAGGGAGACTACTCTGCTAGGCACTGGCAACTCAATACAAGGAAATTTGAGGCATAGTCCCTGCCCTTGAGGAAATTATAATTAATCTATTCACGGCCCCAAATACTCCCATCACATGTAACTCAATTTCTGTCCCTTCAGGCCCCGTCCTTTCTCACCTGTCAATCCACGATTTGCCTTTCCCTCAGAATCCAGCTCAAAAATAGACTTCCTCCAAGAAGGACCATTTTACTAACCACTCTTTAATTCTGTTTATATATAATATGGACTTTGCATTATATCAATCCCTTTTTTCAGGTCCCCAAATTTCTTTCATGTTTGCTTATGTTGTCTATCCCCAACTACAGTGGAGCTCTTTCAGGGGAAAGACTGTTTCTTTAAGTCTTAAATGCTCTACTTTCTGTGATATTCTAACGCCCGTAGTCAGGGAGTCTTGAATTCAAATCTAGCCTGCACCATTACCTTTGGCAAGTCACTTAACTACTACTTGCCTCAGTTTCTTCATCTGTAAAACAGGGGTGACACCTCTCAAGGTTGTTCTTAGCACAGTGCCTGGCACATAGCAAATGCTGGCCACTGTCATTATTATTATTGCGACTACTCCCTCCAATATAGTAAAAGGTTATACATACAATATGTACTTGAGAAATGTTTAATGAGTTACTGATGTGAACAGGGAGAGACTTTTAATGGCTTTCTCAGTTACATTAAGAGTTAGGTCTCAGATTCAAGACTGGGGAGCACAGAGCTTGAAAAGATCACCTAAGATGGTCTTTGTACCTTCAGTCCCCAGCAGATGCCTCACAAATCTTGCTTATTGGATTCATCTGGCTCTTGCCCAACTCATTTGAGGATGAGAAGACTGAGGAAGAGTGAAAGGAAGAGATTCACTCAAGGTCACAAGTAGGTGGGCTCAGCCTTCTGATTTTCTACCCTGTTCTTTCCACTAATTCTTGAGCAGCTCCTGGACACTCCAGGAACTCCGAGTGGAGTTACCAAGGTGCTTAGCAAAAGATAAAGAGATCTCCCATGTCAGACAGAAGAAGTCCTGTGCCTCCAAGTGGACTTAAGGACTAGAGTTTTAACTCAGCATTAGGGAAGACAACAAATCCCCACGAACCTGGAAAGACTAGGGGTAAGAACAAGGAAAGGGCAACTAGGACCAAAGCCACCATAACCCCAGCCTAATCACCATGCCAAGGAATTAGGAGGAGATGGGATTACTGAGTGGATAAAGAAACAATTCGCTACTGAAGACAGAATGCTTAGTGTGTTCAAGGGTCTCGTCTACAAGGCTCCTCCGCATACCCGCTGGACCTTGTTACTGCTTCACTGCGCTGCTTATGTTCTGCCTTGTCATTTGTGACTTTGTCTTCTCCTCTCACCATCTCATAAGCTCTGTGAGCTTGGGGACTGTGGGTTTTACTTGCCTGTGTAACCCCCTCGGCACCGAGCACAGGGCCCGGCACGTGGTAAGCGCTCAACAAATATCCATTATTCTTCCAATATATTTACAGGCAGATCTACAGTACTGACTGTGAAAATGTCCTACAGAAGAATGATTTCTAGCAGTAAATGAGCTAAAAAATTCCAGTGTGTTCCTCATAGCTACCATTTGGTAATCACTCAGAAAAGGAGTCTCTGGATTAATTTTAAAGCTTAAATGGCTTCTTAGCCACAAGGAATTAACCACACGGCCAGACAAGCCTTTGTTAAAACATGCATCTTTGGAAATAAAATCATGCACATGGCTAAGGTCTAAAAATATGAAGTGTACTGAGACTCTGCCACTCTTAGATTCTAGGAGGCAAGAAAGCTAAAGTATTAGCCGGGCCTACTTTAATTACATCATTTGGGTAAATACCCCACTCTTTTGTTACGAAGATCAGAGGAAATACTATTTGTAATGTGCTTAGCACAGTGGCAGACAAACAGCAGGTACACAATAAATGTTTGTTTCCTTCCTTCCTCCTTGTCCATCTCCATGTCCCTTCCCCCTAGCTTGAGGAGGTAAGACTCAGGTTATTCCGACCTCCATTGATTTCAGGATCCAATGTAGTTTTAATATCAATTAGCAGCTGCATTTTGCAGCTGAATTAGCTTCATATATATCTTTTTTTTTTGGAAGGGAGAAGGCAGGGCAATTGGGGTTAAGTGACTTGCCCAAGGTCACACAACTAGTAAATGTGTCAAGTGTCTGAGGCCGAATTTGGACTCAGGTCCTACTGACTCCAGGGCCGGTGCTCTATTCACTGTGCCACCTAGCTGCTCCAAGCTTCGTATATATCTAAGAAACACATTCACCTACTTAGATTCTACGTGGTCAGGCACACTTAAGAACTCTGAATTCTTCTCATGTATGAGAAGCTTCTGGCCGCTGGGCCTTTAGGTGTCTAGGAGCATGTGCCCTTCTGTTGTGATGCTGGCTCACTTACTGGGTTAGATACTAAAGAAGAGAGTGGTTCTGGTAACATGCTTAAGTCCTTGTGGGTAGGCACCATTTCTGTCATTTCTTATACATCCTCCTACATCCAGCCACCCTTGGTGTTGCCTGATGTGAAGCTGACTTAAGATGTATTAATACTGATGCCAAGAAAATGGCCTCATCTTGCGAGCACTCTAGGTGTGCATTGGTGAAGGGATGGGGATAGACACAGGAACCGGACTTGTGATTTCATTTGCACAGGGAGCTCCTGGTGAGGACAACCTCTACTCATGCAAGTTGGCTCCTTCTTTGCCTAGAACATTGATCGACTAAGTGACTGGCCCAGGATCACTCAGCCATTATGTGTCAAAGGTAGAACTTGAATTCAGCACATAGAGGAGGCAGCAGAAAGGGAACCAAACATCTAAAGGTAAGCCCAGGGCATTCAAGGCCGCTTACAATCTAGTTCTGCCTTAACTTTCCAGCCTTATGTCATTCACCACAAATGCCAAGTTCCCATCACATGGACACTCTGCCTCCTGAAAACACATCCCAACTCTCCCTGCTCTATGTCTTTGCTCGTGCTGTTCCCAATACCTGGAATGTCCTCCTTTCTCTCATTTGCTGAATTTTGGCTGATTCCCTAAGGCCCAACTTCCTCCATAAAATCTCACGTGGTCACCCTGTCTGTCAGTAATGAAGTTACCCCTTTACCAAACAAGGCACTTTGGCTTATAACCCTAAATGAATTTGGCGTGAAATAGTTTGCATTATAATTGTGCTTGCTTCTTTTCTTAAAAAAAATTAATTTTTACTTTTCATTATTCACTTCTATAAGATTTTGAGTTCAAAATTTTCTCCCCCTCCTCCCCTCGTCTCACCCCAAGATGCACGCAATCTGATACAGGCTCTACATATACATTCACATTGAACGTTTTCACATTAGTCACGTTGTAAAGAAGAATTAGAATCAATGGGAGAAACCTGAGAAAAGGAAAAAAAAAAAGAGCTAATAGTCTGCTTTGATCTACATTTAGACTCCATAGTTCTTTTTCTGGATATGGATGGCATTTTCCATCATGAGCCACTTGGAGTTGTCTTAGAGCTTTATTGTGCTTGTTTCTTAAGAGAGTCAGGAAGATTCATCTTCCTGAGCTCAAATCTGGCCTCCAACACTCACTAGCTGGGTGACCCTGGGCACAGTTTGCCTCAGTTTCCTCATCTGTAAAATGAGCTGGAGAAGAAAACAGTGAACCGCTGCAGTATCTTTACCAAGAAAACCCCAAATGGGCCATGAAGAGTCAGACAATTTCAATGACTGAACCACAAGGTACCAGGCGCTATGCTAAGGGGTGGAGATACAGAGAAAGATAAAAACAAACAAGCAAAACTCTCCCCTGCTCTCCAGGAGCTCATAGTCCAATGGATGCCAAAGAGGCCTAACAAAAGATAAATGAATCAAGATTTGTAAAGCATTTTCTTCCTCAAACTCTGTGACACAGAACCCTCCCCAACCCTCTCCTTTTAAACAAATAACAAATGGAAGACCCAGGATTTGAAGTGATTTGGCCATAGTAATACTGCTACAAAAGCACAGAGGCATGATCTGAACCCAAGGCCTCTGACAGAATGTCTAGTGTTCTTTCTGTCATAACAAGCTGCCTGCCCTGAAGGAAAACCTTAAAAGGGATTGGGAGAAAGCTCATCTGGGCTTAGGAAAGACGTTTCTGATTTCAGAGCGATTCGACCTGCATCTGACTGTCCCGGAAGGAGGGCTGCATCTTTGCTGATGGCTGATCCTGACTTGCCCAGAAGGCTGGGGGCTGAGCCAGCTTCTCTGACTCTCTAGCCTTCGCTGGGGATGAAAGTCCTGATGTATCGGAGGAGTCATGCCCAGCTGATTCCAAACTCATTAGCTCGTCTGCAAACACATACTTTCATTTATCAGGTATGCAAGGACAGTGCTGGAAGTTCATACTTCTATCTAAAATGTGGCAAAGTCTCCGATGACCCAAGACTGTTTTTTAACTAAAGGCATTGAACGAAGCTTAATTTCATTTGCCTGTATGGTAGAATGCTATCAAATAATCACATGCTTTTTCCTTTCTCACTTTCCATATATGTCACCATTCTATGACCTACTGAATAATTTCAAAAGCATCCACTCACTAGAAGTGTTTTCATCAGTGCCAGAAAGATAGATTTGTAAAGTCTTCTCTTCAAATGTGAGCTAACGAAGGGATAAATACTCAGAAAGAGCAATAATCCACCCAGAAAACAGCAGAAAGTGCTGAAACCCAATGACGGGCTGCGCCCCAGGGTAATGGAAAGAAGGCCGGACTAGAACTCTGACAAGGGCCTGGAGCCCATCCTGGGTCTGCTCCCATCGCTTCTTGGTCACTTGTAAAACAGAGCAGTGTTTGACTAGATACTCTCTAGGTTCTTTTAATATCTAAGAACATTTTAAGACTGTGTTATCTGAACAGATAAAGGAGGGAGGAAGGAAATATGCATTTATTAAGCACCCACTATGTGTCAGGCACTTCAGTAAGTGCTTTACAAATATCTCATTTGATCTCAATCATTGATTGAGAAAAGTAAGACTACAACGATGGAAAGTAGAGGCTACCATCATGCCCACTTTACAGTTGAAAGAACTGTAGCAGCAGAGGTTAAGTGACTTGCCCGGGGTCACACAACTAGCAGGTGACTGAGGTTGGATCTGAATTCAGATCTTCCTGACTTCAGGCCCAGCGCTCGATCCCTGCACCTTATTTTCTTCAATTCGCCATTATGTAGAATGATTTTTTTTTTCATGACCTAGCATTGCTATTTTGGAAACAGTACGGGCCTGGGAGTCAGGAGACGCTGTGTATGTGAACAGCTTTGGGCATATCATGTTGCTTTTCTGGAAGTTGGGCTTCTCGCCCGGAAGGGGAAGGGATTGGAGCTGATGGCCCCTCTGTTCCCTTCAGTCCAAAGATCTTGTTCTAAAGTCAAGCAGACTACAAGGAAATTTCATTTGGGGGTGGTCCATTGCCCACTTTGGTACCAGGAGCTGGAGCTGCTGGATAAAAGGTCTAATCCCATAAATTCTTAGTGGTATTTAAACCTTCTGCTTATTGAATGGATACGTGTATGCTGCTCCCCCATGTACAGTCTGTGTGAAATGTGGTGAAACTAAAAATAGCCAGTTTGGTTAGCAAGGTTAATATTATCAGTGGCTTTCAGCATAATAATTAGGATGACAGTGAAGGAGTAACCATAGCAACATTAAGAATGAGAACTTAGAAAATTCTCCCAAACTTGACAGGAAAAGTTAAGATTTACTAAAATGTTCATTTTCAACCCCTGCCATCTAACCTTTGAAGGCAGCCAGTTCAGGGAGCTAATCAAAGCCTGACTTGTCTAGAAAATCTGGACACAACAAAGACCCCACTAGCTTTGGGCACCTAGGTAATGAGTTTGGCCACTGCCATTCATTTCTCTAATAAATGCATTTGGTAATTAAAGGCCATTTGGACAAAAAGCCATCCTTGCATCATTTTCAATAAGAGGTGTTTTTGTCTTTCTCTGCCCCGCTGCTACCCACTGAATAAACCTGAAGATTACTGGAAGTTGTAAATGACCAGAATATTGGCTCACCTGTGATTCTTAACAGATGAAGAGAACTTACTGAAAATAAGAGATGCTATGACTTCAGCAGGATTCGGAAAAACCTGTGTGCCTGGCAAGTCTGTAGATTTGCTGTCTTGGGGCCTTCCCTAGTCTAGGGAATAATGATCAGGTCTTAGCAGCATTAATTTTGAGAAGTGTACTGATATCCTGAGACATGGATGAGGAGATTCACTTTCATGTAGCTAACACATCTGATTTCGTGATCAGAAGATTCAAAAATTCAAAGGAAAATACAAATCTTCTTACACAGACTCTAAAGGTAATTCCAGGATACTCTTATCTGTCACTCTGGCAACATCTTCAGAGGTGACATTTGACAGTGCCATACAAATCATCCCCAGGGCACTATTTAGTAGTATTTAAGCTGTCAGCAGAATTTCATTAAATGCAGATTTTCCCAGGCTACAGGCTCACCCTCTTTGCATGCAGGAATCTAAAAAAAGGTACCACCCTGAGGTCACTTACTGCTTGTCCAAAAAACCACTACAAACGGCCATTCGGACAAATGATCAGCATGTGGCTGAGGCCCGGGGCCAACCCAGCCACCTGGCATCTATGTGGTCCTGGAGAGGGAAAGCAAATGGCAGGAAGCTGAAGTAACTAAGCATCCTGGAGAAAAGGTAGAAGATACTGGTGAATTCAGGCCTCTTCTCTGGCTTCCTCTGATGCAGGTGTTCCTAACTGCTCTATATCTGGCCCCCTCAGGTGACCACCTGAAGGCAGCAGCCGGACAGCAACAGAAGGTGCGGGAGTTTGGAGGAAAGCTCCCCAAAGGTATCTTCCCTCCACCCCATCTTTCACACCTGGCACTAGGTGGCCACCCAGTTGGCCTGGGCCAGCGAAGAGGAGGGAACAAAGACAACTGAGGGACTGCTGAAGGAAAAGTGAGGAATTTGTCAAAGAAACCATCTCCTTTTCAGCCCAAGGGATGAACGAGCCCATCATCCTGTTAACTCCTGTGCGGCTGGTTATCCATTAAAGAGACGGGCTATAACTGCACAGCCTGAGTGGCCTAAGTCTCCTACTTTGTTTCCCTCTCCTTGTCTCTTATAAAATGGGGGAACAGAGGGATCAGCAAACCACATGGGCCAAATAGGATTGCCCCCTGTTTTTGTAAGGCCAGCAAGCAAGGAAAGGATTTTACGTTTTAAAATTATTGTATTGTATTTGAAAGTGTCAAATTCATTCTTAACTGCCCCTCACCCACACATATGGCCCTAGGCCACAGGACCCCTGGACTGGCCCACCCTTCTAGCTCTATTCTAGGACCTCTTAATAGAACCCAAGGTGGCACTGCTTTTTCTTGGCTGATATTACCGTGTTGACTCTTTATTGAGTGTGAAGTCCACCAAAATGCCAAACTAATTTTGGGTCAAACTTGTTTTTCAGTTGTGTCTGACTCTTCTTGACCCCATTTGGGATTTTCTTGGCAAGGATACTGGAGTGGTTTGCCTTTCCTTCTCCAGGTCATTTTACAGATGAGGAAACTGAGGCAGACAGGGTTAAGTGACATGCTCAGGGTCACACTAGGTGTCTGAGGCCAGATTTGAACTTAGGAAGATGAGTCTTCCTGCCTCCAGGCCTGCTGCTCTAAGCACTCTGGAGCCACCTAGCCGCCCTTCGAGTCAAACTACTTCCTAACAATTGTCTCTTCCCTCCTGAACTTGTAAACCTTTACACTGGTAAAGTGCTGGCACAGGGCCTGGCACACAGTAGGTGCTTCACCGATGCTTGCTCCCTCCCCCACCCTCATCCTTACTAAGTTTTGCTCAACGCTTTAGCCTGTCTTTTTAGATCTTGACTCCATTCAGTCCGCTCTCTCCCTGCTTCGTGTCATCTGCTAACTTATCTCCTCAGTGCCCATCACTAGAGTGGCACCTTCTGATCCACCTTAGGCACAGAAATTTTAATTGGATTGCACCTGCAGGGCTCAAAGTTAGGGACCCTTTATATCAGCCCTATGCCTTAGGCAATAAAGTGAAGCCAAGTTGTCTGTACTCTTAATGGCAGAGAGGGGATGACTTTGCCTATGGCTACGTGTGACAATTCTGACTGAACGTCAGACATAGACACGCATCTGGTTTTGTGGTTTGGTGAAGAAGCAGAGTTGGCAGGTTTCTATTTCAAGTTAACTTGCCCCCACACTGCCTTTTTGTGCTGGCAAAGCCCAAATTGTTGGAAAAGTGCTCTGAAAATTTAGAGGCTCAGTTAAAGCATCTTTAAAGGAGGCTAGGTGATCAAATAACTTGGAACTCCTAACACGACATTCTACTTTGACATCCAGAAGTTCTTGCCTACAGTTGGTTCTCAGCACTGCCAATCTAGTCCAAACCAAAATCAAGAAACGCAGAAGGACTAGAAAAGAACATAGAGACAAACCCCTCCAATTTCTGTTTCTTCATTTTTGTTCTGCTTAAAAGCTGAAAATGTTCCTTTCTCCCAAGATGCCTCTAAACTTTTTTTTAACAAGTTATGAAAAGCATCCTAAAGAGCAGATAGATGTTGAAGGCTTCTTGTTTAGAAAGGTTTGTGGGAAATTTATATGCTCAAAAGCAGGAGTTCTGGTGTTGTGACATGAGAGAATTAAATGAGTGTAGAATTATGAGCAAGCACATGTTCCTATGTGAGTTCTCTGCTTCCAAGGTCCATCTTCCCAAAGGAACCCGAGCTGTGGAGAGGCTGGCAGTGGGGAAGGAGGAAGGGCCCAGGTAGGCTGCCTGACTCAGGATCTGAACTCAGGGTATCAGCCAGCCCTTTCAAAGGACATTTCTCAGGGCACCCAGAAAGCTTTTCCCACTTTTTAGAAGCCAATCTGGGTCATTTGGTGTGCTTGGAAATGGAGGTCCTATCCCAATGAGCTACTTGGAGCAATTCTTAGGTACCAGGAGAAGTGAGGGCAATGGCTCCTTCATGACAGCTTTAAATTAGCTCTTTAAATGGGGGAGTGGGTAACTGGGAGCAGAGAGAAAGGAGACAAATGATGACTTATTCCTCTACAAGATCTTGAAGGAGCCTGAATAAGCCGTGTAGTTCAAGTCCCTCTTTTAGGTAAGACAGTTGAGACCTAAAGGGGATCAATGACCACTTCAAGTCTGTCTACAGACTCGGCAGCAAGGAGGGATCTGACTCCAGGTCTTCTGATTCCCCGTCCAGCGTCCTTTCCACACTATCTTTTCATAAAATTTGTATAATTTAAATACTTTTAATAGGCAAGCGGACTATTGGTCATTTTGTTTCTAGCATAACTTTTGGAGGAACAGATCTGTGTTTTCATCTGTCTACCAATGCAGATCTGTACCTGTGTGGGGCAGCAAACGGCCCTGGAGACCAGCCCCCTGTTTTGCACAGCCACTGCCTCTGATAATTCAGGGATGATCTGTGGTCCTTGTGAATCGTATGTGTTGTGGGGGCTCTGCCCTTACGTGTGGGATATGCACCTAACACTGCCCCCACCCCTACAGAAGCCTTCATCGATGCCTGGGGCCTCCCCTCCTCCTCACCCCAATGCTCTCAGTCTTGTAACTTGAACCCTAATTCCCATATTCCCTGGCCTCTGCCCATTTATTTATTCTTGCCCCTCTTCTCTCTCCAGCCATCTTCTCGATGCACATGATGACAGAGCACCACTATCTCTAGTCCTGATAACTCTTTTTAGCTCTGGATCTGAATCTCCAATTGCCCATAGGTTATGTGTACCAGGACACCCTCAGACTCACCGTGCTCTAAGCTAAACCTTGTCTTCTTCCTGAAGTCTGTGCTTCCTTCTGACTTCACTATTTCTGCCTGTGGTCCTATTATTTATTCTGTTTCTCATATTCAAACCTTTGTTATCTTTGATTCTTCTTTCTCCTTCACCTCTCGATGTATCTAATAAGCCCTGCCAATCCCATCTCCAACACATCTCCATCTATCCCTCCTCCCCAATCGCCACCCCTTTAGTATAGCCCCCTGCCCACCTCAGGTCCTCCTTCCCTTAACAATTCATGCTTTAAACTTGTGCCAGATTCTTCTTCCTTATCCCAGTTACTCCTCAATTCCTGTTAAAGGCACTTTAATGTCTACAGAGTAAAGTTAAAACTGTTACTTGGCATTCCAAGCCTTCTAAAATCTGATGCCGTGGTATCCTTCTACAATTCAATTCTATAAACATTTTAAAGTACCTATTACATGCAGAATATTGAGGTAGGCAGGAGATAAAATATTAAGTTCAGATAATATTCAGCCTCTGTTCCCATGGAGTCTATAATCTATTGTGGGTAAAGGAAGGCTATTGTAAGACATACAAAAATAACCATAATATATGCAAAGTACAAAAGAATGGATGGATGAAAGCTACAGTAAGGAAGAGGGTAGGCTGTATCCATTCCCTCCTTCAGGAATTCCTTCTCCCAGGCTTACTTTAGCCCTGTAATCAAGATGCTTATTGTCTATGGAGCTTTCTCCAACTGGCTCAGCCCCTTCTCTGAATTCCCACGGTCTGCACGCTGGCACTTGCCATAGGTTACTGTGTATCACTAGACATCTTAGTAGATGTATCCATCTTATCTCCCCAGAGGGACTACAAGCTTCTTGATGGCTTAATGTCCCTGAGCCTCCACATATAAGGGCAGAAAGGCAGCAACAACACTGGGTTTGGAATCAGTGGACTCGGGATTAAATCCTGATTCTTTACGTGATGACCTGTGACCCTGGGCGAGTCAGGGCACCTCCACGAGCCTTAGCTGCCTCATCTGTAACGTGAGGGGGTTGGACCAGTCTTCTCTCTAGTTCTTCCTAATGCTAAGTCTGTGGTTTGAAGGTTTTTATGTCTGAAATGAGTGCACAGGTCCTGTGTGGATGGATGGATTCCATGAGACATTGTTATGTCTCTCTGGAGTTCTTCTGTTCCAGGCAGGGATATGACCACGCCAAATTAACATTCAAAAAAGTTGTTGTTTTTTGTCTTTATGTGTGTGTGATGATGAACACAAAAACAAGAAAGAGAAGGCCAGAGGGTGGGAAAAGCTGGGGATCAGGCCAAAGCGAATTTACATGCCCACGTGCTGACAGGACAATGCTCTGGTCTCTAGTAAAACCATTACTGTGAAAGAGCTCCTACAGGGAAGACAGTGGACAGTGTGAACCAGGGGGAACACAGATAGAGGCTTGGGTCAGGGATGCTACAAGTTTTCTGCCTGCAGAGCCAGCACTCTTGGTTTAAGCTCAATTTGGGGACAAAATGAGGCAGTTGAGAGTTCCTGACCATTTAACAAGGGAAGAGGTTGACTCTGCCCGCACAGCAGGGTCATGCAACAAGGATAAGTGAAGTTTAGCTCCTCTAATCCTGATGTGTCTAGGCAGTCAAATATCAGGGCACAGAGGGACTTGTGGTGTAGTGGGCAGTCACCAAGTCTGAGGGGCTCGGAGTCCACGTGGCTCGGGCTTTTTATTGGCTGCGGCCCTGGAAGCTGTGTCAGAGAAGCTGGGGCTAACCAGGTTTTGGGAAGGGAAGAATTTTCACTAGAGAATCTGGTGCCTGAGGAAGTAGTATAGGGGCTGTGTGTGGGGAGAAAGCTGTGTCAGGGCAAGGGTCCTCGCATCAGGAAACGGCTGTTGTACACACCCACGGCTGAGCAGAGAGAAGGATCATCCCGAGACAGACCCTTCAATGTGGGGGTCATACAGCACATGCACAAAATGACTTATTAGCCAGGAACTGCAGTCGGACACTCTAGATGGACACAGGGACACAAGGCACACTGGACTCAAATGTCAGGGAAAGAATTAGGGCAGCATCGCTGACTGACACACTAGCACAAGACAGATGGCCAGTCCTCTGGAGCTCTGGACACAGCAGTCATCAAATGCCGTTTGTCTGAGGCTCTCAAACACTGGGGAAGGCCGCCGTCCTAGGGCTAAAGTCAGAGTACTCACGTACCCAGATGAGTGTTCATCATCTTGGCACAGTACTTGCACATGGCCTCCAGGTCATTCAGCTGTCCTTGAAGAAATGAAATCTGAGCTTCTAATTCTTCTTCCTAAAATAAAAAACATCAAGATATTAAAATAAAAACAAAACTAAAAAATAAAACTCTCAACATGCTCAAACAGGTTGAAGCACTATAAAGAGACAAAATAATCTGATTTTGGTCTATGACAGAAATCTGTCAGAAGGAGGTAGGGAAAAAGAGCAGGCCTAGTCCATGAATTTCTTAATTTAGTGGTGGTTTCATATACTCAACCAATATTATGCAATAAAATTGAGAAAAAATTGCTTAATAAATATTCAATGAATTTCACAAACAGCTCCATGCTCACTGGAGGCAAGTTCTTATAAATTATGTTTTTGCTAGTGAGAAGCAGGTGTATGAAATGAAATCCCAAGAATCTACAAGAGGATGATAAGAAAGCTCTCTTAAAATGCTTAGTGCTCCCAAAGCACTAAAATCATTTTGATTTTTATTCGAGAACACACATAAGGGCCCCTAAAACAAGCCATACATATCCTTTGCACCACAAAATGAGAATAATGCAGGGATAAATGTTTTAGAGACAATTTGGAGGTAAACACATTAAGAATTAAATAAAATTATTTGGAGAGCATATATGAGAAGGTAACTAATAATATGCAAATGTTATTTTTTCATTTCATTTTTTTGAAACTGGATTTATTTATTACATTTTTATTTAAGCTTTTGAGTTCCAATTGTATTTTTTTTTTTAAAGAAAAAGTTTTAGCTGAAAGTTGCCCAGTTGCCCTAAAAATCTGCTCTAGCTCTGGGCACAGTATACAGAAAACAGGACAGAATAGAAATGGTTTAGGCCTACAAACAGAAACAACCAAGCAGCAGACTGTACGTCTACTGTCCCAGGTCTGAGGCTCATCTGCAGGTTGGCCGCAGCCACTCATGTTAACTCACAGAGTCTACTCTGGCAGGTATAGGCTGAGATCTTTTTGGGTTGTAGGGCATGCACACCAAAGCATTAGGGATTCTTTAGTTGCTGAAGTATTTCCCAGAAGAATGCTAACTAGGCTCTGAAGACTTTACATTTGCTGAAGGTTAGGTCGGTAAAATAGAGACTATTGGGGGGGCAGCGGGAAGTGAAGAACTGACCTCATAATTTTAGATGCCAGGCTTCTCAGAGGTCTCTGTGTATACTTAATGGGAAAGAAAAATCAAACTAGCAAAGCAATTCGTTTTCCTTTTAGGAGCTGGTGCAGTTTGCTTTAAGAATGGATTTGTGTAATTTAATGGCTGGAAAGGTGACTTGTAGCAGGTGTTTTTCACTTTAACAACACAGATGTTCCAGGGCTGAAAAGCTCTGCTTTTATCTGCCGGTACTGCTAGCAAATGGTGCCTTAGGAACTTACATCAAAAACGTTTTTTGAGAGAAAATGGGCACAGCTGCAATTTTAGAAATGAATTTTTGTAGAAAAATCTCCTGAAGGCTGGGGTTTCTTTGTCATGGAATATCCCGATGCCTTCTAGAGACTAGACTCACATCTAGGCAGACGGCCACATTACTGGGGAGGAGAGATGAAAGCTTCTCTTGCTTCAGCCCCTTCTATTGCCTATTGGTCACAGGGCCAGGGACATACATACCGGAAACAACGGCAGAGCGGGGTGGCCTAGGACGAAGGAAGGAGCCCTGGGGTAAGGACACTTGAGTTCTAATGAGAATAATAATAATAATGATGATCATAGCTATTTACACACACTATATATTTATATAGCGTTTTAAGGTTTGCAACACACTTTATAAATATTATTGCATTTGAGCCTCAAGGTATCCCTGGAAGGTAGGTACTCACTATTACGCCCACTTTACAGGAAAAACAAAACCAACTGAGGCAGTGTAAGGACACCTCATTGGCCCCACAGGGTTACTGTGAGAACCAAATGAGACAGTACACATACAAGCGCTTTGCAATCTCTAGGAGGCAATGCAAACAGAAGAGATTATTACTGGCTATGGCGGAATGTCTATAGGAGTCCCCAAGACCCGCTACCCACCCACTTCAATCCCTCAGACTCGATCTTTGTCGATGCCACTCTGCTAGGGACAGTAGGTACCTTCATGAAATAAAATAAGATGCGGAGATACACTTATTGAGCTTACAGTATAGTTCTGGGGAGATTCCTGGCAAAAAAATTCTTCCCCCTATGATGATCAGCAAGTCATCTACATTCAGAGCCCTAGAGAGTTGTCTGGGGAAACCGGAAGGCTGTCAGACAAGAAGCATTTACTAAGCGCCTACAACATCCGCTGAACTTGGTGCCCAGGGACAGGGACCAAAGACAAAAGTAGAAAAGTCTCTGCCCTTATGCAGCTTACATTCTGTTGGGGGAAAGCAAAATATACACAGAAAAGTGAAATGTGTATATATATGAATTTTATACAAATATACATGTATAAAGTAGTTCCACATGTGTGTATATATAATATGCATGCACACACACACATATATACACACTCACACATGTCGATAGATAATAATTTCCAGGTGAAGGGCACTAGTAACAGGGGGAATCAGGACAGATTTCCTGCAGGAAGGGGCCCCTGTGCTGAACTTTGAAGGCAGCCAAGGATTCTGCATGGCACAGGAGAACAAGGATGACTTGGAGGAGGAAGTGCATTCCAGGTGTCAGGGGAGCGCCTGCCCAAAGATGGGAGGAAGGGAGACAGAGGGACATGGAAGGGGAAGAGCAAGCAGCCAGCTCCAGTTTCCCTGGAATGTGACATGCATGGCAGGAAGTCACAGATAACCAGCCTGGAGAGGTTGTTTGCAGCCTGATTATCAAGAACTTTAAAAACCAAACGAAGGCATTTGTATTTTGCCTGTTAGGGAGGAGGGAAGCACTGGAGACTCTTGGGCACGAAGGAGACGCCGTCAGACCTATGGCTTCAGGAACAGCCAGATGGTCTTGGCGTGGAGGGCGGGCTGGAGAGGCTGGAGGGATCACGGCCCCATTTTGCAGGGGGAGAATCAAAGACGGCTCCAAGGAATCACGGCTAGTTCTCACATAGCACGATGAGGCTGTCGAGTGCTTTGCACACGTCACAGACCCTCACGACAACCTTGTGACCTTGCTGGTCTTCTTCTCATTTTACAGCTAGAGACTCGGGCTAAGAGCCACCGGGCAGCTTGCCCCTCGACAAACAGCTAGTCAGTGTCTAAGACAAGATTTGAATGCGGGCCTTTCCCGATCCCAAGTCCAGTCCTCTTTCCATTCCAACCCGTTCGGCCACCCAGCTGGTTAATGGGGTAGGAGTGGATGAAAGGAGGGAACTCAACAGAGAGAGAGGCGAAGAAATGGGAAGCGGACTCA
The DNA here is from genome assembly GCA_028646595.1 of Phalanger gymnotis. NCBI lineage: Eukaryota > Metazoa > Chordata > Mammalia > Diprotodontia > Phalangeridae > Phalanger > Phalanger gymnotis. The sequence continues at coordinate 27,702,474 of CM053623.1, read as the reverse complement.
TTCCAGGAACAGAGGAAAGCTTAAATACGGGAATAGTGAGTAGTCTGTCAACAGGAAACCACAACTTCACGCAAGTCCAATTTGGCTAAAATGTAGGATAGAATTGTAAGATAAGACCAGAAAGGCAGCTTAGAGTCAGATCGTGGTACAAAAACAGGGCGTATTTCAGAAATTTGTGTATAAAGTAACATTTCTCAGCCTTCAAGAATTTCTACACTCATGGTGATGGGCAAGGGTATTAGACTGGGAATGGCAGAACCTAATTTTAAATCCTGGCTCCTATAATTTGTGCCCATGCTACCCCATTTTAATAAGAGGGGTTGGACTTGATAAGTTCTAAAGCCCTAAAACCCACAGCCATCTGATTAAGATTTCGAATTTCACTAAGACTAAGTAAATCTGAACTGGACTTGGGATCATTCAGCAGCACCTTAACTCTCCTCTCACCCCTCACATCACACACTGAAAATAAGTCAAAGGATTGTGGGTGTTGCAGCTAGCAAGGGCTCTGAAGAACAACTAGTCCCACATGCCCATTTTATAGATGAGGAAGAGGAGTCCCCAGAGAGGTGAATGACTTCCCAAGGCTGCAAAAGTAATCGAAAGTGTGGCCAAGACTTACACTCAATATTTTCATTTTCCATTCAATGCTAAAATTTGAGACCTGTAGCTTTGTTTCCTTTAATCCAAAAAGAATGCTGGAAGCACTGAAAATTTAAGTCATTCTTTTAAATATAACATTATAAAAACCAAATGCTTAGCTAACTGCTCTGACCTATGAAAATAACCAGTTGGGGTTGGATACTTAAAAATAGGCAAAATTAACTTAGGAGCTAAAGCATTTCAGTAATTCAGGGTCATATTCTAAAACTGACTTTAAACCAATCTATTTCATGAATTTGATTGTGAGAATTTTCTAAAAATAAAAGACAAGGCAATTTATGGTATTTATTCTTACGTATATTTGCTTATCCATTTTTTTATATCTAGCCAGAGCAGAGGCGCTTTAAAGTGCCAGTTTATATGATTTCTCATTAGAAACATGTTTTCTAGTTTCAGATTTTAGCACACAGTATGGGTGACCACTGAAGAGAAAGCTCAGGTGTTCAGTTGTTAAAATGGTCATGCGTTTAATATTGGTGATATTAATCTAGTCAGGTTAGGGTTATTAGGACTTGAGTTCTCAAACGGAATGACCACTTCTGTCTGTTCTTTGGCATATGAGAGAATCTGGATATAGGAAGCAAAAGAATTGATGAGCAAAGAGGCCCACGGAATTTGCTTTTTTTTTTCTCAGTTCGTTTAAGACAGCCAAACTGGAAGCTTGCAGTAGTTGACCTAGGATTTTTGATATCTCAGAGGCTGCACATATTATATCTGTACTTGGAGACATATTTAAAATATTTTTATTTAAGATTTTTTCTCAAATAAGAATCACTTGGCATCAGTAATTCCTCCTGCTCTCTCTATTCTTCCTATTACAACAAAGATTGGTGTGACCTATGGAAGAAAACTGGAGTTTTGGCTGGGGGATAAAGCCTGTGGTGTGACTGGAAGGAAGAAGGCTTAATTCCCAAACTCCCAAAGGAAAAAGTCTCATTTCTACTGCAATTAAACACAAACGATTCCAATGAGCGAGTGAGCAAGAGAGAGAGAGACAGAGACAAGGCTTAGAATATGCCTACTCAGCTGGCCACACCACCAGCACAAAGAGGGCCTTCAAAAGGCACCAGTGACTGGCCAGAGCCACCACCACCTTCTTCTTGGTTTCTCTCTCTTGGTCTGACTTCTTCATGGAAAGGGTCCAGTGAGACACAATGCTATGAGGGGACAGGTCTTGGGCCTTCTCCCTGCTGAGGTCTACCAATCCTTTGCCTGTGTTGCGTTGGTATTTTCCATTTTACATGAAAGGACTGGAGACTCATCCTGTGTAAGTTTGGAAAGGTTTTGGGAGCAATGTCTTGGCTCCTCTGTGACCTACTGTCTGGTCTTTGAGGCCAGTCCAGCATAGTTGCCCTGAGGAACCTTTGGGACTTACCTCAGGGGCAGCTGAGACAATCACTCCTCCAATGGCAATGCCACATTTGGATGCGAATTTGTTGTGACCAATGTCATATAAGAATTCAGCTAAAAGTGAATCTACTCTGCCCAGAGATGGAGGTGGTTATAGGGAATGTGTGCCCTGGGGCGATGGGGGAAAATGTTTGTACTTTTGTTCCTAAGTATATCTTGGAAGTAAATATTCTTTTGTAAAAGCTAATTGACATTAAGTGATTAAATGGAATCAATGTACTATTCCCTGGCACCTAACAGTGGGGGGGGGGGTGTTACACAGCTAGTAAAGGGTTCAAGCTAACAGAATTAGAGAAAGATACCCTGAGCCCCTCAGGGTATCCCTAGAATCCTGAGGGACAGATGCAGCAGCCCAGTGGGACAGCGAGCTACAGCGTACTCACTACACTAGCAAAAGATATGGGGCAGTGTTCAGACACTGCCAGACAGCGTAAAATGAGCTAGGGGCAGCTAGGTGGTGCGGTGCATAAAGCGCCAGCCCTGGAGTCAGAAGGACCTGAGTTCAAATCTGGCCTCACACACTTAGTATGTAACCCCGGGTGAGTCACTTAACCCTGTTTGCCTCAGTTTCCTCATCTGTAAAATGAGCTGGAGAAGGAAATGCAAACCACTCCAATATCTTTGCTAAGAAAACCCCAAATGGGCTCATGAAGAGTCAGATACAACCAAAAAAACTTAACAACAATGACAAATACTGGAAAGACCACTGGACTTATCATGACGGAAACAATCAAATAAAATATATATAGTTAACATATCTATATATTCCAGGCTAGAAGGATAGGAATAATATGGAAAAACTAAAAATAATGAGCTGAGAGCCTGGAAAAGATTCTACAGTGGTAAGTGACGTAATAGCGGATGACTTTTTATTTAAAGCCCTGCAAGATGCACTGTACAACGTTATCTATTCTGGAGGCTTCAAAACCATATTTTTTCATGTTATTTATCCAAAGGTTATGATTCTTTCAGCTCTAATCTGATCCTCAGCAGGCACCAGATGTTGGCAACCAGGATAACAACATTTTGGAGCCTTTGGTTTGCATAATTAGGCAGATTTTATGTAATTCTAAAACTTGCTCTGCGAGGTAGCTGCGGAGAGGAAATGACACAGCAGGGGGGCCTATAGCTGGACTCTGCCCCTTGTTAGCTGGGCGACATCGGGAGAAATCGCTTCCTATCTCTGAAGTTTAATTTCTTTGGCTATAAAATACAAGTAACACAGAAGGGCACCGTCTACACCTCACAAGGTGGCTGGAAGGAAAGCTCTTTGTAAAACACAAAGAGGAGCCAGTATGACCTTGAACTCCTTTGGAACACTGCAAATCTTGGGGCTTAAAAAATGTCCGTACAATTCTTTCAGAAGCTGAATGAATGAATATGAATAGAAACCACTAAGCCACTTTTACAGCTAATCACGGGAGACCTTTTTAGTGTCGTTATACACACGTTCCAGGTTTATATGGTATCCTCTGATGCTTTCTCAGGGTGTTTTCTTTGGGTAGAACCTGTGATTTCTGCAGGGCATGGAACTCTAGGTGTGGAAATCCTCTCTACTAAATCAGACGGTCAATTATTCCCCCGAAATTTACAAAGAATTACTTAGGGCACTAAGTGTCTGTCTAGCTTTAGGAGGCTGGCCCTGCATCCACGAAGTCAGGTCGACTTATTCAATGACCTCTTGTAAATGCTGTGGCCAGCCTTTTCCCAGAGGAGCAGAATTTGGCTCAGCTCACAGCAAACTAACTTTTATCTCTAAGGAAAGGAAAGAGGATTGGCCTTTTTTCTGCTGCCATAGAGTCTTAAGGCTGGACAGGCCTCCACGGTTGTCTGTCTACTTGGTCAAGCTCCTACTCCCTTCTCCCCCATCCCTGAGGGGCAGCCAGGCAGGCAGCCTCCTCTGACAGGTCCCTTGTCACTTCCTGAGGCAGTCTATCCCACTGTGGACAATTCTGATTGTCAGGAAGTTCTCTACCAGCTCCAGTGGGTTGGTACCTGCCTTACTGCTTTCCAAATGCAGGTAGCTGATTTCTCTTGCAGTAGGCATCCCTTCAAATGTTTGTGATGTCTCTCTCTGGGTCTTCTCTTTTTTTTTTAAGTGATAATATCCCCAAAGCAGCATTTATTTAATCCACTGAATTCCAAAACATTGATTTTAGAAGTCTGGTGTTTCACAATCATCCACCTTGATTGACATGGGCTGACACATGGCACTCGCTGTCAGAACAACCGCCAAAGAGTTACCAAAAAAAATGTATAATAATAGTAATAATAAATCCATGATTCCTGAACAATCGCAACCAAAAAAAAAGTTACAAGTATCAAAACGTTTAGAGGCATTGCATTGAAAACAAGGTTTGTGCACATCATTTAAAGAGGCAAAAACAAGCATTATGGAAACCTCACATTTGAGACAGTCTGTGTAAGCTGATGGGCTGGGTCAGCTTCTCTCGGTGCATCAGTTTCCTGTACCTGTTTCCCACTGGCGGAGAGACAGTGGCGGGAGATGGTCAACGTATTCTGCATGCAGGTCTCATACTGCTCAACAAAACACTATTAGCGCAGCTGAAATGGGACAAATTTTTAAGATCAATATAGACTAATTCTCCTTCCAATCTCTTCCTTTCTTTCCTTCACTCCTTCCTTCCTCCCTCCCTCCTCTCCTTCTTTTCGTGGGATTCCCAGCTCAACAGGCACACGTCCACTCAAGAGCCTCCTGTGTGCACAACCCAAGAAGGGGAGAGCTCCTGTGGGCTCCAACCATCCATCCATCAATCCAGCAATACCCATGAAGCCTTGTCTGTGTGGACAATACAGATATGTTTAGCACTAGATATCGAGGGACCATGGCGG
>CM053623.1:27623500-27697448 GCA_028646595.1 Phalanger gymnotis | reverse complement strand
AATACAGATATGTTTAGCACTAGATATCGAGGGACCATGGCGGGGAATGCCTCGATGACAATGACGGGGACGGTTCGGGGTGGAGGGGGCGGGGACGTGGGGGCCGTGGGGCTGCAGGGACCGCTCTCAGTTGTTGCCTTCGCCCGCCTCCTCGTCCTGTTGGTCGCTCGTCCAATGGGTGAGGCTGTCTCGCAGCAGCTGCACGGTGAGGGTGGAGTACCTGTAGGAATCCATGTTGAGCGTGTCCAGCTCGGCGATGGCGTCGTCGAAGGAGGTCTTGGCCAGGAGGCAGGCCTGCTCGGGCGCGTTCTGGATCTCGTAGTGGAAGCCAGAGAAGTTGAGGGCCAGGCCCAGGCGGATGGGGTGGGTGGGCTGCATGTGCTCCTTGCTGATCTCAAAGGCCTCCTTGTAGGCAGCCTCGGAGGACTCCACCACGCCGCTCTTCTTCTCGCCGGCGGCCACCTCGGCCAGGTAGCGGTAGCAGTCGCTCTTCATCTTCAGGTGGAAGACCTTGCTCTCGTACTGGAAGTCATTGCGGTTTTTGAGGAGGCACTCGTCGAGCAGTGCCAGCACGGCGCCGCAGACCGTCTCCAGCTCCTTCCGTCGGCCATCGCCTTCTGCTCGACGCTGCTGATGCCAGGAGGACCGCCGGGCGCCCACCACATTCTTGTTGGCCACGGAGAGGAGGTTCTGATCTTCGTCGGAGAGGGGCTCATTGAGCTCAGTAACCGCCTTCATGGCGGAGGCCATGTCGTCGTAGCGCTCTGCCTGCTCGGCCAGCTGCGCACGCTGCAACAGCTGCTCCCGGCCACCCATGCCTGGGCTGGGCTGGGGCTCGCTCGGCCACATGCGCCCGTGCCTCGGGCGGCTGCGGCTCCCGCTCTGGCTTGGCTCCCGCTGGGGCTGCTCCTGTGCTGGGGCTGCGGCCTGACGGGGAAGCAAAGAGGGAGCGAGCAAAGAGGAAGCGAGGGAGTGGGAGAACGAGGAGAGGGAGGCTCGCGCCGCCGCCGAAACCCAGGCTGAGGCTCTGTGTCTTCTCTTCTATCAAACAATCAACATTTCTGGCCTACTATGTGCTAGGCCCTGTGCTAACTGCTGGGGATAAAAAAAAAGGCAAAAGACAGTCCCTACCCTTAAGGGCTTTTACACTCTAAAGCAGAAGACAACACGCAAACAGAAATAGACTAAACCTCCCCAGATCCCTTAACCAATCCTTAAATGGAAGGAAGGAAGGGAAAAAGGAAGGGGGAAACATCTGTTAAGTGCTTACTATGCACTAGGTAAGCATATGTCATGGTTTCTGGTCCCCTTCCATCCTGGCTATTCTTTTTTAGACACATTCTAATCTGTCAATGTCTTCATGGCATTGTCCATGGTGTTCACTTTGGCAGAAAAACTCAGACTATAGTGCTTTGCGTAATTTAGTAAGTGACTTCATTTTGATAAGTTTCAAAACAGCTCTGCCCTGAGCCAAACTACGTCTAAAAATATTTGTGAGGTTCTAAGCTACGCTGTTCTAGAAGTCACCTTCTGGACTTCCTTCCCCCAAACACAGCTTCCCCGGAGTGAAGGAAGGTACTTTTCTGCTGCTCTCGGTCTGGCTCCCAGCCTTCCTTCTCCAGTCCTGCTGTCTCTGATAGCCCGGGAGGGCTGTAGCCAGCGCACACACCCGACGCCTCAGAGCCGGGCAGAAGGGGACGGAGGGGATGAGGAAATGAGGACGGGCAAGCTCATCTTCTGAGCTTTACAGCAGAGGAAGCAGATGGGGCGAAAAACACTGGATCTGGAATCAAAACAAGGGTTCAAATCTCAGCTCTGACACGTGCTATGTGGCTTTGGGTGACAAGCTGCTCCTTGTCTCAGGGACTCAAGTTTCTTCATCTATAAAACAGAAGTTTGGGTCTAGCTATCTCTGAGATCCCTTTCAGCTCTAAAGTTCTCTGACCCTGGGATTCATGATGAGTGTGGGTGACACAGATCTTTCAACTGGGTCTTTTATGAGATAATTCTCAGGCAAATCACTGGTGAAATGCTATGAAAATGGGGCAGCTAGGCGGTGCAGAGGATAGAGGGCTGGGCCTGGAGTCAGAAAGATCTGAATTCAAATCCAGCCTCAGACACTGTTTAGCTGTGTGACTCTGGACAAGTCACATAACCCTCTTTACCTCAGTTTCCTCCTCTGTCAAATGAGCTGGAGAAGAAAATGGCAAACTACTTCAGTATCTTTGCCAAGAAAACCCTAAATGGGGTCACAAAGAGTTGGACATGACTGGACAACAAAATTAAAATGATTGGGGAAAAGTATAGAGTGAGCAATAAGAAAACACCGGAGTGCTGCCTGACCAAAACGCCACTTAGGGTCGGGATCAGTGAGGAAGGGGGACTGCTCCAGCTCGCCGGACCGGTGCGGCTTCTTTCTGCTTCTCCTCCTGCCTGCTGTCTCTCTCCGGCTAGTCTGGCGGGGCTTGCTTCTTTGTGCTCCTCTCTTACTCGTCTGTTCCTTTTTAGCTGACGTCAAGGCACTGTGCCTGTCTGGACCTCAATGTCCTCATCTGTCAAACGGAGAGAGGGCTGGACTGGATGGTCCTTGGGGTCCCTCCCTGCCCCCGGACATTCTAGGGCCTTCTCAGTTTTCCTTCATGCAGATGTACTGATTACATTGCTGGCTCTCGATAACCAAACTGCCTGTTGGATTGTTTTTCCTCAAAAATCTTGAACTATTATTTGAAATACTTGGTTCATTTCCACACGGGTCACCTTCTGAATTGTAGCGACAGTTTAGGTTTTGTTTTTTAAACAAAAAAGCACAGAGATTTTCTCTTCAAATTTTATCACTGCTTTATATCAATCAAATCAAGAAGCATTTATTAAGTGCTTTCTATGTGTTGTCAAATTCTGTCACTTCATACTCTTCTCTCATTGTTATTTCAGAAGTAACTTGGAAACTGCCCAGATCAGAAGACCTGAAATACCATGATGCTTATAGTCCCTGAGTAATCCAATGTCATTACTGACTGCAATACTTTTCTGCTGTTCTGGATTCAAACTAGAGCAGGTGTGCGTTTAAACTTCAGCAGTTTTCTCGGTGAATATACTTTGCAGTCCTCGCACTAAGGTTGTCGGTGGGGGAATAACTCTTTTATCTGGATTTTATTGTAGGCAGGTATGTTCTGAAGGCTGCCCTCTCCCAGGCTTCCTCCATACAAGTAACAGACAGGGTTTTCTTTCTAAGACATTTTCCCCTGCCCAGTGTGTATGGAGGTTTCTCTTTGAAGAGCAGTCTCCACAGATCAGGCACTCAGCATCTGAACTCAACAGACACCCAACTTAGAGACCGTAGGGACAGGCAATCTATAGCAAACAGAAGACAGGGAAGAAGAAAGGGCTCGACCCAAGCAGATGGGGGAATCAGAAGTCGGAAATGAAGGAAATAGAAAGTGCTAAAAAGAAAAGGGAAGTAAAGGGGATAGATTTTCACCGGATGCTTTGTGTACACAAGGCCCCTAAATAAATATCAGTATACAAACTGGACTGATCCGAGTCAAAAATGAATAAAATAAGAGGAGATAAAACACAAGTTGAAACTTGAGAAACAAGAAAAACACAAGAGAAACTTTTATTTAGGAGAAGTAAAATAAGAGAGACATAGCATTTAGGCAGGAGATGTTGAGTTTAAAAAATACTCAGCACTTCCCCTCCCCCAAAGACTGACATTAAATCAAAACTATTCTGTTCAATTAAAAACAACTAAATAAAACATTTCCTGAAAAAGTAAATCATACACACATTCACTTGACAAATATCTGAGCGCTTGCTGTCTCCTGGACCTCACCATTGTCTCCAGTAACTCATCTTCTAGCAAGATTGAAACATCTCTGGCGTTCACTCCTCCTTTGCAGCCTTGGCCCCTGGCCCCTTCCCTCTCCTCCCTCTGACTGGAGAGCGTAGACATCGAAGAGCTCCTCGAAAAGCCTGCATTTAAGTAGGTGGCCGTCTGCCATCTCATCAACCTCTGCTCAGCTGCAGGCTGGCTACCTGTCCCCCTCCTTTTCAGCTTCTTTTTATGTTTCCTCAGCCCCTCTCCCCCAACAGACTGTAAGCTCCTTGAGGGCAGGGCCTGTCTTTTGCCTTTCTTCGTATTCTTGGCAGTTAGCATAGCGCCCAACACACAGTAGGCACTTAATAAATGTTTACTGACTGACCTACTAGGTACAGTCTCAAGATATTTTGTCCTAATGTTAGTGATCAAAGAAAAATGAGCAAGCTGGGTAGTACTTCCGGGATCAAGGTTTCTTCCTATACAATGGGAGTGAAGCCCTGAAGGGAATCATCCATCATTCTTCCAAATAGAGAGAACACTGAACGAGTCATGGAACTTTAGGATTGGAGAGGACCCAGAGAGCAGTTAGTCCAACCTTACTTTATGAAAGAAGAAAAAGGCCAAGAGAAAATGACTTGTTTACATCATCCAACTGGTTTGTCACAAAATCAAACAACAGACAAACTAGGAAGAAGTTCAGACAGCCTCAGTTCAGTCTCTTATTTTAGAGATGAGGAAGCCCTGGTCCAGACAAGTTAAAGCACTTGCTCAGGGTCATACTGTCAGTGAGGATTCTGTAGTGAGTAAAGAAGAGGTGGGAATTAATCGGGCCTAGGTCCCTGATAGTCCTGTAAGGTGCTCTGCTCACCACTCTGCTTGCCTCCCATGCACCTCAGAGCAAAGCAGGGGCCAGAACGCAGGCCTGGACTCCCACAACCAGAGCGCTTTGTGTTAAAGAAAAACATCTTCCTTCCCTCAACTGGTGGCTGTCCTCCTTGGTCACCTTCTCCGCCGGGCTGTTTTAGTGGTTGGTAAAGTGGTTGTATCACTGTGCAGAAGCAGGGAGGAGGAGGTTCTGAGACCAGTGGTGGGATGAGGATTAAACTGCATCCACCTGCAGGGGAATCTGAATGTCTGTACACCAGAAGAGTCGGCTTTGTTGATCTTAAAACAGTACAGGAAGTGACCTTCGAGATCATCTAGTAATGTAGATCCTGGGATCAGAGATCTAGGGCAGCGAGGTATGCAGCGGGGACCTGCGTTCCAATCCTTACTAGCTAAGGAACCCTGGACACTTAACCTCCGTCTGCCTCAGTTTCCTCAAATATAAAATGGGGATAATAATAGCATCTCCCTTCTAAGGGTAGTCAGGATGAAAGAGAGAATATTGGTTAAGTGCTTAGTGCAATGCCTAGCACATAGTAGGTGCTATATAAATCTAAGCTATTATTATTATCATGATTATTACATGTAGAAAGAATAAGAGCTTGGAATCTGGGGCTTTGGGGACTCATCTTTACTCGTACCACTTATTTGTTCTTAGCCTAATTCTTATGTAACTAGCTTCTGGTTATCGAATTAAGGGAAGAGGGCAGGTGCACAGATAATCCCAAATATCATGTCACAGGTGAAAAAGCTACACATCAGAAACGAAAATAAAATCTCCAACTGAAACTAGTCTTACAGGCCTGGAAATCTGACCTGAGGGTCTGTAATGGGGGAAACACAAATTCTCCCCCAAGGTAAGCTGCTGACTTTGTGGTTCACAAAATTGCTTTGAGGCACAGCCAGAGACTTTTGACTGCGGTTGTTTTTATGAGAAATACAACCCTCCAGATTTAAGCACGAGTAGAGAGACCCTACCACTGTCACACAGAGTACTTACAGACCTACCTTGATGATGTAAACACCAGCATTTGTGAATTAATTTCATTTCCTAATTTTGTCTTTAGAAAAAAAAAATCTAGCTTCCTATTGTGTAAAGACCTGTGTATATGGACTCATTCTGCAGTTTTCACGGGGAAACATCCCCATCTTTTGGACTTTCAGGATATTGCCACCGTGTTACGTTTCTGGCAAATAACTCTCAGTGGTTAACCTTCAGTTAACCAAAATGCTGCGTTCACCAGTTGGGCTGGGTAGCTGGGGACCTACTGCGATACAGAATCTCCATGTGCCCGGCTTCTTTCAAGATTCAGCTCAAGCACTTCTTCTTTAGGAAGCCTTTCCTGGTCCCTCGCTGCTAGTACCTTCCCTCTGAGGCGACCATCCATCTGCTCTGCCCATGTCAGCATGTGCAGCAGTGTTTGCAATTTGTCTTCCCCATTAGAAGGTGAGCTCCTTGAGGGCAGGGACCTTATTTTTGTCGTCTTTGTAGCCTGAGCACCTAGTACAGTGCCTAGCATAAAGTAAAAGCTTTATAAATACTTATTGACTGACTAACTGACCTATGTGTGGACTCTGTAGTTATAAACGACTCTACTGAGCAAGGATACTTTCTGTTGTTATCTTTCTCATGTCCAGTTGCACAAATCTGTGAGTCAGCTGGTCAGGGTAAGGGAGAAGTCTACTACACCAGGGCATGCAAAACAAGTCTCATGGAGAATTAAACCTGCAACCCTGACTTACTTAGGAGCATGCTTTACATACCTGAGCTAAGAAACCCAGTGTCCCAATAATGCAGACAAGGCGATGCACTGCCATCAAAGCCAAGAACCAACACTTGGGGGATTTATTGAACATGAAAGTTACTTCCAACCAGTGTTTGTTTGCAAGAGGGTGGTTGTTCTAACGTGGTCAACTCTAAGACTTGAAGGAGAGAAGACTATGGCTCTATGATTTCTTTAGTTCACACTATCTCTCAAACTCAACATATCTAGCATCCAACTTGTCATTTCCTCCTGAAAGCTCAGCCATCTCCCAGATACCCAGGCCTGAAACCTCAGGATCAACGTGTTGGAGGGGGTCCTCTCTATAATGTTTCTAACAAGCGTTCGGCATTGGCTAGGTGATAACTGACTGTTGGGCTGAGTTGACCTTGCATTCTGAGGCAGCCACAACGCTTTGGAGCAGATTGAATTGTTCTCTCCTTAGCTCAAGCTCAAGTCTGAGTCTCTGCAACCTTTACTCACTGCTTCTCTTTCCTCTGAGGTCAAGCAGCATGAGCCCCATCCTCCCTTTTCACTGGAAAACCACTGCAATGCTTCAGAGTCCTCTTTGCCCCTTCCCTTTGCAGGCCCTTAAGCACCCCATCAGTTGTTAGGTCCTACAGATTCTGCCTCAGCACCTCCATCTACACATGACCTCTTTCTTCAACTGCCACTGCTCAGGATTCCAACTCCCCTGGCCTGGCTTACTCCAGTAACTTCCCAGGTGGTGTTTTGGACCACACAATCTTCTCCCCTCTGGCTCCCTCTGCTGTTTAAGTCATCTTTTGAAAGCATTCTTGGATGGAATCATCCACCCCTCTACTGAAAAGCCTTTGGTGGCTCTCCATGGCCTGATGAAGAAAGAACTAATTCCGGATATTCTCAGTCAAGATCCCCCTTGATCTGGCTCCATTCTCCCTCTAGCCTTAGCTCACTTACTCTGTGTTATGGGCACAATGGACTGCTTGGCCTCCACTGCTCTCACGCTGTCCTCTACCTCTCGCGCCACCCCGTGCCTACAATGGCATCCTCACTCAGGAGAAAGTGACCGTTCCCTCCCCAAATTTCTCCTAGCATATTGCTTGGATCACTCAATTACGCCTAGTTCACTCTTCCTCTGATCATAATTATTTGTCTCTTCCCCCGCCCCCCATACATTAAATGTTCCAAGGTCTGCTGTATCTTTTTATATCCCCAATGTCTGAGCACAGGCTTCCACTTAGAGGTCATCTGTGAGTTGTTCCTTAAGACATTTTGATTTGCATTTCAATTCTCATTACAAAATAGTGACTATTTAATTAGCCTCCAGTTGTAGTATGTGCCAGCTATGGAGTCCGAATAATCTTACCAAGGTGACTTAGTCAAGGCTGGACATGATGCACAATGAATCCTTTTGACATGTTTTGCTACATCAGTGAGATTCATTCCAAAACTTAGAATCATAGTACCGCAAAAGCCCACCATTTAAAAGATGACAAAACTGAGGTCCAGAGAGATGCTAACCACAGCTAACGTGTACAGTGCTTACTGTATGCCAAGACCTACGCTAAGCGCTTTATAAATATTATCTAATTTATCCTCACAACAACCCTGGGAGGGAGGTGTTAATTTTTATCCCATTTTGCAGATGGAGAAACTGAGGCAGACAGCGGTTAAAGTGACCTGCCCAGGGTCACACAGGTAGTGAGTGTCTGAGAACAAATCTGAACTCGTATCTCTTTGAATCCAGGCCCAGTGCTCTATCCACTGAACCACCCAGTTGCTCCTAAAAGACGCAGTGCCTTATCCAAGGCCAAACAGCTATTGAGTGGCACCAGCAGGGCAAGAATTCGAGTCCCCTGACTCCTCGGCCCAGTGTTTTCCATTACTCTGTATTACTCCCCTTCACAATCATTAAAGGAATATTCAGATCTAGCATGAATGTAAAAAAAAAAAAAACATTACAATGAATTACTCAGAAGACAATATTCGTTGGGAGGAGAGGCCCTCTCTCTAAAGGAAACTCACTGGGTCTAAGAAAGAAAGATATCAAATTCATAGCCATTTGCTTCTTTCCCCCGTAGGAGTTAAAGAAAAGCTCTCTGTCTTGGTTATCACCCTTTGAAAATCAAAGTATTAACTTTTCTTTTCCCTGGTACAATTATAAGAGCAGTTAAAGTTAGCTACATTTTTACTTATTAATCGTTATATGGAAATATCTACAAATTCTTCAGAATATTGCATCTGGAACAAAGGAAGGGTTATGCAGGTCTGCCTTTTATGTACCTGTTTATGCACTGTACCCAACAGGATTGAAGGCATAAATATACCACAGTCAGCTGAGCCTAGCCCTTTCATTAAATCCCAAATCTGTCCACTAAGATTGACAACAGAAAGACCTAATGGAGAAAAACTAGGATGGCTGATTGTCTGATGCTGGGCAGCAATAAAAAAAAAAAAAAACAAAAACCACATTTACTCTGGGTACTAAGCAGACATATTAATATCCTCATTGCCCATTTGGGTGGCATTCAATTTTTCATTTTACCTCAAGTTATATTTAAGAGAGTCGTATATTTCAACACTGTTATATGGTTGGTGCATTGCTGATTTCATTTTTATTTTTCTCAAGTGCTTGTTTAAAAAGTATTGTTTTCTTAATATTTTATGTAATATTTGTGTGTATGTCTCATAAATGAATGTATAATATTCGCATATTAAGCATGGAGCAAACCAAATTCACAACACTGGCAAAATCTGTATTTGAGGACATAATGTGTCTTAAGGAAGATGATAGCACATGCTCCCTACTTGAACTATCCTAACTAGTATTATTATGTGCATAAATCAACCTTCTACTTTGGGGCAAGGGACTGGTGAGGAAGTTTGTAAACTCCTTCTACTGCCCTGGCTGAAGGAACCCCAGAGGGTGTCTGGATAGACACATCAGACTCGTGTCCGTGTTTAAAGTAAAGCTGCCCTTTTTTACACCTTTAATTCGACAAGACATCTCCAACCTGTCCCCTCACCTCCACCGCCACGGCTGCTGCTCCAGCTTAAGCCTCATTGCCTCTCAAGAGAACTATACTGGAAGAGCCTCCTACCTGCCTTTCCTTCCTCCACGCTGCCGTGTCAACCTCTTCTTCCCTACATCTTCCTAATACCATTACTTATTCCCAGCTCGGAACGCTTCAGTGGCTCTGTGATGCCTACCAAATAAAGCACAAACTATTGAGCTGGGTACGCAAGACTCAACAGTCCAGCTTCAATGTGCTTTTCTAGCCTTATCTCCCGCTAGTCTTCTTTTTTGGCCATGAGGGACTAATCTCCACTCCTTTTTTCACCCTTCCCTCCTCTGGTCCTCTTGCCTGGAATCAACTCCTCTGCTGCATCTTTTGGTCAAAATTCCCCCCTTCCCTCAAGGTTGGTGCTCCCTCTATGAAGCTTTTTGCTGCCCTAGGTGATCTCACACCCTCCTCAGCTTTCTCATAGGTCTTCATATATATGGTCCTTCCCTTGAACTGACCATCTAATTTTTATGACAGTTTTCTGTGCACATTTCATCTCCTCAAAAGGTTAAAAACTCTTTTTTTTTCCCTGAAGGTTATGAACTCTTGTAGGACGAGAAGCATGAATAATTTGATCTTTGTGTCTAGCGGGTCTAGCACAAGTGTACCCTGTGCTTAGTAGGTACATGATGCTTACTGAATTGCATTGGTTTCTGCTATTAATTTGCAAGATCTTGTTCTCATTCCTAATTCCTTTCTTTGGGCTATTTTTCAGAGAATGAGAAGGTTATGGCCCAAGTGCTACAGAGAGATTCTGCTTGCACATAGAAGGCAATGATTGAGGATAGCATGCAGTGAACAAGGCAGCCTCTGATTGGACCACGTAAGGAGATGTGACCTTTAGTTCAGCCACCAAAAGGGAAAGGGAATGACAACAAAATCACCAAAGACACAGTAACAAAGGGGAAAGAAGCCTTGGAAAACACTTGGAAAACCCCAGAGGGTCAAGCAGGGTGGCCTGGTCTGTGAATACAAGCCATGGGAGGGAGGCCTCTATTTTGGCCTAACTTTCTCACCTTGATGTTTTTCAATTCAGCCACTAATTTCCTCTATTTGAGGCCAACAGGTTTTCTGTTCTGGTGGTTGAACACACTGCACGTTTCATTCTGAGAATCATGTTTTATTGTAAGGCACTAAAGGCTGTTACACAGTTTCTACCTCATGGTCTGCACCTTCCAGATTAACTGTGACTTTGATCAGTGACTGCTTTTTCATTTTGGGGTGTTCTTTCTTGGTTTGGATTGCAATAAATTTTTCACCCCTCTGAAATTTTATATTCAATTTAAAAAATGAAATGGCATTTGAAAACATTTACTTGCTATTTTCTATCATGCTTATTAAAAAAAATCCTCAATCTTTGAAAATGTATAAGGGGTTAAACACATGAAAACAGAACTGCTTGTTTCAGATAAAAAAGTTTCAGATAAAAAGATTATTTATGACTGTATTGGCTCATTAATAAGGGATAATATCTAATAGGAATGAAAAAATAAAATCAGACACTGCATGTATGTAGATGCATTATGTTTACTTGACAAATAATAGAGTTAAAAACAAGATAAAGCTGACAAACTGAAGCTGGGAGCCAAAAACGAGAGTAAAAAGCTCAGATGTATTAAGTTCTGATATCCATAAGAGACGTAAGAATCAAATAATATTCAAAGAAGGCAATTGGGAGAAATCATTCTAATGATAATGGGCTAAAATTAGGGAAAAAAGTTGAAAGTTATATAACTTCCTACAGACACTATTAAGGCTGATCAGGGCAGTTTCTGAAAAGAAACCTTTTCTCAGAAGAGAAACCCCTGTGATGTGTAATTCAAAAATTCTTTCATACCTCGAGCAAACAAGTCAAGCTTCTTCATTATGCAAATTTACTAGCAACAATAACCATCATTTCATATTTAAAATAATTTTAGGAACAGCTATACATATTTTTTCTAACAGTGGTAGTCAGAGATAAAAGACTCAACATTAGCCAAATGGATATTAAACAAAAGATTACAGCTTGTTACTGTAACTACTACTTCCTCCTATCTAAATAAAAATACCTAGATAAAGCATTTGTTAAATGTTTACTATGTACCAAGTACTGTGCTTAATACCAGGAATACAAACATAAGCATGCAGATGGTTATACTCTCAAGGAACTTACATTCTAATGGGGGAAGATAACCCACAAAGGGCAGCTGAGGAAGGCTGCCCCAGCTAGTGGCATGTGTGGAGATGGCCAGGAGGTTTGGGGGCGGCCTGGGTCCCAGCCAGATGGTAGTTTGGAAATATACAGCACTTTTAAAAACCGCTGAAAATCTTTATTAAGTAGATATGTCTTTATAAAGTCCAGACTTGAAAGGTCGATCTTAGCACACTCCTCCTGCTAGTGAAGGCTATAAACAGCTTTGGCCAGGGGCAAAAGGCATCCTGATTCACACTCTCCATGCTGGCCCCAAAGAGCAATCCTTCAATCAACAAAAACGTTCTTGTCTAGCCTGTGTAGGGCCTTGTGCTGGGAGGAGATACAAAGTTTAGCTCCTACTGTACGTAGTCCATACCCACAGGAAGCTCACCATTCAGAAAGGGAGATAATACACCGAGCTACTCTGATACACAGCATCTCTTGGTAAATGTGTCAGACGAGTATAAAGATTTACACGTGTACAGGAGGAAAACTGTTATTGACAGGGAGACGAAGGAAGATTGTATGGAAGAGGCGTCATTGAAGTTGAGCCTTAAAGGATGGAAAAATCACTTCCCTCCATGGGCTGCAGCTTCCTCATCTAGAAAGTGAAAGGTCTGAGCTAAATGACCCCTAAAGCCTCTAATGCTGTACGTTACAAGCATATGTGAAGAGCACTCTGGGAATGGGGTCTAGGTGCCAGATGTTCTCAAGCCTTGGTGCAATGGGGTCGGAGGGAAGGGATTACTTCTCTGCTTCCCTCAATGATTTCATCCCCCATGGATTTAAAGACCATCTCTGCTGGTGACTTTCCAGATTTACCTTTCCTGCCCCAACTCTCTGTTGACCTCCAATCTCACATCGCCAACTGCCTCCTGGACATCTCAGACTGGATGCCCAGCAGACATCTTAAAATCATTACGTCCCAAACAGACCTCATTATCTTTATTAAGTACTTACTGCATGCAAAGCACCATGCTACCCTGTGGGAATACACATATAAAAGTGAGACAGTTCTTTGCTCTCAAAGAGTTTACACTCTCTAATGACTAAAGCAAGTTACCTTCTGGGTCAATTGGTCTTAGTTTCATGTTATCTGAAGGAAGAAGGCTCTTTGGACTAAAAAAAATCTTTTGCAAACTTAATGCTAATATTACCCCCTATTCCTTTAAGATGAGATAAGAGCCTTTTAATACAGAATTAGAGAGAAGAAAGTGAATTTGAATAGAGTGAATTGTGTAAACTTAAATTTGTTTGAGTCCAAGCAGAGAGAGGTAATTCAGAGTGATAGGGAGAGGGCTACATTTATAGTTAGCAAAACCTAGATTTGAATTCTACTCCAGACAAATACTAACTCTGTGACCCTTAACCTCCCTGATTCTTCGTTTCCTCCTCTGTAAAGTGAGGGAGTCGGACTCAGTGACCTCCAAGGTCCTTTCTGGGTTTACATCTGTGGTCCAAAGTATAAGGTAGGGTCTGGTCTTGGATGATTTTGTTAGGAGGCAGGAGGCAGACAGAACACCAGCAAAGGGTGATTTAAAGGAGAAAACAGAAGAAGCCACAGAGTGGGGAGAAGGAGTAGAACGAAGCAGCTGGAAACCCTGAGGATAATTCTGACATGTGAACATTCTGTAGAGTTTGGCTTCTCTTTTGTCATCTGCAGTGGGGACACACAAGACAGAGCTCCTCCACAGCCAGTGTGGCTTCACAGAGCTGCACAGAACTGGGTAACGATAGCCACAAACGATACATCATTTTGAGCTGGCTCTCTTATATATTTCTAATGGCTTCCAATTGCTTAAAAAAAATCCGTTGCTTACGTCTTTCTGCACACTGTCCAATGAAATCTGATATGCGTGTGATGCTTAGCACCTTTTTTGAGACCATGATGAAAACAATCATCAGAAAGGCAAAAGAGGCACAAGATACAACTTTTTGTCAAGGTAATTATTCACCAAAAATACCTTTTTAAATTTTACTAAGCTACTTTTTGTTTAAAGTCAAGGGGTTCATTTACTATTATAAGATCTTGCAGACTAATTTTCATGAAAAATGTTTACTGAAAAAAAGATGGGTAGAAAAAGATATTCATGAAAGATATTTATCTACTAAAGCTAAATTAAAATGTCATGGCAAACTAAGAAAGCTTTTAAATAACACTTTCTTTGATGATCGTGTTTCCTAGAAGTGATGAACTGAAACAATGTGAGTATGAGGGAATAGGAGGAAACAATACTTGTAAAAAGACAGATAGTGGACCTTCCTTCCCAAGATTAACTAAATGATCTGGCAGGCACAGTGTAAACAACCACTTTGGCTATCTCCAAGGTGAATCTGACACTGAGGACTAAAAAGGCCACATCTCAAGCCTTCGGACTGAATTTGGTCTCAGATCAAAATCCATTTTGAAAGAAGCCAGAAGAACTGCTGAAAACTAGACCCTTGTTTAATATCTATTCATTGAAATGAAGTATGTGGAAGGCACTGGAGTGACAGCAACATGGATCTTAATTCCATGTGACAGTGCTACTGAATAAAGAATGGCATACTGCAAGAAAATATCTGCAAACTGAAAAAGTCTAGATTTAAATTTATTAAAAGTGTTAAAATACAATTCAGCTCAATGGGCCAATACAGAGTTCCATTATAATCAGTACTTTCCACATAATTTGCATTCTCTAGAGTCTAAAAGTGATTAATGAGGAAAAAAAAAACCCAACCAGCAGCTGGAAGCTGAGCTAACAAGTAAACAGAACAGGCAGCCACCTGTATGCTATGACACAAGGCAGTCTGGAAAACAACAGCCAATAGCTGACATTTGTATAACCCTTGTAACAATTATTTATCCCCATTTTACAGATGAGTAAACAGAGGCGAAATGAAGTTAAGTAACTTCCCTGGGTCACACGGCTAGCAAGTGGCTGAGGCCAAATTTGAATTCAGGTTTTCCTGATTCCAGGTCCAGGGCTCTAACCACTGTGTCACCTAGGTGCCCCAGGACCAAGCTTCTCTTTAAGACACTTACCACAGGAGCCTGAAACTCCACCACCAGGAGTTTATTCCTTTGGATTGATGACTGAGTCTTATCACACTCCAGTCCCCGTCATGCACAGAAGGGTAAAGCTGCACTAGCCTTCTGAATGCTACTCACCTGTGGCATTCTATCTCTGGTCTTGGGGCCTCTGGCCTGGCTCTCTCCCAGGCATGGAAGCCACTCCTTCAGCATTTCTTCAAGACTCAGGTCAAACACGCCCTTCCACACGACTCTGATTCCCCCAGGAGCGAGCATCTTCTCTCCAGATTATCTACTGTGCTCTCACCTGTCCAGGCACAAGGTGCTTGACCTGACTAGAAAGCAAGCTCCCCGAGGGCAAGGATCTATGTCACTCTTGTCTGTGTCCCTCCGGCACACGGTGCATAAAACAATGCTTGGTAAATGCTTGTCGACTGACTGGATACAGAGCAAGGCAACCTTGGTGGAGGAGACAGTCGAGAGGCCTGGGGCCTGGGCCCAGCTGGGAGATAGCTACTCTCTCTGATCCTTAGTTTCCTCATTTGTCAAATGGGGAAAAAAAAAAATTGCGCAACCACCTTCCAGTCAAAAGCTGATAGGAATCTAAGAAATAGAAGGGAACTTAGGGGAAATCTATACCCCGACAGTGTTAACAAAAACTGGGACTATCCACAAACTGGTATCCATCTTGTACAGTTCAAATAATAAATTAAAAAAATAAAATTATAAACTACAGCTGTGGATGGGGATCTGCCCTGTGAGCAAACCCCCTTACCTCACACAAGCCGGTGCCCTGTCTGAGTGCCGCTTAGAGCCCTGAGAAGTTACATGATTTGTCCACGGTGACACGGCCTCAACTAGGCCTGCCCTAATGGCTCTAAAGGCATCTCTTCAGAGAGAAGCAGGAGTGATACCCAGAATGTCTGTCAGCAGTCTTCCATAAGCACTAGCAATGGAAATAAGGCTCAGCTCTCTGTTAGGTGCCCCAGACTTCCACTCTATTTCCGCTCTGAGAACAGCATCATACCCTCAGTACTAGGAGTGCCAGAAAGGGATGACATCACCGGTCTGCTGTCACTCAGGAGGTCCTCCCTCCCTCAGCAGAAAATGCCCTCCGCTCAAACTACAAAACCACGTGGCCTCCAGCCTCAGCCTCCTGGTGAGACCATGACATGACCAGTGCAGCTTTGTAAACTGGAGAAAGCTCATCGAGTGTGAACTGCTGCCTCTGCAGCAAGACTGGCTCTCCCTCTCCCAGAGAGGTGTTAGCGAACGTTACGGTCATTCACATTTTAATGTGAATTAATTCAGAAAACTACATTTCAGCAAAGCGGGCCAAGAGAATGCCTGAAGAATGGAAAGCTGAGAGAAGAGGAGGGGGATTAGCTAATTCCTTGCAGGGTAGAGGAGGTAGGGAATTTCCAGGGACAGGAGCAGAAGAGGAAGGAGGAGAGGGGAGAGGGCCAAGCCTTCCTAGGGGCACAAATACTTACTACTTACCCTGCCCACTAAGGCTGCCTTGGGAAGTCTCCCCTACTTCTATCCTTAATTGCTATTTAGGTCACGTGTCCTTCTTTAATTTTAGATGCGTTCATTCCTGGCTTCCTCCAGTGGACACTTAGCTTCCTAAGGTAGGGTTGGGCTAGCGGAGAGCTTGGCGTTTAGGAGCATCAAGCTGGAGAAGATGGGACCTTAGAGATCAGGCAGCCCAACCCCCTCATTTTACAGAAAAGGAAACCAAGGCCCAAAGAGATTAAGTGACTGATCCAAGGTCACTCGGCTTAAGTGGCTAAACCAGGATTCTAACTCAGGTCCAGTGTTTCCAAGTTAAGCTCCCTTTCTGCTTTGGTAAGCACTTAAAAAGTATCTGTCTTTTGAGATGCCAAATTCATTAGACATTCACTTAACCTTTTCCTTTTATTCTATTTGCTTCTTAGTAAAGATATTCTTAGAAATTCGACATTCATATAATATGAGTAAATGTGATGACAACACTAAAAAATACTTATTGAATCGATGCACTGCCAACTAAAATAGAATTCTAGAAAACACAATCCTGGATTTCTTCTGTACTAAACAGTAAAGAAAAAAAAAAGTTGAGCCACAGAGAAACGCTTCTGATAAAAAAGAAAACCAGAACCAATTAAAATCTAGGTTTAAATTGCGAGAGATCTTAAAGGAGCTTTATGTGGGTAGGAAAAGAAAGCAGGACAATAGATTTACTTATTCTTCAACTAGGATTCTTGCCTTGGTAGACGCGTAGTCCATGTGAAGGCTGACATTGTTTTCTTCTCAGAGAAGCACAGCTTCTGGAAGTAGCTCAAGAGACGTACTTTTCAATTCCCCTTCTTTAGGTAAGGTATTCTCTTGATTTTTAGATTAGGTTAATTAACTTGGTCAGTATCAGCCCAAATTTAACTCCAAGAGCACTAAAATCTACATTTGTGAAGGGAATAGTGTCATTGTAAAGCCCTGATAGCACACCCCTACTTCTGATTGACTTTTTCAGCATCTTCCCATTTTTTGCTATAAGCTTTACTTTCCCTTGTGCATTAGTTGAAAGAGCAGATGAACATTTCCCAGAGAAGACACCGGATGGTCACACAGTAGAGTCACCTGAAAGGCTTTCCTTGTAAAGTCGGCTTCTAAATGGTTCCAAATGCAAGTGCAGCCTAAGTCCTTAAGTACATCCTCTGGAGCAGCATGCTCCAAGTAGCTGTAAATACACCCTAATGAAGCCAGCAGAGTCTGTTTATCCTGTTGTAATCAAATGTTAAAGTGGCTGTTTTTATTTTTAAGAAATGTCTGCAATCATCCTATGCTGACGGAAGGCTGTTGGCTCCTCGATGGTAATACAGAAAACTCAGTCTCTTATGAAAAGGCATCTGTCCTGGACAAAGGACAGAGCTCCTTTAATGGTTACCAAGCCATACTGCCTCCACAGGCGATACTTTTGGGGAAGCGGTTCATTTTGGGCCATGATATTTTTCTAATTTTCATCCTTCACACAAGAGGACAGGAAAGAAGGATTAATAAATGAAACTATGGGATATGTTCCTCGTGGTCCACGACCAAACACCCAGGTTTGTTAGCAGGTACTTACGGATTCTTTTCTGCCCATGGTTTTGCTGTGAGAGCGGGAACGGGAGATAGTGCTAAAGAAAGAGTCCTTCTTGGTAGCAGACAAGGGGGGAGAGCCCGTGAACTCCCTTCCCCCTGGCAAGCTGTCAATGCTTGGAGATGAACTGATGTTCTTGGCGCTCTGTCCTGAAAGAAAAGGTAAAGAAGCGATATTGAATCACCAGAAATTCTGAGTGACTGATGGATGATGGTTGGACTTCTGGTGTCAAGGACTCATGAGATAACTTCATTGACATTAATGTCACTGACATATGGAAAGGGCACGGAATATTAAAATGTACACGCTGCTAGGCAATAGTTTTAAAATTACATTTCCAAATGTTAATTAAAAAGCCTCGGAGTATGTACATATGCAAATTTATACACATACATAGGTACATGCATGTATATACATGCACATACATATAACATATACACATACACAGATGTGCAGATACAGTTTTGGGTGCATGGTTCTTGTCTGTCCTAGCTTCCATTATCCCCCAAACACTAATGAGTACTTCAGCCCCTTAAAATTTTCAGAAGGGACTCGATGGAATGATGGTATGAAATGATCCTCGATAATGAAAATCAAGGCAAGTTAAGTTGCACATAGCAACAAGTGAAAATTCTAGGTCTTTCAAGTAAAGATTTGAGAAAGAGCTTTATCTTTTGTTCATTACAAAGTAAAAAAGCTCTCTCCCTTGGCACCTCTACAGGTACATGGAATGGTGCCAGCTCACAAGTGCAAATTTCTGACCTTTCCTCTTATCATCAGACTTGCTGGAGATCTTTAGCACTAGAGTCAGGTGTAAGGGTAGGAAGGACATGCAGCTGCCTGGGATGTAACTAATTAGACAGACATACAGATGAAGAGACAGAGAAGCATTTATTAAGTGCTTACTATGAGAAATACAATAATAATCATGATGATAGACATCTTGCCGGGCACTGTGCAATTATCTCCTCTGCTCCTTATAGCAACCCTGGGAGGCAAATGCTACTATCTCCTTTTTACAGCGGAGGAAACTGAGGCAAACAGTGCTCAGGAGATTTGCCCAGGGTCACACAGCTAGCCACAGCTAGTGGCTGAGGCTGGATTTGAACTCTGGCTTTCCTGACCCCAAGCCTGGTGCCTTTTTACGTTTTAGTTTTTATGAAAACATTTCTTTTTCTGTTAGACAATTTAATCCAGGGTTCCAAGATCATTCTTTTGGGATGTCGGGCCACACATTTGGTGGTATTGACTTGAGTGGCCCTGAGGGTGTGAGCCTGGATGCTGCCTGGGCACACAAGCCCCTTCTCAGGGGTTGTTGGGCTGTTAAGCCCACGCTGCCTAATCTCTCAGCCTCTCTCTTGCTCCAAGGGAGGTGGGGAGGCTGCTGAAGGAGGCAGCTTCTCCCACCATCATGTTTGTGCAAGGAGATGAATCTGCTCTGTAACTTGCATTCATCATTTAAAACTTCTCAGCATCTGCTTGGGAGCCTCCTCCCTGAGGGTTCTGAAAACAGCTTCCATAAAATCTCATTATTAGGGGATGGATCAAGATCAGAGGCATTCTACCAAGTAGCAAAATCCTAGAAGGGAAATAGAAGCTGAGAATAAATGTGGAGGGGCTCACATTTGGCTAGTCATAGAACAAGGCATGTGCCCTAGAGACACAAGGCCTATTAGGGATGCAGATTTCTTGCTTTCTACATTCGCCCAAGCTAAGAGGAGACGTCCCAAGGGCCAAATGCAGACCTGTTCCCTCTAGGCACCTCTCCTGAGCCCCACTGACCTGCAAGCCATCCTGGGAGGCGGGGGGAGGAGGGCGAGCGGGAGAAGCTTTAAGCCACACTAGCAGTAACCTGTAAAGCACCAAGAACTGTGCCTCAGTACGTAGTACATAGCACACACTTTTGACATACAGACAACTCAATGGCTCTTTGTTCAATAAAGTGACGTCTTATTTATTGGAGAGAAAAAAAAAGCCATCTCACGGCTTGGGGCTCAATACTGCACCTTCTCTGGGGAAAGCTGGGCACTCTGTAATACCAGCTTACCGAACAAAGAGCAGGACAAATAACCTTCTGAAAATGGACAAATGGGCTTTGGAAAAACCAAAGGGGCCACACTACACAGGCTTCACAACACACAGCCAGCTATTTCTTGCGTCTATCACCAAGACAAGGCTACTTCTGGAAGAGCATCTTTACACATTTTTGCATGATAACATATTATTTTAGTATTTCATTTAAGGAAGGTGAAACATGTCAAAAGTTGATAGCGTGATATTTCCTTTGGAAAATGTAAGAAAATGGCGGCAACGCTGCTCACAGAACGTATCTCTTTATAGTCCTTTCCTGTTACTCAACAGCTGTAGCGACATCTCCAGGTGCAATGACCCGGAGTCCCAGACAACGCCAGCTAAGGGGAATATTCCTCAAAGTTCATCCTTCACCTCTTGCCCTTACCATTCCCAACTTTGCCAGTATTTTCAACGCTTCCACCATCTCTTCTAATCTGACTCTCAGAATCGTAACCGTGGATTTATCTTTAACTATTTCATTTCCTTCACCCCCTTACAAGCTATTACTAAATTCTACCGATTTGTTGTAAGGACTATCTCTCAAAATACCGAGGCAGGTAGGTGGTACAATATGCAGATTGTTAGGCTTGGAGTCAGGAAAACCTCAGTTGGAATCTTCATCAAATACTAGCTCTGTGACACTGGGCAAGTCAATTAACCCCTCCGTCTCTCAGTTTCCTCCTCTGAAAAGGTGTTTGTTGTCTGTCCTTCATTCTTGAAGAGGACCATGACATCAGGGAGGTGATGCCAGGATATGAAAGTGAGTTGGATTTAAGTGAGGGAGGGCTGTGCAAGGTCCAGGGGCCAGATAAACATCAAGATGATTTCCTTCCTTCTCCCCTTCCTTCCTTCCTTCCTTCCTTCCTTCCTTCCTTCCTTCCTTCCTTCCTTCCTTCCTTCCTTCCTTCCTTCCTTCCTTCCCTCCCTCCCTCCCTCCCTCCCTCCTTCTTTCCTTTCCCTATGTTCACATAGGGTATTATACCCTTACCTGTGGATGCTCTGCCCAATGGAATATAAATTTTGATCACTGAAAACTTGCAAGATATCTTGGGGTTTACAGGCTAGATTTCTTTCTTAAGGATCATGCCTTAAACCCATATAACTCTGGCCAATAACAGGTCCCAGGCCAAGCCCCACTTGGTCATTGTTTGGGCCCTGATTGACTCAAAGTGAATGGAAGTATCAATTATTTCTATTTTGGCCACAAACCCTCCTATGCTGATTTTTTAAAATGAGGTAAAGAGGCCATTCTCTGCCTCATTTCTTACCTAGCCTTAATCACTGAATGGATGCCACCTCAGTCAAACTGAGGCCTGTTAAAGACCTTAGCTTAAAAAGGTCAAGGTCTCCCAATGCATCCAGGGCCATCTATAAAGGGAAGATAATAATAACACCAACCTTCCACTGTTGTGAAGATAAAATGAGATATTTGTTAAGCACCTGGCAAACATTAAAGTGTTATATAAATGCTAGCTATTATTAATATTATTTTGACTAAAATGCTTTTTTCTTTTAATTCCCATAGTCACGGTCCCTAGTATAGGCCCTAATCGACTCATGCCTGGGCTACTGTAATAGGCTCCCAGGCATTCTCCTACTCATAAGCTATCCTGAAGCTATTTTGCTGGCACTGGTACTCCTCCCTCTCACAGAATGAACAGGGTTCTTCCTTGAAGGTACGTAAGGTAATTGATGGGTGCACCAACCCGAGTCAGTCAGTCAACAAGCACTTGTCAAGCCCTTACTATGTATTAGGCACTATACCATGGGTTGGGAATATAAAGGAAAAGACATGGTCTCAGCCTTCAAGATGCTCACTATCTAATGGGGGAGGCAATATGCCAATAACAATGCACATATGACACACACACACAGTGTTAGAAGAAGGTAATCTCAGAGCGAAGGAGTGTTGGGGGCAGGGGGAAAGGGCAGGACCAGGAAAGACCTATAGAAGGGAGAATTTAAACGGAATCTTTGAAATCAAAGCAAGATGGCAAAGCTGAGAAGGGAAGGTATTCTAGACATGGGCAAAACCAGTAAAAGTCCCAGAGTTGGCAAATAGAGAGCCATATGAGAATCTGTAACCAGGGTAGCTGGATGACAGAGAGTATGGAGGAGAATAGAGTAAGGATGCTGGAAAAGTGGGAAGGGGCCAGAGTGTTAAAAACTTCGAAAGGCAAAGAGAACACTCTTTGTTGTTGACCCTGCGAAGAGCCCCTGGAGTTGACTGAGAAGGGATGACGTGGTCAGATGTGCGCATAAGGAACCCATCTAGGCATCTGAGCTGAGGACGGACCAGAGAGAAGACGTGTTTGAGGCAGGAAGACCAGGCAGGAGGCTATTTCCATAATTGTCCAGGGTGTGGTGATGAGGACCTGAACTAGGGCGACTGCTGTATGAGTGGAAAAAAGGGGCCGGATGTCAGAGAGGCTGTGAGCCTGGGTGACTGGGAGGATGTATGGAGGCACTTTCAACAACAGTAAGAGATCTGGGAACAGGGCATGGCTGGAGGCACAAGAGAACGAGTCCTGTTTTACATACGGTGAATGTAAGATGCTTATGGGGCATCCAGGAGGAATATATCTATGTCTATGTGTGTTATACATATATACATATTATATATAATATATACATTCATATAAATATACACACATACATACATATATACTCTTTACGCATATAAGCATATGCATAGACAGAGGATCTGTATCTGCGCACCTGCATCTACTGAGCTATATATTTGTCTGGGAGTCTTCTGCTGCAGAGCGTTGATAAGAAGAGAGGAAGCTAGAGAAGAAAGAAGAGACAGAGTGGGCAGCCTTACCCTCATTTTTGAAAGCCTGGAGAACCATAGGAGATTCAATCTTAAGAGACAAGGCAGTGCCAGGCAAACCACAGACCCCTATATAAAGGCACGGATGTTGCCCAGCACCTGGCATGGTGCTAGCATGTGTTTAATAAATGGTTGTTAAATGAATGATAAATAGTGCTAGGATGCTTTGAGGGAACTCTTCCTCCCTGGAACTCCTTCCCCATTTTAAGTGACAGAACCATGGGTCTGCTGGAGGAAGAAGGGAAGTCCTCTGTCTAGTTCAAGTTTTTCCTGATTTTCCTGGTTGTCAGTACCCTCCCTGAAATGACTGTCTTTACTGTGCATATGTCTTACTAGTGACTGTATATGGTGTAATGCTCCAGTTGAATCGAAGCTGTTTGAGGACAAGGACTAGCGTCTTGCCTTTGGTTTTGTATCCTCAGCACCTACCTAGGCCCTGACCCTCAGTGAGGAGCTTAACAGATGCTGTCTAACTGATTCTGGGGATTTGCATACACCTTTGGGGCTATCTGTCACTTGTCCAAGTGGTTCTGTTTGATCCCTTCTTTTAAATAAAATGTTCTCTGTGACATTATGAATTTATGCTTGTGAGATTCTCTGTATCTTGGGGCAGCAGGGCCACAGGGTAGGGCTGATTGTGTTCTCAGGTTTTATCACATTTCTGGGATGGGGACTAAAATCTAAGAGAGTGGAAAAAAATCCCTCAAGTGTAGCCAGGCTTACTGTGTCCTGAGAAATTCTAGTTCAAGTGCTAAATACAGCCAGTTGTTAGAATCCTGTCCTCAAATTTCCTTTTAGAAAGTCACATCTCTTCTTAGAAGCCTGCGGTAGCTTCCAATCGCTTCTCGGCCCAGATGAAGGCTCTGCAGCACAGCCTTGCCAGCTGCCTCTGAAGGGGCTGAGTCACCCTTAATCACCTTGCCACAATTTCACTGGGACTCTCGGCAATGGATCAATGCTTTGCAAGCGACTCACGCTCCTCCAGCTTCACAACCTCCTCATCTTCCCACTACATAGAAGGCCTTTTCACATCCTCTTGGCTTTATCATTTTCTTCTTTCTAAAGGACTTCTTTAAGATACAAATTCTCCAAGAAATCCTCCTGCACTAACCCCACCTGCCCCTCTGTGCACATGTAGACAGAGGCTTCACAGAAAACAATCCTTTCTAACTGGGAATGGACCTTTGAAATCTCCTCTCATGTGGACTGTCTCATGTTACAGAAGAGGAAATCAAGGCTCAGCCTAGTCAAACATCTTGCTCAAGGTCACGCAGCAGCTTGCTGGCACCAGAGTTTAGACTAGAACCCAGATCTTGACTCCTGGTCTGATGCTCTTTCCATTGAAACACACTATACAAGAGTGTTCAGAACCTAACCTGTCTATCAGAAAAAACCACTGGCTTATTCCCCCAAAGCAGCCTTTATGATCTAAAGAGTACAGTGTACTGTCTAGTTCTGGCTGTGTAACGTGGGACAAATTACTTAATTTCTCTGACTCTTATTTCCTTATCTGTAAAACTGGAATATTACCATTTGTTCGGCCTACCTCACAGGGCAGCTGTGGGGATCAAATGAGGTAGCACCTGAGAGAGCGCTGGAAATCTGGGAAAATAATAGCAGGTATCGTTATTGTGAGAGATGCAGGAATTCAGGGCCGCAAAGCTGGCTGGCCAAACACACAAGAAGAAATAAGCCACATGATTCATGCCTTCACGTCACCGCCATTTCCATGATATCGAGTGATTTACACCTCACAAATAGCGGATGCACCATGCTTGCAGCTTAGAGGCGCCCCTCCCCAATATCCGGTGTTGGAGTTTAGGCCTTTGGCTACTTTGGTCACTGGCCTGTCTGTCCCTAGAATAACTGCTTCTTGAGGCACAACTGCACGGTAAATAAGAGAGAAGGAGCACATGAGAAGCTTTCAAGCTGTAAAGGCAATACAGATCGATCCTCTGGGCCCAACTCACCAACATCCTCCAGAGTGAAGAGCAGACCCAGACCCAGACTCTGTGTCCTGACACCCGATCTCAAGGGTCTTCCACTGTTGCTCCGACTCTCTCAAAATGGGAGCTCTGTTTCACTCTGAAAAACTAGGATTGTCTGGACAGGGTTTACAATGCACTATTCAAGCTTTTTCTGAAAAAGTACACTATTTCTTCACGCAGATGCAGCTATTACGTTCATAGAAGCCAATGACAATAACTACTCTTCTCTGATAGCTCGCTGTTAGGGATGTTTGTGGAACTGCACATATCCTGTTTGTACACGGTTGTTGACATACCTCTCCCCCATTAGATTCTGAGCTCCTTGAGGCAGGGATCGTTTCTGTCTTTCTTTGTGCCCTCAGCAATAGCCCAAAGTCTGGCACACAGTAGGTACTTAATCAATGCCTCTGCATGCACTGAGTCTTCTCTTCTCAGAGTCATCCCCTTCCCTTGCTTACTGAATTTAATGGAATCTCTTGTATCTGTCTGCCTCCATTCCCAGGACCAGTAGCTTATTTCAGGTCCCTTGCCTCTCTTTCTCCACTTCAATCAAAAGTTTGTGCTGCCAAAAACCATCTAAAATGGGCCCAAGTAAAGCTGAGTCTGCCATGTCCCTCCTCCATCCAAGAACGTGCTTCTCCCCTTTGCGATAAAACACAAGCTCCTCAACTTCCCTCACAATGCGTGCTAGCCCGCTCCTTATTTCCCCTTATGTTTCCGTCCCATTGACCGATTTTCTGTTCTCTGAACTTGCATTCCATTTTTTACCTTCGTTCTCAGTGGAAAGGATTCCCTCCTCACCTTGGTCTCTTAGAACTCAGAGGAAATGCCCACTAAAGTTTTCTCTACTCCTTTATTAGGGTCCCTCCCACTTTAACTAATCTTATTTATATTTATCTGTGGACCTGTTGGATCCCCTTGTTTGTGCTTATATCCTTTGAACCAGTGACATTTTACATTTTTTATCTCTGGACCTCCAGGGCCTAACACAGTACATTGCACATAATAGGCAATAAAAGCTGGAGCTGAACTGAATCAAATCTGTCAGCATCTGGTAGTGAAAGAACTCTGCACTAGGAATCAGGAGATGTGAACTTAAGAGAACCGATCTCAGGTCCTGATCCCACAACTCAGCAGGCTGGTGACCTAATAAAAGTCATTCAACATTTGTGGGCTGTGTCTCCTTCTATAAAATGAAGGAGGGAGGCTGGTGGACTAGGTGATGTTTGAGGTCTCTTACCAATCTAGGATTCTTTGACAAGACAGAACAAGATAGGACTGGGGAAAAACATACCTATAATTTGTAGACTAACAGCCATTCCCCAACTGATAAATGATCAAGGCCATTTTCAGAGGATGAAATCCTTATCAACAGCTGCATGAAAATGTTCCAAATCACTAATCATTAAAGAATTGCAAGGTTCCAGCCCCTACCTATCAGATTGACAAAGCTGATAAAGAAAATAACAAAATTTGGAAGGGAGGTGGGGAAACAGGGATATTAATGTATTACTGGTGAAACTATGAATGGGTACAGCCATTCTGAAAAGTAATTTCACTACAAAGACTATATCCCAAAGGGATCAATGGAAGAGAGAAAAGGACCCTTAAGTACAACGATATTTATAGAAGCTCTTTTTGTGGTGGCAAAGAGCTAGAGATGAAGGCATGCTCATCAACTGGGAAATGACTGAACAAATTATAGTATATGAAAGTAATGGAATATTGTTAAGCTGTAAGAAATGATGAAAGACAAAACTTCAGAGAAATACGGAAAGACTTGCATGAACTGATATAGAGTGAAATAAGTAGAACCAGGAGAACCATTTGTACAATAACATTATAAAGATAAACTACTTTGAATGACCTAAGAATTCATCAATGAAATGATCAGCCATGAACACAGAGGCCTCAGGATAAAATGAAGAAGCACGTAACCTAATTCTTGACAGCCAATGGACTCAAGGTGCAGATTGAGACATCTATTTTATATAATGGACAATGTGGGGATTATTTTTGCTTGACTATATCTATTTGTTGCAAATATTTTTTCCTTCTTTTGTTTTCCTTCAAGGTAGGCTGGGGGAACATAGCAGGGAGAGAAAATTATGATCATTCTGATTTTTCTAAAGTAGTTTTAGCACCAGCTGAAAATCAGAGCCTTAAAGGTTAGCTGCGTTATGTTTTGTTAGGAATTTTCTTTCTGTTGCTGTTGACTACCTTTCTTTACTTCCATTCATTCCCCTGGGTCCTAAACCTCATTAACCGAATAAAATATTAGATACAAGACAACATCATTACATTTTTACTTTAAAGTACAAATTTTAGAACATAATCATCTCTTTTACCGATATCATCTTTCCTATCAAAGATTCACTACTAGAACATGTTAAAAATGCTTTCTAAACTCTGAACTGAACTGGAATGTGGTTTGGACTTCAAAATGACTAATACCAGCAATATCAAACAAAAGAGAAGTAAGCTTTTGTCTTTTTTAGTTTCCTCATCCATTCAGAAACTCATGCATTTTTGTCCTTTTTTACTTAGTATCTTAAAGTTATTTCTGAAAAAGACCTTTTCATTCTTCCCAAATATATTTTCCAAATCTCCCCATCCTTATATGACTGAGGAATGTGTCATTAAGTATATCCAGTTACCACAGATAGCTAATAATAACAACTAGCATTTATATAACGTTTTAAAGTTTGCAAAGAACTTTGCACATGTTATTTGATACTCACAACACGGTAGATAGGTGTTACTACTGAGATAAGTGTTGATAGGTATTATTATCAACCCCATTCTACAGATGTGGTAACTGAGGCTAAGAGAGGTTAAGCGACTCGTCTAGGGTCACAATGTCAGAGGCAGAATTTGAACTTAGATCTTTCTGACTCAAATTCCAGGACTCTATCCACTATATCACTGAGGTGTCTTAAAACAGCTACACCTGCTTGCTTACTTATTTTTTATTAAATTGTACTTTTTTATTCAGCAAAAATCCATTCTGTCTCCCTCCCAACTGTCCTCCTTTCCCCTAATTGAGAACAAAATAAAAACAAAGCCCCTGTTACAAACATGTATAGACAGGTAAAACAAATTTCCACATTGCCCATGTTTCATATTTATCTATCTATCAATCTATCTGTTTGGTAGCCTGTTTCATCATTCCTCTGGAATACTGGTTGGTCTTCATGCTGATCACAGCCCTCAGTCTTCAGGGTTGTTCATCTTTACTGGGTTGCTGTCATTGTATAAATTGTTCCTGAGATTCTGCTCAATTTACTCTTCATCAGAGTTTTCGGAAATTATCCCCTTTATCATTCGTACAGCACAATAGTATTCTATAGCATTTATATATCATAATTTGTTCAACTGTTCCTCAAATGATAGACACTCCCCTCAGATTCCAATTCTCAAAAAAACAAAAACAAACTATAAATGCTTTTGTACATTCTTAGAGTTTGTTTTGCTTCGGACTAACCTTTCCCTTAATCTACCCTGTCTCTAATTCCCCCTTTACTTTTCTTCCCTTTCCCTCCTATTTCCCTGTGCAGTGAATGTATTTCTGTACCCAACTCAGTGTGTGTTTTCTTTCCTCCTTTCACCAGTGCAGGTGAGGGTGAGGAGCAGGGGTCAGTTGTACCTCGGTCCTCCTTATTCAAATAGCATCCTTGCATACTCCAATTATGTCAGAGAATTTTCCCTAATCTTCCTTCTTCCTCTCTTTTCATTCTTCTTTTAAGATCAACACAACATAACAGAACCACTCCTAAGCCTTCTGTCTAATTAGACTCCCTCTATGACTCCTGTCAATGACAAAATATAAGCACTTTATCTTTGTTTAGTCACCTGCCACTGTTGGATCGGTGTCTATACCTTTTTATGTCTCCCTTAAGTCCTGTGTTTGAGCTTCAAAGTTTCTATGCAGCTCTGTTTATTTCATCAGGAAGGCTTGGAAGTCCTCTATTTCATTAAAGGTCCACTTCCCTCCATGAAGGATTATGCTCAGTTTTTCTGAATAAAATATTCTTGACCTCTGCCTTCTGGAATAGAGTCCAAGCTGTCTGCTCCTTTACTGTGGTAGCTGCTAAACTGTGTGATCCCTATTGGGATTCACTGGTACTGCAATTTTTTCTTTCTTGCTCCCTGCAGTGCTTGTTTATTTCTACCTAAACGTTTAGGACTTGACTACAATGCTCCTGGGAGTTTTCATTTTAGGTTTCTTTCAGGAGGTGATTGGTGGGCTCTCTTTATTTCCACTTTGCCCTCTAGTTCCAATGTCTTGAAAGAGGATGTCTAGGCTCTTTTTGTGGTTATTGTCTTCAGACAGTACAATGATTCTTACATTTTTTTTTCTCCTTAATCTCTTTTCCAGGTCATTTTTTTTTGTTGCTATGAAATACTTTATATTTTCATTTCCTTCTATTTTTTCAGTCGTTTTATTTGTTTTTTAATGTTTCCTGATGTTGCATGGAGTCATTAGTCTCTATTTGGTCAATTCGAATTTTTCAGTGATTTGTTTTCTTGGGGAAGGTTTTTTATCTCTTGTGCTAAACCATTAATTCCTTTCAATTCTTTCTTCCAGAACTCTCATTTCTTTTCCATTTTTTTTCCTATAACACTTTCATTTCATTTACAAAAACATTTTTAAAAATCAAATTTTTTCAACTCTTCATCTATGAATCTATGGTCTTTTCATTAGGTATACTTGGAAATCTCTCATTAAAGATCTATTCCACTGCCTTCTGGAATATTGCATTTCAAGCTCCCCGGATTTTTGGCTATTTTCTGGAGAAATGGACTTGTGGGATTAGTGATCTAAGTGAGCTGTTACTAATTGTCACTTTCCAGAAAACATGTTTGGAAAAATTTATTTAGATGCAAGAGGGAGAGTTTAAATATATTTTCACTGTTGCTTGTACACCACAGTAAATGCCTATGATAACAGAGAACATTTCACTAATTCCTGTTTGAATGCCAGGATGGTAGAATAGACGGAGCCCTGGGCTTGGAGTCAGGGAGACAAGGAATCAAGACTGACGCTAAACAGGACTCAAGTGAAAACCTCGAACTTGGCTGGCAAAACGTGCTCTTTAAAATGGGATGGGAAATATTTAACAGCCTGAAAGGCTGTCTCTTTGACTCATTTGTTTAGGAGTAGGCCATTTTAAAGGTAAGGAAGAGAAGGCACAGAGGTCAGTCACTAGCTTGTCCAGGGTTACTCACTAATAACTAGGAACAAGTACTAAAGTTTAGGTGTTTTTTTTTACTCTAAGGCAATATAGAGTATGTTGAACGCAAGCTACCACATAAATTCATGAATGTGGCCATGAGATCTATAGAAATATTAATTTAAAAAATTTACTAGTACCTATGATACACATTATTTTTAATAAATATGCAAAGTGGTGTAATGAAGAACATTTACCTCAAGTTATAAGGAGGTAGGAAGCCATGAGTGACTTCAAACCTTGACTTACAAATTGTTTTTTTAGACAGTTTGTTATAAACCAACAAATTACAATTGAATAGGCTGGTCTACAAATGAGGCAAAGGGTAACATCTACCACTGGCCCAGACACTGAGGTACTGTTAAAAGTTACCAAGGCAGAAAAGTACATAAAATGTATTCATTCCCTCAAAGGATCAGCTCCACCTAATATGTTGAAGGAAAAAACTTTTTTTTCCCCTCAGTATTTTATAGGTTTTCCAACTTTAAGTATGTGACCCGAAAACTTCAGCTAGATCTTTGTTGTACCCCTTGTGGGTCCTACTGGGTCATTATCTTGTTAAGTACACTCTACACGGCTCCCATGAAAGGCTCACTACCACTTACTACCAACAACTCTCAGGAGATTATTTAAGCTTTCAAATCTTAGAGTTTCTACTGCTATAGACACAATTCAGCCCATGAATCCTTTTCTGACACCATTTATGGTCTCCTGTTTTCTTTTACTTTCTCAGAGACCTGGCACTCAGCAAGAGACTTACTTCTAAGACAAAGAGGCCTGAGACACTGGATTGAGTGGACAAAGTGGAAGAAGACTGGAAAGGTAGGAGAGGGCTAGGCTAATGAAGGGTTTTGAATGTCAGACAGAGAATTTTGTATTTGTTCCTAGAAGTGATAGGGAGCCAATGGAGTTTACTGAATGTGTGTGTGTGTGTGTGTGTGTGTGTGTGTGTGAGAGAGAGAGAGAGAGAGAGAGAGAGAGAGAGAGAGAGAGAGAGAGAGAGACAGACAGACAGACAGACACATAGTCAGATTTGTGCTTTAGGAAAATCACTTTAGTGGCTGAATGAAGGATGGATTGGAGTGGGGGGAGACTTGAGGCAGGCAGACCCTCCCAGCAGCTACTGAATGGTCCAGGTGTGGTGTGATGAGGGTCTGCACCAAAGTGGGGGTAATGTTAGAGGAGAGAAGGAGGCATACTGGAGAGATGCTGCAAAGGTGAAATCTACAGGTGTCAGCAACAGACTGGACATTGGGGGGCACAGGGTGAGAGAGTGTGAGGAGCCAGGATGACTCAAAGGCTAGGAGCCTGAGGGCCTGGGACGATGTCATTGCCTCTACAGTAAATGTGAAGGTAGGAGGGGGTTGGGGGGGGATTTAGGGTGAAAGATGATGAATTCAGTTTTGGCCATGTTGAGTTCGAGAAGTCTACTGGACATCCAGTTTGAAAAGTTTGAGAGACAGCTGGAGATGTGAGATTGGAAGTCATCAAAGAGGTGGGGGCAGGATGGGGAGATTTGAGAATCGTTGACACAAAGATGGGAATTAAATCCATGGAAGCTGATGAGATCACCCTGAAGTCATACGGGGGAGAAGAGAAGGCGGCCCAGGGCCCTGTGGGAAACCTACAGTTAGAGAACATGACCTGGATGAGGCTATAGCAAGGGAGACTAAGAAGGAGTTGTCAGGTAGGAGGAGAACTAGGACAGAGAGGGTCCTGGAAAGCTAAAGCAGAGAGGGTCTCAAGGAGGAGAGGGTGATCCACAGTGTCAGAGGCTACTGAGGGGCCAAGGAGAAGGGGTTGAGAAAAGGCCACTGGATTTGACAACTAAGCGACCACTGGTAAGTAACTCCAGAAAGAACTGTTTTAGTGGAATGATAAGGTCAGGAGCCAATTTTTAAACAGAACTTATTATCTTTCCCCCCAAACCTTCCATTCTTCCTAATCTCCTTAATTACCTTCCAAGGACCATCATTCTCCCAGGCTCACCCTCATCTCTTCACCATTCATCCAATGCATTGTCAAATCTTGTCCCCTCCACCTTCATTTCATCTCTCCAAGTCCTCTTCTCTGCTTGAAGCCTGGGTTACATATATAGAGTATTCCAAAAGTCTTAGCACTGTTTTAAGCTATTGAAGACTTTTGGAACACACTGTATAATATTAAGCTTGAAATGAAAAAAAGATGTAATAACCATTAGAAATAAAAACCTTTTACCTAAAACAAAAATCCAGAAGTCAAGAAAAGACATAAATTGGAAGAATGACTGCCTATAAACATAAAGTGCAATGTGGTATAGTAGAAAGGGTGTTGAGTTTGGAGTCAGAACACCTAGGTTGCAATCCTAGGCCTACTACTTGGGCAAGGCACTCAGACTTTTGGACCTCAGTTTCTTTGTCTGTTAAATGGCCTCTGAGGCCTGTTCCAGATCTAAATTTATGTTACTATGTACTGTTACTCACTTGCTATTTGACCACAGGTAAATCACTTTACCTCCATGAGTCTCAGTTTATCCATCTCTAAAATAAAGAGATTAAATGAGATGGTTGCTAAGGCTCCTTTTAGCTGCTTTTCTATCATTCTCAGACAAAAAGAGTTGAAGTTAATTTAGATAAATCTAAAGCTTAAAAATCAGATTGTGGCATTTATGCAAGTTTTATGCAAGTTATAACAAATGAGAGTCAACTCTTGATTATTCAGAGTGTGAATTAGATGGGACTGAAGCCTCTTCCCCAGTCTTTTGCCCACTGTCACTTTTATTAAAAACTCTACCAAAGGGAGTAGGACGAGGTAAGAGTCAAATCTCTCCACTTTGCTCATTGTTAGCCCCTATGTTGGAGAAGAGAGAGGAAGAGATGACCACACAAGAATTTCGATTTTCCACCTAACTCTGATCCTCCAAGAGCACAAGTTGATGAGAAGCACCAGTGTCAAAGTACTATGTATGTCTGCTTTTCACATGTTTAGATACAAGTGATCTTTGAAAGACTGCAGTCTAAAG
The DNA here is from genome assembly GCA_028646595.1 of Phalanger gymnotis. Lineage (NCBI taxonomy): Eukaryota > Metazoa > Chordata > Mammalia > Diprotodontia > Phalangeridae > Phalanger > Phalanger gymnotis. The sequence goes on along the minus strand of CM053623.1, from coordinate 27,664,497 downwards.
CCGAGCTCATAAGTTGGCTATTGGGATTTCAAAATTCATTTTCCCAGAGAAATGACATTAAAATGATAGAACCAGCTTACAAAATTAAGTTTAATCCATGTTGTAGATTCATATTGTCCTATTCTGACCTGCAGGTTGCATGACAGCACACTGAATTAGTATACATACATATGCTAACATAGAATATATGTAATATGTATATATGCTAATACATGCATATACATATGTCTGTCTGTCTGTCTCTCTCTCTGGAAGGTAAAGCAATGATTTGGACCTAGAAATGACTAAGGAAAGCAGACTGAGTTGGATAACATTTGGTAAAAACATCTGGTATATCCAAGATGCTGGGATGGCCTGTGATACAAAAACTCATCTTTTGAACGTTGATATTTCCTCAGATAGGTGCAAACTGTAGAACACTTTGACTTTTAAAGAATCGAAATTGCAAGAGACCCAAAAGGTAATACAGCCCTGGGCCTGAGGGTTGTAAGCAGGGAGGAGCTTTGGATGTTTTTTGCCAAGGATGACACATAACGGAAGTGGCACAGAAGTTATCAGTCATGATATGTATGACTAGAAAGTTATGTGGGTTTGGCACATAATAAGAGAGAAGGATAAAAGACCCCCTCGAGTGTTGCACAATCATTCCAGAGGAAGCCCCCTGGAATGCTGGTAGGCCAAGAACTGCAGAGGCTGAAGGCACAGATGGACTGTGGTTTGCACTCAGAGAGTAAGGACCCATGTGGATGGATTCCGTAATATATTGGAATAAGTACCTGGGGCACGGTAGTTCTCTGATTAGCTAATGATCATTGAGTGCATCGTTCCTACAGGACAAGGTGCTCAGAGCAGTAATCTAGGTTGCCAGGGACGCATCACTTCCCTGCTGCAGGCCTGGCAGTGCCGCCTCCCCTTTTCATATCTGCTGTTCAGTGGGAACAGGTTTTTCCTTTATGAAGGTTCAAGTACAGCCTCCCGTGCTTAAGTCAGAAGATTCAGGGGCTGGGGGTACTTATGGTGAGACCTAAGGATGAGAGTCTGAAGATGAGCCTCTAAGGCTCAGGGAATGGAGTGGGACAGGGTCCAAGAGGCAGTAAGGGGCCAGAATGAGGCTGTGGGTGAATGAGGGGTTGTAGTGACGTGGCATTGAGATTATTCTACCCAAACCATGAAGAAGTCCCTCCCTCTTTTTCCTCTCCTCCTTCCTTCTCTATCCCATGCATCCTCTCACCACCTTCTCTTTTGCTGAGCTGAGCAAAGTTCTGGGATGGGTTTTCCTTTCACTCTTCTCTCCCTCTTCTATTACTAACAGCTGTATGCCAAGAAGAGGCGATTAGGTTGGGGGCAGAGCTCTCCCTCGGTTCATTACTCATTAGGTGAGGAGACACGGAGGGATGTGGGGTTGGGAGGGAGGTGGCCCAAGGATGGCAGTGTCACAGAGGCACGGCGGATATGGTTGGACCTGATACTGATATCTGGAGTTGTTGCTGTTCAGTTGTTTTAATTGTGTTTGACTCTTCGCGACCGCAGTTGGGGTTTTCTTAGCAGAGACACTGGAATGCTTTGTCATTTCCTTCTCTGGCTCATTTTACAGATAAGGAAATTGAGGCAAACACGGGTAAATGACTTGCCCAGGGTCACATGCTATTAAGTGTCTGAGGCCGGATTTGAACTCAGGAAGATGAGTCACCCTAACCACTGTGCCACCCAACTCTATTTAAATTCCACCTTAAACATTTAATAGTTGTGTGATCAAAAGCAAGTCACTTAACTTCTCAGTCTTAGTTTTCTCATCTATAAAAGGGGAATAGCAACACTTCTACTATCTACCTCACGGAATTATTGAGGAAAGCACTATATGGGAGTTATTATGGTTATTATTATTATTGAGGAAGGAGCCTCCACTGACAGTAGGGTATGATGGAAGGAAGGGAGGTCATATCTGGGGTGAACATTTGTATGTAAAGGACCCAACAAAGGCCGCCATTTCTACGTGTGGGAGGGCCTTCGCAATAATAACAAGGTGCTTTCCCTTTCACTATAAGCTCAACTAAGATCAGGTAATTTTACTGTATGAGTTAACTGCATTATAAGCATCTGAAGTTAATGAAGGAAAAATGCAATAAACATTTGTATTTATACCTTTGAGATGTGTTTTATCTCCTTAGAATTAATTAGAAGAGGTCTTGTAATCCACCCTCCCCCACTCGTCTGCATTTCAAAGATATTATAATGAAATCTGGAGTGATTTTGAAACATTTGTATAATTTTTAGCTCCATGAGAGGTGCTGATGGTGAGTTATCTTTTGAATAACTTCTTAACTAAACTCTTTTTAAAGAATGCAAATGCCTTCTTTCTCTTAGAAAGCACTGACAAGTTAGTACAATGCTCTTTATTTTCCATTATATCACCATTAGTCACTGCATTATGGTGGTTTGTCACAGAACGTCTTAATTCTTTGATAAAACTGTAATACAAAGGCCTACGTTTTACTGTTTATCTCAAGAGCAGGCAGGAAAGTCTTTTGAAGTGGAAGTACATGCTGTTAATCACAGAACACGGATGCTTAAACTTAGCCCGTGTTAATCTAAGAATGTCATCGTACACCTGGGCAAGACAAAGAGCTCCTTAATCTACGCAGCCACACAAAATGAAGTGTGAAAATACCAGGTGAACTACACTTTCGTGACAGAAGAAATTAGCAGCGAATAGAAAGCCCACCCTAAAGTCAGGGTGATCACCACCTGGGTTTGATGGAAAGAACCTTTTTGTTCAAAACAACAGCGCCACCTAGTGGCTGGATAGCAACAGTGACTTGGGAGGCGCTCCAAATGGAAAATAAAGGAAAACAGAGATGGCATTGGGGTTTCTCAGAGAACACAATGATGATGCTGCGGGCAAACAGAGATACACTGAGCCCCACAGTGACTGTACCTTGGAGGTCAGTTAGAGTCTGGACAGGAACAGAAGCCTGAGCAGCGCTTCCTGTAACTACATCTCCTAGATTTCATAAGAAAAAATAATTAGATTTCACAAAGAGAGGTAACGGAATGAAATTTCTCTCCCTCTTAAGAATTGGGAGACATTTTCATTCTATCAAACCACTGAAAACACAGAGCACAGCCTGGAAAAATCAGCAGGACAATTATTCTAAACAAGGAACAAATTAAAAAGTAGAAGTGTTATCTTTTAAGAAAGTTGGCATCAATCCAAAGGCCACTTATATCGACGTATTTTGCCATGTGCATTTCACTATTTCTTTAGGTCTTTCCAAAGGCTTCCCCCCTTAAACAAAAAATAAAGTTATTGTCAAAGTTTTACATTCACTCCTTTTTCAAAAATTGAGTCTGCTGAATATTAGCTTCCTCTAATTTATGTTTATTAATATTATTTGTACTTATTAATAAGCACACATGCTTTCAAAAAAGAATTTTCTCTCACACCAGGAATCATTTATCTTTAAGTAGACTCTCAAGTACTAGACAAAAGTGTTTTTAAAACAGCACATATCAAGCATACATTTTTAATTACAAATTAAGTAATTAAAAGATCTCATGAGCTACTATACACATCTGAGAAATGTCAATGTGCAAAAAAATATAAGGGATGGCCCTCTCTTGAAGCCATGGTTATTATTTTGAGTAAGCCTTCTATAATGACTTCACCCTGTCTTGTGTCCTTCTAAGAAAGAGACATTCAAGGCCAAGCAGAAGACACTGAGGAGTAAGTGGAGTCTTTCTCCTCGAAGCCTCCCTCTCCCCCTTTCAGAGCCTCAACCCAATTTAGAAAGGAGGGTTGCTGAGCTTTTTGTTCCTGATTGGTTACAGACTGGTCTTGATGGCTAGCTCAACATTCTGCATAATCAATTTAATATCACTATATAAAATGATACAAACTCATAAGCTGTTTCATGATTAACTGATGCATAAAAAGCAATGATGTCCAGTCTTTTAAACCAGTTACACACACACACACACACACACACACACACACAAACAAACCCATGTGATTAACAGGTTTAGTGGTTCCCCCTTTGGTATTTACACAATAGTGAAAAATCCATTCCTGAATTAAATGCCATCCCCTCGGTGCCCTGGGCACTCGCTTTAGCTACGATTTGCAACATGATCAGTTCATTTAGAATTTGCTGGGTTATAATTACATTCCTACAGATCAATTAATAGCATCTCCTTTCATATTCCCCCCGTAACTGAAATAAAGTGAAACATCTGCCTGACAGGAATTTAGAAAATGACAAAAGCAAGGAGGAGTCTGTAGACTATAAGATAGTCATTGACACATGAAAATGCCTCATTCCTCTTCCACAGCTGACTTTCAATGGTCTGCTTTCATCTGTTTCCCGCGCTTTGTCAATACCTGCGGAGGCTGTCCCTGGGTCACCTCCTCCTGCTGCCTCGGTATGTGTCAGAGAATGAGAGCTCATGTTCATCTCATCCAGGGCCCCACACGATCAGGGAGACGAGTCTGTGTCCCCTGAACCACAGACTGTACTCTGAGTCAGTCATAAATCAGTTTTGGATTATCCATAACACTGTTCTTCTACATCATCATGGATAATCAAGGAGTGGAATGTGTTATGAAAACCACAGAAGCATTTTTATCTTTGTAAACAACAATTTTTCAAAACTTGTGAATTTTCCAGCAGAGTACGCTAAAAAAGATATTACATTTCTCCCCCCTCAAAGGCACTGTGCATATGACTGATTACTGCTTCTACAGATAGCTCTGAGATAATTTAAAATCATGTCCCTAATACTAGGTCTCCTAACGGGCTGACTACTGTGCTGTTTATCAGACTGGCTGATACAGTTTCAAATTCATCAATGAGATAATAGAGTTTGGCATACTTGGGAGAACGAGACACAGGCACCCAGAAATTCTAGCAAAGAATTAGGTTCCACTCTAAAGGGTTTTGTTTTAAAGAATTCTGGAAGTCTGTCATTGGAAGGGCCTTTAGGGATCATAATTCGGTGCCCTCATTTTACCGATGAGGAGACTGAGGCCCAGAGGGATTAGCGACTCACCTGAGCTAGAAAGCTAGGCGTGAAAGAGCCGAGATCTGGTTCCCAGGCTCGTGCTCTTCTCACCCCCTTTGTTTTCTGATAGATTTACTCTCAGGGCAACTCACCAAAGAAAGCTGCACCTACGTTCGTGTTTTAAAAATGTGTAAGTGTCCCTCCAGAGAAGAATGGCGCATAAACATAGGTGCTGTACAGAGGGAGGCCGTCACGATTCACAGAAAGAGGAATTTCAGTGTAGCTGGCTGTGCTGGCAGCCGGCTGTGTCACTGCGGCCAAGTCACTTTGTTTTCATAGCCTCAGTTTCTCCATATGCAAAATAAGAGATTGGACTAGATCATCTCTACAATTCCTGGCGGCACCAGCTACGATGCAGTGAAAACACCAAAGAGGTCCTAAAGACGACCACTTTCTTTCAGCACAGGGATCAGTTACAAAATACCCCAGTGATCCTCGTGTTCTAAATACTTTGCTTAAGTGTTCTGTTGTCTCCTTACGACTGGGGACTGTGTTTTCATCGATTGTTCCATCTCTTCGCACTTCCTCTCTCACTCAGTGGTATTAATACTTGACATTTCCTTAGAGACCCAACTTTATTCTGCTAGAGTCATTTGGCTTGGTTCCTCAGAAAATTTAAAATACAGTACTTAGAGACTCTCTGACTCATTTGCCTGCCATCAGTTAGAATTACTACTGACTATAGCTTGTTATCAAAGCAATATTGAAATTATATTTGTTCGGAACAATAAAACAGTACAATTAAGAAATATATAAAATAACATTCATTTCCATTCTGGAAGTGGGCATGTCTCCTGGCATTAAAATACATTTACAATATGCTAATGATTTCAAGTCTCCCTTTCTTTAAATCATGTGTGACGGCTCTGCATTAACAAGTAAGGAACATAATTTAAAGCAGTTATTCTAGTGCAAGGTAAACTGAATATTTTAATAAAAATTAAGATACTAATTATGTACTGACTAACACCTAATAGAAGAAAGATGTGAATAGAGCAAAGGCAGAGAGAAACTGGTATTAGGAAGGAATGTTCCTGTGTGTGTACGCGTGCGCCAGCATTAGTTAGCCAGCATTCTTAGGGAAGAAAAGTGTTGCCTTGAGTGGATTTTCTGGACACCTGATGCTTTTCTCTCTCAGCACTGGAGTATTAAAGGCTTAATCATCCCGCTGCCTTCTCAGACCGAGTGCATTGAATATTAGCCCCATCTTCATATCTCAGGATCATATTAATGGCCATGCTTCCCAGAGAGCTGCTTTTCTAAATCATTCATGCTTCTTTCAACCACTTTGTAGGGTGGGGAGGAGGAAAAGCACCATCATATCCATTTTATGGATGAGGTGTTGAGGTCGATTACCTGGCCTGAGAAATCAGTCAACTAAGCCTCTTGCAACTAGGCAGAAATGAAAAGAAAACAGGCTGCCCAGTAAAGACTCTTCTCGTACTGAGCTACACAGGCCTTTCTCATTCTTTTCAGGTTCTTGGCAGAGATCATGACAGTCAGATCACTGGGCCGGTGACCTCTGGTTATGATGTTACTGTACTAGGTCCGAGTCTTATCACATCAAACTCCAGCCTATGCTAGGATGACCCCCCCCCCCGCCCAAGGTTGGCTCGGTTATTTCAGAATCCCTCTCCTGCATGGCAGTGCCAATAATCACAAGTTTAATACTGAGCACTGCTAATCTCAGATTATTTTGCAGAGTGTCTATTGCCTGATGCTGCCTAAGCATCCAAAGGGCTTACAGGTAAATTTAAATCTAAATATCTGAAAACCCATAAAGTGCTTTTTAACACTGCTCTTGATTTAGGAAACAAAACAAAACAAATGGATTCTAGCTTAAAAATTGGATTAAAACACTGAATTAAAAATGACTTTAAAATATTTATCACCTGAATGAGGTATTTCAGAACCATAGGTCTTTTTTTTTTTAAAAAAAGTAAGAGGCTTAAGAAATTCCATCTTATGATAAAAGTTTTCATCTGCTTCCCTTACAGTCTTTTTTGTACCTTTGCTGAGTTGAACCGGCATGCTCTCTGATTTCATCATTCTCTGCTGCTGCATCTGCTGTGGTGGGTGATGATGCCGAGGGGCCTCTGTCGGGGTCCTGATGGTCATCACGGCAGGAGAGCTGCTGCTATTGCCACTGGGTACAGGGCCAACGGCATTGCCTGTGGTCATTGCTGGACCAATTAACTTTCTGCCAAAATTAAGGAGGCTATTGGAGACCTTGTTTATGTTCAGAGGGGCAGCTTTGGCATTAGCTCTGAAAAATAAGATACAAATGAAGCGGTCAGATACGACAGAAGGAAAAGAAAATGACCCGCAACACTGAGCACGGTCCTCCCACCCCCATCCACTTAAGCGGTGGTCCAAATAATAGCATCGGCACAGCAAAGACAGTCCCCAGAAGTCTCAACAAAAGATATCTACACAGTATGTCTACAAAGTTACGAGATGCTGTGTGTGGTTTATGGAGAAAGGCTAACATCCTGCGTCGAACTTTGTGTGTAAGAGACACATGCACATCTCTCGTCTGCATTCAACATGAATCGCTAAGTCGTCAACAGAAGTTGGGCTGATTAGCTTGAGGCCAGGAAATGGGTTTCTTCCCATCTTGGATTGTCCATCAGTGCCTAGCAAAGTACTTTTCACATCATAGGCAGGTAATAAATAAACATCTTCATTCAAATTGAGAATGAAAAAGGAAATCTCCTAATTTGATGCTGGAAATTTTCACTTTTCTTTAGTGCTGAGTTCATGGCAGTGACTTCTGGCAGAGCCACTAGGTTATCCATCATTTTGAGAGATCTGCCATAGCCCTGCAGTCCCATAGTTGTAAGTAGAATCTATAGCACCTCCAGGAAGCCAATGATTTTTTGGCTAAATGCCCAACATGAGCTTGTTTCTCACAATTCCCATTTCTCTCAGAGAAGCTCTTTAAGGGATCCAATTTTGATGAATTCTGGTTAATTGAAATTTTCATACTATTTTAGCTAGAATACACTCCAGCACTTTAGGACCTGTGATTTCATTGGTGTGACCAATTCTTCCATTTGTGTACATAGCAAGGCACTTCTTTTCTAAGCAGACAACCTTCATAAGTTGCTATAGCTAAGAAAAATCAGGAGCCAGTGGCCACTCTAGTGATGAACTTCTTCAAACTTAGCTCTGCTGGTCCTTAGATGACAGCCCTATGATCTGGTACCAGGCCCACACTGGGTCTTTTCTAATTTGGTAATACCTGTCAGAATGTTCATTCTAAAGGCAGAATGCTGGGTTTGGAGTAAGAAGATCTAAGACCTCTGGTTTTTATTGTCCATTTCACCTCCATGGGCCTCAGTTTCCCCATCTGTAAAAGAGGGGTAGAACAAGATGGCCCTTGAGGTCCATTCTAGCTACAAATCAGTGATTCTTTGATTCTAAAAAGTGAGGGTCAGCTCCATGTCACGATGAAGCAATGGATTCAGGTTGGTAGGGCTTTGCTAGGAAAAGAAAGGAGCTATTTTTTGTCCTTTAAAAAGGTACCTGGGGGCAGTTGGGTGGCGCAGTGAGTAGGGGCCCAGCCCTGGAGTCAGGAGGACCTGAGTTCAAATCCGGCCTCAGACACTTGATACATTTAGCTAGATATGTGACTGTGAGCAAGTCATTTAACCCCAATCGCCCTGCCTCCAAAAAACAGAACGAAAAGGTACCTGAAAATTAGGTTTCCTAAAGGAAATATGGGTAACCTAGTTTGTGATTTACTTGTATATTTTCTGTTAAAGTGCTGATGACTACTGCCTTGTCATGATATGGTAGAGATCCCGGGTCACTAGCAGAGCACGACTCTGGCAGGCTCTACCAAAGCTCTGCATAGGGTCCTGTGCTGAATTATATTTGTTTGTCATCTGAGAACCAGACAAGTGAACTAGATTTGGAGAGGCCCCTCTTCAGAGGGTTGGCCTTTAGGCGATGAATTGTTTCATCCACTGCAACTCACTGAAACCGCCTACTAAAATGAGGGAGTTGCGATCCTTTGAGGGCATGCATGCCATTCAACATGATGAAACTCTAAATTTCTATGGAATTGTGCTCTCATCCTTGTGAGGATCCCATGCCCTCTAGTGGTCAACTTGACCATGATTTCTTCTACAGTCCCACTCATCCATGTCCTTTCAAAATCCTCCCCAAGGCCTTGGAGCTTCTTTTAGAAATCCTGACATTGTGTGGACACTGGTGGAGCATGGGGGCTGTTCACCCCGCACATGCTCTTGCTGCATGACTGGCCCGTGTCCTCTTCTAGTCGCTCATTCCTCTCCTAGCCACTGTATGCCACTTCTGTGCAATTCTTTGCAATATGTTGCAGTCTACTTTTGCCCTCCGTGTGTTCCTCCATTGCCTCCTGGCAATTTAATTCTTTGGAGAATGCTATATTCTGTGACTCATAGTCATAAAGAATCACTGGAATAACAGTGATATTATAAGACAGACTTTTGTAAAACAAAATGTCACCTTAAATTTTAGGGCTTAAAGGTTCTTCTCCAACAAGATGTTTCCCATGTGTATGGCAGAATCATGTGGTTATATCCTTAAGAGATACAACAGAACAAAGTTTGCTCAATGACTTCCAAATTATTAACATAAGTGAGGTGGCAAACAAGAAGATTTACTGCTGGTCAGCCATTTTAGTCGATCCAATGCTTCATAACCCATTTGGGGTTCTCTTGGCAGAGATGCTGGAAGGATTTGCCATTTCCTTCGCCACCTCATTTTAGAGATGAGAAAACTGAGGAAAACAGGATTAAGTCACTTGCCCAAGATCACGCAGCTAGTAAGTGTCTGAGGCTGGAACTGAACTCAGGTCTTCTTGACCCCAGGTCTGATGCTCTGTCCACTGTGCCATCTAGATCTCCAACGAAAGCATTCGTGTTTGTTAAAGGCGCTTGCTACCACGATGGAGGATATTCAATGCAGAGTCCAAATGAAAGAAGGGCTCTGCACTGTTGTGGGGATCTTACAAAAGCTCCTGCTTGCAGATTGCACTAAGACATGGAGCACTGTAGAGTCTCCAAATGGGAACCATAATCATTCAGAAGGATCCAACTTAAAACCATGCAGAGGAAAAACCAATTGGAACAACAATGTCTACTGTTTAGACTCTAACATGCACTGCGCTTGGATTGGCCACCCACAGAGCCGGTCCACAAGCACAGATGTGTTGGACAGAGGATGCAATTGGATGATGAGCCCTACAGGTCCAGAATGAAACAGGAAAAAGAGATCCCTAATTGCTTCTGCGAAATTTTGCAATGCTTCCTACTGATCCCAAACTTCTACCTAAAACCAAGGTGTCTCATTTTAATAATGGACAATTAGCATTAGCTATCCAGCAGTAGTGTAGCAGAGTGGAACGCCATCATGCACAAAAACAAGTCCCCAGAAGACCCTTGGAGAGCCCGCAGGAGCCACTCACCCCCACTCCTGAGTTCCATTTGTCAGACAACATTTTCATTTCTTCCAATGAGTAATAAAGAGAGGTTCTACCATAACATGAAAGCACTTCCGGCTTATTTTACTTCTCAGCTTTAAAAGTCAAGATTCATAATTCACCAATATGAAGAAGTTATAATGTTGTTACCCTTTTTTATAAACAAAAATGTACTAGTCAAATTCCCATATTGCCAGCTGTAAAATTTATATGTTGATAAAAGTACTAAGAAACTGCTACGAGCGTTATCAAGAGACTAGAGTGAATGTATCTTCATTACCACTAATAACACTTACTACAATTCACTAAAAACGTATAGATCAAGCCCGCTCCTGCAGGCAGTTTTTCATTTGGACGGCAGCACTTATGAAGGGAGGGGCGCAGTTTTCCTATTTGGAACATTTGCTGTTGTTTGCAAGCCACTTCTCCCTACTTCAACTATCCAACGTTTCAGCTTTTTTAGATTCTGAAGAACTTTGTGGAATTTAAAAGCAACTTGATTTCGTGAATTTTCAGGGTGTAAGTAAGAACAGTAAGCTAATGTGGTCAGCATGCTGTCCAAGCTTTTTATGGAATTTTTATCCCAATGATTTAAGCAGAGCTGCTGAACCCATTAGCATCACATCAAGATTTCTTCACATTCAACGCGTTAACTCGTGTTTTCTAATTTAACTTGAGGCAAATTGACCTTTATCGTTGACAATGATTATATGAGATAATATTCTATCAAGTCAGGTCTATTCCATTAATGGAAATAAAGAGTAATCAGAGATGCTGATGGACAGGAAGACTAGATTGGATTAAGTATGGAGTACAAGATGGAAATGAGTAGAAGAACCAAACCTCTTCAAGCAAGAGGACTTAGGAATTTTCAAGACACTGAATATCTGTATGTACTTGTGTACTCTGTGGTTGTGTTGGAAGTTACAGCTTTTGAAGGGTTTCACTGCTGGGAATTAAAAGGATGGCTTTTGAGAGAAATTAGATAGGCTAGTCAGTGCCGAAGGAATAGGCCTCTTTATTTGGCGTGTTTAAGGGAATGTCCCAAAAGTCATAAGGCTTAAATGGAGCTATCCAGGGGTTATGGGAAGGAATGTGAAGGGATGCAATCAGAAAGCCCAAACAGGACAGGATATGGGGAACTTGGTCATAGTAAATAGCAGGACAAGACACAATCCAAACTCAGAAGTCATAGGTATCAGGCTAGGGAGTCCTAGAAGGGGCTGATCCAAGCACTTGGTCAAGCTCTCACTCACGTCACCTTCACTTCACGCATCAATTATCACAAAGAGGACCAGGTATATTAGAAGGAGGGCAGTATGTCATACTTCCAAGTCTTACTGGTTTCCCAATCATAGGCAGGGAGGTACCCATCAGCAAAATTGCAAGAGAAATGGACATTTCTAGCATGGAGGTTTTCTGACAGGACTCCATAAACGGAAGGAATTCCAGGTAAAGGAAACGTATGTAGCTAGGACAGAAACTATCTTTCTCAAGAAAGACAACCTGAAAAAAAATTCTATGCTAACAAAAGTAGTGCCTAGAAAAGTGCCTCACATAATATATTTGCTCTGAACCAAACTAGCTCCTTGGGAGAACCTCAGGGTCAAGGAAAAAAGCTAGGTGGTTTATGCAACAGCTGATCCCCTAAATCTCCTTCTCCTGAAAGACAAAGCCAATGTAAGCTTGGTCTTGAAACTCAGAGGAGAAGCCTTTGGAGCCAAGAAAGAGAGTACCTACCTATCTCATCAAGGGGTCAGGGAACCTCCAGTGAACTAAATGCTGTCCATTATGCTTCTTGCCCCTTTGCATCCCCAGGATTAAAAAAAAAAACTATCATATGCCATTAAAATTTTTACTATTTGTCAGAAAACAGACTAATGCTCCTTGTATCCTGGTCATCTCTCAAAATAAATAAGCAATAAGTTCCTCTCTAATTACACCTACACTTTGTATCTGTGATGTGCTTGGTATGGATATATTCCCAACTGATGCAGTCTACATAACTCACCCGTGCTTTCTCACCCTGTGTGATTTTAGTCTTCTCAGATCCTTCAGAGCGAATCTCCCCAGTGTGTCAGAGGCTTTCCTTTGTCTTTGTATTCCGTTTGTAAAAACAACAACAAAAAGCATTTTGTGGACGCCACATGTCGACTGTCTTTCACTTCTCTTATAGAGCTGATCTAACTCCTTTCCTTTGATGCACGTCATTGATGATGTCTTTGGTACTTTTTGCATGTAATAATTCCTAATGAATATGATGAAAATGCCTTAATCTACCATATTTTTTCCCCTTGTCCTGTGGGTCATCTGCAGTTCTCACTGTTCTGAGAACATGGTTTCCTACAGCTCATAGTAACAGAGTCACTAGAAGAATACTGATGTTAACAAGGCGGCCTTTTGTTGCTATATATAGGCGGAATCATTGAAAACACTACATATTTTCTGCAATGTGATCCGGTCTGCTCTCTACCCACTCAATTCTAGGTTCAATTCATAGTTCATATATAATACCAATACAAGATATATGTGTGTATCTCTGTCTCTCTCTCTCTGCACGTATTTGTGTTGAGGGAATAATCCAATGGCCTTCCCATCCAATGGTATGTCATAGTCTGAGTAGTACGTGTTTTTCATCCACTCTGTGTATGTGTCTCTCTCTCTTTCTCTGTGTACACGCACACACACAAACACACACACACACACACACACAGACATATCTGTGTTGAGGGAATAATCCAATGGCCTTCCTACCCAATGGTATGTCATAGTCTGAGCAATACGTATTTTTCTTGCAGTCTGGTTTCGCAGTGTAGGCGGCCAGATGGATCACTTGTAAATTTGTATGGATCTCACTGAAGTCCCAGAAGGCTTAGTTTTGATGTGATCATCACAATATCCTCTGTGAGCAAGAGCATCTGACATGGCATAATGGAAATAGCATCAGACATGGCTTCTCAACACCTAGTTTCATGTCTTAGTTCTGCTACTTTGTGTTATATTCTGTGTAACTTTGGGCAAGTCGGTTTTTTTTTTCTTCAGGCTTCAGTGTTTTGTCATCATTTTTTTTTAAATATGTGAAAGTAGAAGTTAGACTTAATGAGTCCTAAGGTCCAAATGAGCTCTGATATTCTGTGATTGTGTGGAGAATTCTGCCATTTTTAGGGAATCTTTCTCCTAACTGAACTCTGTGTAGGACATCCTTTATGACACTGGCAAACTGCTTTGGCAAACACGTGTCTCCCAGGTTTTATGCCTTGTTTAATGTTAATGCTCAGCAGACTATCGAGCAGTTAACTTGCACCTACCAGACTCATGATTTTAATATATGGAAAGGAAACACACTTTTGTGGACATTTTGTTCTGCTGAGTCAGATGCTTTTGGAAAATAAACTGATAACAAATTAGTGGGATTTGACATTCTCTATACAACTCAGTCAGTTGGGCAATTGTGAAGATGTGGTCTGCTCTAGAAAACGATGTGAAAGCTCACCTTTTCCCTTCTGTTATTTTTATTAAGGATTCCCTCATGTGTGTGAAGACTATTCTCATAAAGGTTTTCGAGAGCATAAAAAGTGGCCTACATGGCATCAGTTGCAGAGATCTTTCTGAGCTGCTTCTCCTCCTTGCATTAAAACAGCATTTGCGAAGCTTTCAAAAATTGGGAGCATCATATCTTTTAAGATATTATGAAAACCACTTCCTGGGTGGCTTTAAAATTGCATAGATTCATCAGGGATTTTTTTTCTGTGTATATTTGGTCAAGTTTAGCTGTAATATGCTTATTATATCATAGGGTGGTAAGTTATTCTGATCCAAATATTGTGTCAAAGGAAACAAATGGAATTACTCAGTGTTGTGTTTAGGATTCATATCTATTTGAAACACATCTTATTAGCAATCCTAAGTGGCTGCTTAGAGGGTGGTGGTCTGGTGTAACTGGTGTAGGAAAAGAAGTATAGGGCTTAAATATCTTCATCCAAATTCTTTTGGAAAGCAGCTCAAACTAGATGAGGTTTGCCTTAAGAAGAGGACCCATCAATAACCCCAAGATATCTCTGAAGGCAGCCCAAGTGAATTCTAATTCTTGGGAATGCTTTCCTCATACTGAGTTTCAATTTTCCTCTTGCAACGCCCACCTGTTTCTGGAGCCAAGCTAAGACAACTAAGCCCTCTTCCTCATGACAGGCCTTCCAAGGCTTGAAGGAAGCTGTCAGGTCCCCACAGAGGTCACCTCCAGGCTAAACCCCACTCAGAACCTTCAACCAATCATGTCTTAGATTAAAGGCATAGCACCAGCCTGGTTGCCTTCCTCTGGACATTCTCTAGCTCATTAAAGTCCTTAAATGATGGTGCCTAGAAGCGAGCACAGTCCTCCAGAGGAAGGGGACAGTGGGACCATCACCTCCTTATTCTTGGAGGCTCGGTCCTCTTAATGCAGCCCACAATCCCACTAGTTCTTGGGGTTGTCATATCACACTGACTCGTCTTGAGTTTACAGCCCACTAAACCACTTGATCTTTCCCAGACCTGCTATCTTACATGCTTCCCCCAACTAATACCTGTGAAGTTCATTTAAGACTTAGCCTTTATCCCTATTGCTTTTCATCTGACTGGGTTTAGCCTGACACTCTAGTCTGTTAAGATCATTTTGGATCCAGCTTTTTTGCCATATGCAAAATGGATGAACTTCACATTTATGCCTTGGATCCAAGTCATTAATAAAAATGTTATGCAACCCAGGGCTAGGCATATATATTGGACACCTCCTGCTACACGGACCAATTCACAACCACTCCGAGTCTGCCTGTCCATCTGACTGTATCCAGCCTGATCCACATCTTTCCATCTTCTCCACAAGAAAAGAATGAGACATTTTGTCAAAAACTTGGCTAAAATCTAAATCAAATATATCCCCGACATTTCTCTCATCGTCTAGTTTGGTAATACTATTAAAAAAAGAAATGAAATTAATCTATAGCTAACTGTTCTGTATGAAGTCATTCTAGGTCTTGGCAATCACCACTTTTGTATCTCTATGTTCACCAGATGTCCCTTTAGCAGTCTCTTCAGGAGTTTTTCTGGGAATCAAGGTCAAGCTTAAATTATGGCCTGTAATTTGAAGACTATGCTCTTTCTTCTTTTGAAAACTGGGATATTTGCCCTTTTCTAATCTTAGGGTATCTTTCCCACTTTCTATGATCTTTTAGGGCAGCTAGATAGTGCAGCGGATAGAGTGCCGGGCAGGGAGTGAGGAAGATTCACCTTCCAGAGTTTAAATCTGGCCTCAGACTGGCTGTATCACCCTGGGCGAGTCAATTAAACCTCTCTGCCTCAGTTTCTTCATCTGTAAAATGAGCTGGAGAAAGAAGTGACAAAGCACTCCAGTATCCTTGTCAAGAAAACCCCAAACAGAGTCATGAAGAACAGGACATGATTCAAACAAATGAACAACTGATACATTCTAGCTGTGGGACTCTGGCTGATTGACTCACCATCTCTGAGCCTAAATTTTCTTAGTTGTAAAATGGGAGAGGCGGCAGAGCCTAGTAGTGTGGACCCCCAGTGGTCTCCTATACCTTCCCAGGTTGCCCAAGGCGTCAAAACCATTTTCATAAAAATACTAAGATATTATTTGCCTTTCAACATATTCCTCCCTTTTCCAACTACTTTCTGTGTGAGGCTGGATTTTCTTTATATGCTTCAGTCAAAATGTGCAACAGACTGGGTGCAGAAACAGATACAAAAAAATCCAGCTTCTATTATATCAGACAAGAAATTTTTTAAAATATGCAAAACAATGCCAATCTTCTCACTAATTTTTTAAAAGATTTATTTTTCATTAAAAAATATGTTTTAACATGTAATAGATCTGTGTTTTTAAAAGAATGAAAAAATATTTTAAAAATTTATTAGTTTTAATTTCTAATACGGAAAAAACAGATATAACCCAATAAACAAAAGTTCATTAGCACCCTCAATAACTTAAGGGTATAAAGGAATCCTGAGACCAAAAAACTTTGAGAACATCTGGTCTACTGGATGGGGGCTGGTACCAAAGTCAGGAAATCCTAATTGAAGGCTAGCACTCAGCTAGTGCTCCCCCAGGTGCCTGTGTCCTTACCTCACAAGGACACTGTGAAGGTTGAATGAGATGATGTATGCAAAGTTTTCTGTAGATCTTAAACCATTGTGTAAGTCAGTCAGCTCATCTTTAGTAAGCACCTACTACATACTCGGCACTGTGCAAAGCTCTGGGGACACAAAGAGGGGCAAAATGCTAATTCTTTTCACCATCGTGACCACCATTTCATTTTCATCTATTTCACTGAAGGTTGGGTAGTAGTGGCCTGGGGGTACCTTATCCTGCTACTATTCCTTGACATACTATGGCCCAAGCGGAGATCAGTCAAAGCATCAGGATGTAAGTTTATCCTCTGGAGGCTCCCTGAAGCTTCCGCAGGACAACTACAACAGGGATTATGTGTGCCTCACCTTACTTACACATAATTTTAATGTCCTCTGCTAAAACTTCTCATTGTATGCATCTTGGATTATGAGTATCCAGCATGGCAACATGAATTAAAAATATTGTTCTTATTTTTGGATACAATAAGTTGCTGTTGGAAGGCATGGAGCTGAAGTTTCATCACTGGACGTTCTGGATGGCTTGACAACATATGTTCAGTTTGGGGGTGAAATAAATTGTATGGGCCTTTATGACTACTTTTTCAGGAAGCTCAGATGTATCTAGAAAATTCAATGTGTCTCTTGTAGACAGTTCTAGGGAAAGGCTCTTCAGATGTCCCAGGGAGCAAGGGCCCAACAGTATCTTCTGCAGCAGGCTCCAAGAAGGACTCTCAGAGGGACAGGGTGTCAAGGGATCTAGTGCAGGAGACAATGCAGAGGCAAGGCCAAGCCCTTTGGGAGAGGTCGCTAAAGTATTTGCTATTAAGGCAGTTGCCACGATAAATTCATCCTGGGTACAATGATCTGGAAGAGGACACAGATGCTGGAAAGGAGGAAGAGCCATGCTTCTGTCCACAGGAAACCTCGATTCAGCACTTGGAGGTCAGGATCTAAATGGTGCAGATATGGCAGCAACAGAGGGAAGACCGGGGAGGGAAGATCTCAGGTTGGTACTTTATGGATCTACCAGTAGAGCTGTGAGGAGTCAGAATGTATTTCTGAAGAGAAGGAGCTCAAACAGTCCCTGGCTGATCAAATACTCAGCAAAATAAGCCAAATGATGGCTCTTAAAGATTCTGTGTGTTCCTTGAAAGAAGCTCAGCTCTAAGTTGGGGTGAGACTCTGGGCTCTCTCTTGACATGACAGGTTGCTGATGTCTTAGGCTCCTCATTTTTTTTTTTAGCAAAAACTATTGGATCTGGGGATCTGAGAAGCAGAAAAGTAAGCGGCTATCAGGAGGCCAGTCACAGCTCCTCCCCTCCCCAAATACCTGAGGACCACCGAGAGAACATCCAACCTTGAACGGAAGGCAGGAAGGGCTAGGAAGGTTATCATCCCAGGCCAAATAAAATGCTGGCTAGGACAGTATCACTTGGGCTGGTCCCAACTTTCTGGGAAAGGGTGACCAACAGCACAGACATCACAGAGAAAACCTCAAGGGCTATGGGACAGCAGGTGAAGGCTGGGAGGAGCAAGTACCCTGATAAGGAATGTAGGCAGAATGTCGACCAAGAGTATAGGAGCTGTAGACACTCTTTGGGTCATGGAGGGAACGCTGGCCCTGGATCCACAAAGCAATTTCCTTATAACAACTTTACTGAGCATAATTCCATCTCCTACCTCCCTAAGAGTGGAGATAATCTATTCAGCAATGAAGCTAGTACTGGGATAAAACTGAAGTGGCTGAGGATGGGAGTGTCAAGTTTTTATGAAGTGATGCTGTCCCTTGGTGGAAAACTAAGTAATAGTTTCTTCTATAATAATGGTCAGGGTCTAGTACAGTTTATTGGTTGAGTTCTTCAGGCTCAATCTCAAAATTGAGATCTTTTTTTTTGGTAGTGTGGATGTTTTTCATCTTTTAGTCCAGGAAAGACAGAAAGCTTCTGATATATAGAATTCTAGTCATCAGCTCATGTCTTCTGAGGTGCTCCATTTTTATAGCTTATAGTGATGTGTTCCATAGTTACTCTCTATGGTTTCCTTCCAAGATCTAGATGGATCACTAAGTGACCCTTAGGGATCCTTATCCTCTTTAACAATAATCGTTTTTATAATTTCTGGTGGTAACAATAACCCAGTCCCAGATTGTCAACACAATCCCCACCATTTCCACAAACAGATCTGTGACTTGGTCATTGTGCAACATGTCTTTGCTGACATGTTGCTAGCTAAGTTTATGTGGATGTCACCTATATAGGGGCCTCTATTCCATTCTTGAATTTTAGACATTTCATAGGTTTCAAAAAGAACTGAACTGCTTTTGTTTATGTTTGACAAATTCAGTGGCATGTTCCTGTTTTCAGATTTGACCATGGCTTAGTACAATCTGTTTACTCCAAAAATATTTCTGCAGGTTGACTTGTTCTAAGAATGTCTATTAATCCTATTCTTCCTCTTTGAAGATTCACCAGCTGTTAAATTTGGGAATAATATTCTGTAAGGAAAAGGACTTGAGATTTCTCTTGCATGAAAATATCTTGAACATTTCTAAAAAGTAAATTCATAGCTCAGTGCTTCATAAAACAGATATATTTTAGGGTTTAAAGGAAGAACTTTCATAGTGGTATGAATCTAATACGAGAAAGAGATATAAGCTAAAAATAGGAACAGAAAAAAGTCTAAGAAGTATCATTTTTCTGTTTACACAGTTATGAGCAAAATATACCAGAATATTATTAGGAACAATTTTTCCCTTAAGAAAAATAGACAGAATTTACTTGAAAATTAGGCTTGGATAGAACATTTCCAACACTTACAGATAATTCCTTCCCTGAATTGACCTCACACATTATTACTGTTCTATTTCACAAAATTCAGAAGGTAAGCAACATGAGAATGTGCCAAGCCACACGCAGATGAGAAGACCAGATTGTTTCTGTTGAATGAATTAGCCTCAGTCTTCTTTTCTCCCAAATTATTGTCTAAAAAGACAAAATTATATCGGAAGATGTTAAGTCTAGAGGACCTAATTTTAACAAGCCTCATGAACTAATCCAAGCTACTAAAGATGTAAAGGGACTAGGTAAATATTTACATTTGCTATCTTCTAAACTAGCTTAGTTCAGGCTATAGACATTTAACATAAATAAGTCTTTTTAAGATAAGAACATATACCCATTTTTATTATTATAAAAATGAGTGTCACTTGTGTTCCAGTGAAAAAGTTGTCTACAGGAGTGTTTAAAATGACAAAAATTCAAGAGCATGAAAATACGGGAAAGGGCCTTCTAGGAAATGTCATCTAACCAGAAGTACCATTGACCTAAGACTCACAATTTCAAAACAAGTTCTAAAAAGCTAATTCAATTTCTCTATGCCCGGACTAAAAAGAAAACACTTTTGCATTTTTAATATTGTATATGGAATTGCTAAAATAAATAAATAAAATATTTTTCTTTGAATAATTCAAATTCAAGAGAATATCTGTTATTTGCTCCAAAAGTTCACACTGAATCTTCAGGTCTGTTTAGAATGATGTTTGTGCCCTTTGGGTAGCATTTTTAGGGATAGAGTGGGGGAAATATCTGATATACTACACTTGGTCAATTTTCCAATCAGTAAAATTTATGAAGTTTTACATAACACCTGTTCTGTCATTGTATATACACACACTCATCACTGTAGGGTTTGGAGCTCTGCTTCATAGGACTTTTAAGAACAGTGGTGATGTTTTAAGAGGCAACACTGTGATCTGGAAAGAGCATGACACTTGAAATGAGTAGTCATGGCTTCAAGCTAGTGGTTGGGAAACTATGTGACTTTATGAGGTGATGGTTTATCTCAAGTGGTTTCTGTGATTCCCTAGGACTTTTGAGCCTACACAGAGGCAAGAAAGATGAACATACTTTTCCTCTTTCATAGGAATGAAAAGAAAATCTTTAACCTAAGAGCTAAAACAGAAAATTCCTAGCTATTTTTGACACAATGCTGAATTAGTAGGCCCTGCCCCGAACCTATCTCACCTAAAGCCATTTAATTTATAATACTATTGCATTTAAATAACTCTTAGTGTTTTACGGAATTCTGATCAGCCACAGGATTATTAATGTTGACAATTATCTAATCTGAGAGAGAATAAAATACAAGGCAAGTTTCTGGGTGTGTAGATGCGCCCACTCCTGATGTATTATCATTATCTGATTCTCTAAACTACACTATATACAGTAAAATATCTGTGGGGGGAAAGTAGGAAATTGTGGGTCTAAATATCACGAACACTAAAACATAAAATATTGGTAAATTATGAAGGTAGAAATTAACAAACAAAATCTTAAAATGAATCTCTTTGCCTTTTTAGCTATTTAAAAACTCAATACACACATGCTCTGATTTAAGGCTAGTTGCATACAAAATCTAAAACAAAACCCAGGCTTATTCAACAGAAAATTCAGAGAGGATTATTTCTATCTTAAAAGAACTATTGATTTTGCAAAATTATTCTTTAAATAGCAAACTCTCCTAGGACATTTAACTATTATGTAGGGTGAGGTATATTTATGGTCCATTTTGCTATGGTTTGGTAAAAATTCTAAACTTCTGGCTGAAGAGCAAAGGGATTATGTAAAATTAATTATATTCATGTGAATAATACTTTGAAAACACTGGAGGAAAAACTTCTCCATGTATGCACAACTAATGTCAATTTACAGGCATGTTTTTGCTAGAGATTTTCATCTATATAAAATAATTCCTGTAGGGCAATCGTTAACTGTACCCCATAGAAGGACGGAACAGGCTTTGTTGTGTTATGCCTATCATCAAAGAAGCACGTCTCAGGTGAGATCACAGGCACTTGAGCAAGATGGGATGGAGGATTTAGAGTTAGGGCTTAGGTCACAAAGGCAGAGACCTGGAATGGGCAAGATCCCCATGTTGACAATCAGGGCTAAGGTGCTGTCATTGGGTAAGTTACTTAATTTAATCTAACCTTAGAGAGCTAGGAGATGGGGAACTGGAAAACCAAGAGGAAAATGGTCAGCTAGGGGTCTCTGAATCCTGCTCCTGACTCTGGGGATGAAGACTAGCTTCTTCTATGTTGTCCCCATTAGTGCTTAGTTTAAATAAGCTTATCCTAGTCACGAATCTGGGCTCAGGTTGCCCTTGGTATTCCATCTCGTTTATAAACAGATGCAGCTGAGGTAGTTCAGGCTCTCGAGGGATTCCTGATACAGACTGGCCAGTTGATGGAATGTTTGTTTTGTGATCCTGCAATGAATAAAGGAACCCGCCATTTTGAAAAGTTGTGCTGTGCCATCTCTTAAAAACATTAGACCCATTAAAGTTAAGTAACGTACAGATGCATTAGGGAAGATAAGCATTCTCTTCTTTTCCTTAATTTCAGCACATATATGGGACTAATTAGAGATTGCTCTCTTCTAACGTAGAGAAATTTTGTGCTATGCATACTCAGTACGGCTTTTTTAGTAGCAATAGACTCTTAAATTAAAACCTTTAAAAATTAAATAGGTATTTCCTAAGACTAGTCACAATTTAGACATTTTTAAAAAACCAACTTTTGCGTATTTGAGCAAAAAAGCAACAAGATTTAAAATGTTAAATTGTCTTTTCTTTTTTCCTAGTTAACAGCTGATGTTAATGGAATGATGAGGAAAAAGTCGGTTCCCACTTGGTGCATGTGTGTGTCTTTGAAAGAAATTTATCAGCAAGTAAAATCAGGGTATGCTGTGTATTACCCATGTATGTAATGGAGAGCCTATCACTAAAATACCTAGGCACTTGCTTTAAAGACTTAATTATAGCAATCCATGGTAAAGCAGAGAAGAGAAATCAGGCTTCTTGATTTCTGGTGATATTCTTATCCATGAGATCACATGGCATTCTTGCACTCCGCTTCCCTTATATGGTTATGTCATACTAATAGAAGGCCATTGCCACAAAAGGAACAGGCATCAGCTTTCCCCAGACTCCATGAAATTAGCTGTCTCTTTATCTCCTAATTCCCAGCTCCTTCTGGTGACTCGCTTCCTAGTGATTTCTTCAGGGAACCTCATCTACCCTCTCCCGGCCCCTCCACATTCCCCTTACTTGGGCCACTTCTCCCCTACTTCCTGTCCAATGTACTTGGACTTAGATGTATGAATGGCAGGGTGAATGTGAACTCTACTCATTGGTTCCAGTTTGGTCCAAGTTTGATCTGAGCATCCTAGGCCTAAAAATAGCTCAACAAAAGCCTCACCAAACAGGACGTAGCTAAGTCATGGAATATAGTCTGCTGAAGAGTTTTTGACTGAGTGTCAGGGCTTCAGGTCCGAAGTGGCTCAGGGAACAAACTGCCCCTACAAAAAGCTCTGGGGAACTTTAGATGTTCGTCCCCGACATGGACTTGGGACAAGTGCTTGGAAAAAAAAGAAATCCGGCTGTTTAACCCTGGATAAAGAGCGTCTCATACCTCTTATATTGGACAGGAAGTACTAATAGCTGGGGGATGGGGCAGGGAAAAGATGAAAGAGCTTCATGGGGAGATAGGGCCTAGTAAAGCCAACACGAATACACACACACACATATATAAACACAAAATATATCCAGGGATGACTCGTACGTCAGTGATCTGGATGTGAATTATACAGGGTGCCGCAAAAGAAGAATGGATTAACACATGAGAAGAGATTGAAATGGACCGATTTATGGAAACAAAGTGGGTGCCAAGGTTCAAAGTTCATTTCTGCCATTTTCTCACATTTTCTCTCCCTCTAAGGAAGTTCTGCTGCCATGAGACAGTGTTCCCATGTCACAGCAAACAGAAAAAGATGAGGGAAGAACAGAGGAACAAAGGAAAACAGAGGGACCTTTTCTCTTACTTACATGGTTACATGTGAAAACACTTTCATCTTGGCAGCATGACTGACATGCCCTTGCTTAGATAATTTTGATTAGTGTTGTCCCAGAGAAAGAGTGCAGGCTTTGGCATCCAAGACCTGGGTTCAAATTACACTCTGACACTTCTTGGTTATGACTTTGGGAAGCTGCTTCATTCACCTCCAGAGGCTTCAGTCCCCTCATCCGTCCTCATTTGAAGGTCTGGACTAGAAGCCATCAAGCTCCTCTTTGGTTCTACAGCAATGGCCCAAGGATCTTGGTAAACACTAATGAGCCTGTGTTTTGGTTCTAGTTCTTTTGTGGAGACCCAATTTTGTAGAAATGATTTAAAAAAATATGTTGTGGAACTGCCTCTCTGTCTCCATCAAGCCAACCAATATTTGGAAACAGACCATTGAAGTCCATATCATTTAGCCCTGGTTTAGCTTTAGAAATGTTGAGTGGGGGCAGCTAGGTGGTGTGGTGAGTAGAGCATCGGCCCTGAAGTCAGGAGGACCTGAGTTCAAAACTGGTCTCAGACACTTGACACACTTACTAGCTTTGTGACCTTGGGCAAGTCACTTGACCCCAATTGCCCTGCCCTCCCCCCTGCCAAAAAAAAAAAAAGAAAGCAAAAAGAAATGTTGAGTTGTTTAATGTCAAAAAATGAATTTGATAGCCTAGGAATTTAATATCTCATTTCAAAACTAATGCTAATTTGTTAATTTTTAATGGTTCAAAACACCTCTTACATACATCAGTCCTTTACCTGTGGTGAATTAAATTATTATATTTTACTTGGCATATAACATTTAATAATGAGTTTTAACAATAGCTTAATAAAATGCAGCATTCAGTACAGAGGGAATGCTTACCGGGTTTTATTCATAAGGTCTGCTCCACACGCCTTGTAATAATCTAAATTTTGTTGGAACTGATGCGTCACTGGTCTTGGATTTCTCTAAAGCAAAAACAGTTCAGAAAATAGGATTCAGAAAATGCTTAAAACAAATTACAAATCAATAGTTAAAAAGTCATAAATGAGACCATATATTGATATCTTTGTTTAACCAAGAGGAAATAAATAGAAGAAAACCCAAATTATTTGGATAGTTGTTAGCAATGCTAGGGATTGTCTTACTGATTGAAAATCTGGAAAATGTATTAATTTGTCTTTTTTTGGTTATTGTTTCATCTGTTTTTTGACAGATACGTCGAGATATTAATTGTAAAATATAACTGGAAAAAGGCTAATCCTTTTAAGACCAACAAAATCACATGATCCATGACAAGTATAATGCATTTGCCAACTGGCTCTGAGAAATAAGATGTAGATGAAGATTACTTTAGAGGAACAGTTCTCGATGAACATTATGTACACTATGCCCACTAGATGGCGTACGGGGTCTTTTGTTCTCCCTGAAGCTTAGGTGGTATTTCAGAATTTAGTTGATGCTTTACAATTATTCATTTCTGTGGCACACAGTTTCATTTGCAAGCATTTGATAAGTGCCAAAAATGTGCTAGGCACTGGAAATCATTAGCACATTAACCATCACCTCACACAAGCCAATTTACCAATGCATGTTTTCACTGAAACAGCAATAGAATTGCTTTTCTGGAACTTACCACTATTTGTAAACACTAAAGAATGCTACTCTGTTATTCATAGTCAATCAAAGATTGCGTCAGATGTCAGGGACACACAGCTAGGCCACAAGCCTTGGTCTCAAGATGCTTACAATCTAGCCGGGAAGAAAAGAGGTGTACAAATACGTAGGCTGCATGCAAGGGATGAGTCCAGTAGGGCTGAAGAAGTTAAGACCAAAGGCTGGAGAGCCTTGAAGGAGGATCAGGAGCTCATGTTCTGTTCAGCGGGCAATGAGGAGCCACTAGAGCTGTCTGTTTAAGGAGTTTATCAAAGCAGTGAATTAGGACAATTACCGAGGCAGTGGCATGAAGCAGTTTGTTTAATTTGGGATGGTGACTAAGGCTTTTCCCCAGGGGCTGGAATCCAGAGAGTAATGATGGCATTGTACAAATTACTCAAGTAGTACATACTTGAGTGGAAAGCAAAAATGGAGCTCAGCACCTAGTTAGCAAGCTTCACTAGCCTTGGTGGTCATACTCTAGGTATGACTTAGAGGATACTCTCACGTCTCACGGGTCTGGCCTGGCCTATCCCCCCCCCCCACCCCCATTGTTAGTAACATTACCCAGTGGTGGTTTGGTGTAATCCTGGGGTCTTGTCTCCTTGGCATGAGATGGTATCTGGATCTTTCCCCCCATAAGACCTGGTATCCTAAAGCACCACTTGCCTTGTGATTCCCCTGTTCCTCTCCCCTCTTCCTAGCCACTTGAGGCATTTTGTGGTGCTTGCCCTTGTTGTGAGAACTGTTAGTTTTGGAAGGGTGTGAAGAATGTATCAGAGAGGGTTCAGACAGACAGACTGGAAGCAGAAAGGCCAGTTAGGATGCTATTACAATAGCTGACATATTTGGGATTCTATAAAAATACCACTTTTCCCAAATAGAAGCTTTTCACAAGCGAATGAAATTTAAACAAATGAATACCTCTTAAATACAGTTCCAATGAAACAAATAAATAAAAATCTAAGCAAAGAATGGTTTTTTAAAACCATAATTATGAATTTTCCATAAAAATACTTAAAAGAAAACAAAAACAGGGAAAGGTTTTGTTTTTTAAACCTCTTACATGAATCTCAACTGTATTTGCATACATAAGCGGGCTCATCTGAAATCAGCACACATTAACTTTTTGCCTTTTTTTTTTTTTTAAGCTCCACTACTACTGCTTTGAGAGAGGGAGTTCTTAACTTTTTTTGTATCAGTCCCTTTCGGCAGTCTTGTGAAGCCCATGGATTTATTCTGAAAATGCTTAAAATAATGTATTTAAATGCAAGACAATGCATTTAAATGCACAAAATAAAATGTATAGGATTAAAAGAAAATGAATTCTACTGAAATACAGTTATCAAAATGTTTTTTAAAAAAGTTCATGGACTTCCATCTAAGAATTCCTGCTTTTTAGAGATCTACCTATAAATAAAATGGTACATTCTACCTTAATGCAAAGAATTCATGTAGGTTAACATCTTCAGAGGGGAATATAACACTAGAGTATTAAATGTTAAGGTTAAATAATTGTAATTCATCAAGCTAACAAGCTGTGATTTAATGACCAAAATGGCCCTATTCTTTTTCTGTTTTTAAAAAAAAAAATGCACCTTTCACATGTCTACCAAACCCGCTCCAATCAATTAACAGAAATGACAATCTCTTGATTTCACTACCTACTATTCCACGGCTTTGGTATTCAACTGAGTTCTGAGATAATCAAATCTGAATTGCCTTGATGAAGATAACTGATGATTCCATGACTACCATACGATTAAGTCTAACAGTGCAACTTTTCCATCTCTAGGAATTACATAGGTTTCCTTGCAGTGGTTGATGATAACCTGAATCTGGGTATAATGGAAATGTAAAAGAAAGGTTAAAACCATTGGCAGGTCTCTAATGCTACATTCGTGATTTATCTAAAAAATTACCTCCACTAGGCTATCACTTACGGCTAAAATTTTATTCTTTACTTCCAGTACTTAAAAATACATCATTTTTGCAAAAATAATAAAAAGCACTGTTTCTGACTTCCAATACATGGAGAAAGGATTACATTACTTTTTTTTTTTTGGCTTAAAAAATGAAAAGAGATCATGTAAAGCAGTTTGAAACTTATTTATCAAGAATTGACAAGCAATTCAAGGGTACCAAGGGTTGATCTAAGTATTCAGAGTGATTATCAAAAGTAATGATCTAACTTGAACACACGAATGAGATTCAAGTATTGCTCTCATTTAGGGCCCATTTAAATTCCTCAGAGGCTTACTGGTATCAAAGGGAGAGTCATTTAAAGTGGAAAAGAATGAAAATAAGATATTGAAAAATGGAATTTAAAATAAAAGACAATGGCTGAAGATTATTGCACGGCATCATGATGCCTGTTAAGACAATACCACTATTTAAATATAAATACATACAGGCAAGTAAATGAACACACATAGAAACTACCATGTGCTGTAACCAACCTGCCTCCTAAATATACTCAACATTGATTGAAGCTTAATGTAAAAACAAAACAAAAAAAAAACCCAAACCCCAAAACAAAACCATTGACAGATTTAGGAATTAAGATTTAATATTTCTATGCCTTGAAAGCTTATGTAGGATTCTTTATGCACACCCCTATTTAATGTACAGTGTCTGAAGTTTCAAATGCTTTCAGCATTCTTGACCTACATCTTTTT
Source organism: Phalanger gymnotis (assembly GCA_028646595.1). Lineage (NCBI taxonomy): Eukaryota > Metazoa > Chordata > Mammalia > Diprotodontia > Phalangeridae > Phalanger > Phalanger gymnotis. The sequence continues at coordinate 27,636,637 of CM053623.1, read as the reverse complement.
CCAAATTAAAACTTCTATTCTGCACAATTTAACAATTTATCACTGATAAATCTGGGATTCCTATTATATAGGGTGTCCCAAAAGTCAGTCCAGTTTTAAACTTAAGCTACTGAAACTTACAACTAGATCAAGACTTGCAGGATAATCTATATTTAACGGCTACTGGAATTACTAGGGTCTTAATCTGAGTGGGTACATGTGTTCATTCCTCACTACTTCAACTTACTAATGCTCATACTATGGAACTCCTATTAACTGGTGTTCAAAGTTGTCTTCATCTGAACAGAATAATTAAGAACTACTTTTAACCTAATTTCACACCAAGATAGTCTAATTAATTAAAAAACCACACCCCACACATTTAATTTTTAAAATGTATAGAATTCAATTTATTAGGTTTCTGCTCTGAAGAATCCTTTTTAGTTAATTCTCCTAGTGAGGGGCAAATATCAGTGAAAAGATCATTCTGTATACACATCCATACTAATGATACTTTGGGCAGATTGTACCACTAGGAGAGGGCATCATCAATATGGTATAAAATTCATGTCCATTCCTGAAGTCTCTGGGCACAAACATAAACATCAGAAAATCCTTCCCAAACTCAGTAGGGTAAATCAAACTTAGGTTTTCTATCAACAAGAGAAATTGAATAAGTGTTGGTTTTCTTTCACAGACTTTCCAGGATTGGTTTAGCAGAGACCTCTTGCATGTTCTATGCTAGCTACTTTCAAAGTACCAAAGAGTTATTCTTTTGGATGTCTTGTTTATCTTGAGCCTTTTTATTTTATGTTACTATAAGAATGCTAGAAATCCCAAGGAGGCTTTCTTTGGAAGGTAAGCGATGAAACTGAATGACAAGGAAAGCCTTTTTTGGTGGATGGCAAGAGGAGAAAACATCCCATAGGGCTATGAGACTCAGAAGGAAAAACTAAAATCAACTTTATTTCTCATTTGATTTCTAAAATGCTTTGGCCAATTTAGTTATAGTGAATACATGATGGAAATTATCTGTGGCATTAACTATGTGGCTATTACTAAAACATGAAGGTGGGTACTTGGAGCCAACTTTTCAGCAGTATTCCTTTTTATTCACTAAAAAGGGTCAGCCTATATTACTCTTTTGCTTGACTTCAGTTGTGAGTTTCTCTGCCAAAACAGGTTTGAGCTTTAACAGAAGAGTATTCTATTCCCACCCCCTCTGCTGCTCCTCACCCTCCTACCCACCCCCCAAAGGCTTTAGAGTCTCTTACAGAGCAAATAAATTTCAGTTCAAACTTTTTGTTTGTTTGTTTGTTTCAAAGGGACCCATAACAATAATGTTTAGGAAAAGAGAAGATATTTTCAGTAAAAGGAAAAAACAGAACAAGACTCTTAGTGATCCCTGATATAACCCATGAAAACTTACTGTGTTAACTGTCATTTCAGTGGAAGAGCAGACACATAAGAAGGTCTATTTGATACATCCAACTAATTTTTCTGCATTAGCCAGGCACATACTTTTGTGGACAGGTAGAGACACCTTAAACTATGAAATCAAAACAGTAGTTTCATCAGAATGTAAACATCATTAAGAACGAAGTTATGTTTTTAAAAAAAGGATGCTTTATTGTTCTGATAGTTGATACAATAATTTAAAGTAGGATGTGTGGATGAGAACTATGTTTCATGATAAATAAAATACTTTATCTGAGAAAATACGATCAAGCAGGTAGGACTTTGCAGAACTTCCTATCTGGGAATAAACACATTGCTTTCTCACAGTTAAACTGAACTTATTTTGAATTTTTAAAAAATAAAATATCCACGTACTAGATTTGGTAATGTTGGCTTATGCACTGTTGCTTCCCGAATTTTAACTGAAGTCCTTCTTGTTTCTGTAGCATTTTAGATGGGTGTCATCTCCTACGTTCAGAGAGATGAGGAGTTCAGAGAGCACTGTGCAATAGAAAAGTTGATTTATTTAGAGAATGCCTGTGGTCTAACTCTCTGGCTGGCATAAAGAGGAAAGGAGTGGAAGACGAGTGTATGTTAAGTTGAGAATTACTTAGTTTTTTGTTTTCCTCAGCATCCTGCTACCACCCTCTATTTTTTAGTATGCCAGATTAGAAAAGGGAAAAAAAGGCGGCTCAGAAGGGGAAACAGCACTGTGAAAAGATGTCTAACGTTTCTCTTTGATGAAAAATGAGACTCTTATTTTAGTGAATATGTTATTGCCTCAACGCCAGGGGAAAAGCAACCGTCATTAGAAAAACGAATTGCTCAGCTGTTTATAAGCAAAAAGCTCTGGGGGAATTTCTCAGGACCCAAAAGGCAAAGCATTGCAGGGTTATGCAAACATATGTTGCAGGTGTTTTAGGGTAGACAGGTGGGCAAACCTCAACCACTGAAAAGGATTTGGTTTAATATACTGTAACTGAAACTAGAACACCTAAATGCATCCAAGTGCAGAAGAGCCATAGCAAGAGTGAACTGTGTCTATGGAGCAAAAATTCTCCCTAAAATAATTAGCTTGTTAGTGCCAAGCAAACAGGATTTTTTCTTCTTGTAGTTTTAGAGCAAACAAATATTGCCAATTACAGTTTTTTGGAAAACTAAAGGTATTTTAAACCTGGAACAAAGAACAGCCTGAAATAGCAATAATTATCCAAAAAAGATAAGGATGAAGTATTGTTGCCTTTATTTAAACAAATATTCCTAAGGAGACAGTTTTCTGTAATATCCCCTCTTTGCTTCACCAGGCAACATTAGATTTATCATAATTCTCCTAAAGCCTAAAATATTTCTATATTAAAATGCTAATTTTGCTGCTCTTTCTCTGTTTGTTTTTTTTTTTTTTTGGTTTTTTTTTTGCCTGTAATTAAAGCTGGGGAAATTTGTGATCTGATATTCACTTGATCGCCAGAGGGTCTGTAAAGGTCATACCATTTCTGTCTCTTACTGCCTTCTTTGTTTAAAAAATACAAGGCTATAGTGGCTCAAAAAATAAAGATCAGAAACTTAAGAGTTCATAAAATTCCTTAGTAATTTAAGAAGCTCTAATAAATAACTTTGAATGCATAGATAAGTACCAATAGCTTAGGTACAAGAGGAAAAAACACTAATATTTTTAGCTTCGTAAATTATCCAGGAAAATTTATTTTTTTATTGTTAACTGTGAATGAGTGCATTCAGCCTTAATACATATATCAATATGTCTGTTTATAAACAGCAACACCACTGATCCCTACTTAATCCAATTTCATGGAACCTATACCATGCTAATTTTCCAGTGTCCTGTGTGGTGTTGATATTTGATCTAGACTTATAGATGAGGAAAGGGTGGAATATATGTATATAAAATCCAAATTGTTACTGCCTATAATGATGCAGTGAGAGTAATACATTCAATTTGATATATATTTTAAAAAAGGTACAGTATTTTGTCCTCAATTGGATATCCAGTGAAGATTCTTTTATAACCAAAGTGAAGAATGATAGTAAAAATGACTATGTACTCTATTAGGAAATAAATATTAGAAACAATGAGTATAAAAGATCTTTAACATACAACAGAAGAATCCAGAAAATTTTAATATATTTATCTAAAAACTCTAACTAAAAAAAATTCAAAAGGTCTTAAGAGAATTTTTTTTAATTTAAAAAAATAGATAATTGAGTAAAACCCACAGACAAAACCCCTGAACTCATGCCAATCTCATTTTACATACTGAATAAGCCCAATTCCCTTAAGTGACATCCCCATGTACCCTGGCAAGCAGAGATTTCAGATGGCAGAAAAGCACTTTAAACCACCTGTGCGTTATGCTCTGTTTTTAACTTCATACAATAAATGTATACCAAAAGAGAAATTAAAAAATGTTTTCCCCTTCCTCTAATATATTTAAATATGTGCATTTGCTTAGAAGGTTGCCAGATTAACAGTCCCCCAAATATGCTATTTATATACAGAAAGGAGGTGTTTAAAAAGAAAATGTATGGTGGTACTACAAGTTTTCTACTTTGCCCTAAAAATGTGACATAGCCTTGTTGTCAAGAGATCCTTTCTGGCCAGAAGAGATGGCTACTTTATTCTTCAGAGGCTGCTGGATTCTTAACCTTTCTGTTCAAAGTATGTCAGCACGAAGGCTACAGTGGTTTACTTATGAGACATTACGAGGCCATTTTTGTGGTCTCCTGTCATCATCCTCTCCTCCCAAAGCTGGAGTCAATTTCACTGTTCTATCTTAATTCCAGACTGTGTATAAGGCACCACTTCAGGTGAATAGAAGTGAATACTGCCCCACCACAATTTCAATGTAATTTTTGTGTGCTTTCACCTGAAAAGAGCATGAACACATCACACACAGAAGAATTTGCTATGCACATTTACTCCTTAAGTAACGAGCAGAGTTAAATAGTGGTGGTCTATCTGGGTCAAGCCTGATCTGAATTGTGGGGTTATGGCAGAATTAGACTGGTCTCAGAAGGAAGGTGAACTGAATGAATATATTGGTCATAGTCATTTCAGGTAACAATTATGACCTGGTTTCTTCTTGTTCTACCAGTGATACTTCTCTCTAATGGGGGGTTCTGGTTGGAGTCCATTTTGTTCTTACAACATTCTGTTTGTGGTCCTGCAGGTAATGGTCTGTGGAGATGGCTCTCTTGGTGGAAGGGGCTGATTATTCCTTTGTGGACATTCACTTGGTATTAGTGAAATCCTAGATGGGCCAAAAATGCTATCAAAATTCATAGAAGATTGTTCTGCAAATCCTACTGTTCACTTATTAACTTTTGTTACAGAGGGCTGGATTATTTATTCATTTGTTCTTACAGGTACTCTTGTCAGCAAATTACTGGCAATAGCCTTTTAATTGGTCTCCCTGTCTCAAGCCTCTCCCCACTGTAATGCAATCTTGACTCAGCTGGCAAAATGATTTTCCTAAAGTGTAGGTCTGTCTGTGTTTGCCACCTACTCAATAAACTCTATTGGTTCCCTATTACCTCCAGGATCAAATAGAAAGTCCTTTAGAGCTTTTCCTAACCAGGCCCCCTTTTGCAGTATTCTTACACCCCTTTTCCCCTACAATCCCCATTGCTGGAATGTTCTTATTCTCACTTTTGTCTCTTACTTTCCCCAGATTCCTGGGAAACTCAGATCAAATTCCACTTTCTACCAGAGGCCTTTCCTAATCTCATGAGGTATGACTGCCTCTCATTCTGGGATTACTGTCAATTTATTCTGCATAGATCTTGTATATATCTAGTTATTTACATACTGTTGCCCCAATTAGGATACGAGTTCCTTGAGGGCAGGGGGATGTATCTGCCTTTTTCTGTGTCTTTGGGACTTAGTACAATGCTTGGCACATTTTAGGTCTTAATAAATGCTTGTTGACTGACTGGGAAATCAAATAAATTGGTTGAGTCCAGATCCTACCAGTTGGAATGGTCAAAGTCATAGGTATCCTGACTGAAAACCCTCAAAATAAGGATGCTTGGCTTAATGAATGAATGAAACAACATTTTATTAAGCACTTGCTATGGGCCAGGCACTGGGAAAAGGAAGACAATTTCTACCTTTAAGGAATTTATTTTCAATAGAGGAAGACTGCGTGCATTGGAGTGTGGTAGCCAGGAAGTGGTGTTTTGCTGTGAGGAGTCTCAGGAATGGGAGGGTAGCTTGATTGGGCAATATCTCACCCACTCTTTCTAGGAATGAAAGTGTCACTTGATTCTGTTTTCAGAACAGGAGGTAGAGAAGGGGAGGGGGCAATGGCAGGAGGGTGGCTTTGGTGCAGCGTATCAGGTCGGGAGTTGGCTCGTCTAGTACCTTGTCCCCTATGAGGGGAGCACGGCCAGCACGAGGCAGAGAGTGTCGCCCCAAGGGCTGACTGGCATGTTTGGTCCCCTCCCTTAAAGCCTCGTAGCGTCTCTGGCTTCCTTCGAGACTTAGCTCAAAGTGCACCTTCTGCAGGAGGACTTTTCCTGGCCCTTTACCCACAGAGGTCATGCCCTTTCACATTACCTTCCACCTACCGAGCATAGATCTTTTATGCATCTGAATATTACCTTGTTTCCTCAATTAGAACGCACTTTGCTTGGGTGGGGCCGGGGACTTTTTTTTGGCGTTTGTATTCCCAGTGCTATGCACAGGACCTTGGCACATTGTAAATGCTTTTAAAAAAAATGCTCCTTGACTGAATGACACTCAGAAGAGATGATTTCTCTCTTTTCCAATCTCTCACGGCACTCTTTATAGACCCCTGCTCTGTGCCATTATATTACAATTTGTATTATGGTTATTTGTGCATTTGTCCTGACCTCTTATTAATTCCTTGAGAACAGGGAATATTCGATAGCATGCACTTAATAAATGCTTGGTGAATTGAATTGAATCTCTGTATCCCCAGATATTGTCAATATTATGAACTTAACAACTTTTTTAGAAGTGTTACACTGACTTCTTCATTGGTCTCTCTACCTCATGTTTCTCCCCACTCCAATCCACCCTCCACACAGCTGCTAAAGTGATATTCTTAAAGCACAGCTTTGATAATGGATGGCATTTCCTCAATCAACAAACTCAAGGGCTCCCTATCATATTTCTTTTAGGATCAAAATCACATTTCTCTGTTTGGCAACTAGCTCCAACCTATCCAATTGAAGGAATTGAGGTGTTTAGCCTAGAGAAGGGCAAACTGGGGCAGTCCGTGAGATCTCTGTTTTACCACGGAATGTGGGAGAACCATTAGATTGGCTTAGTTTGACTTTGGAGGGCAGAATCAGGGGTAATGGGCAAAAATGCAAACTTCCTAACAATGAGAACTCCAAAAGTGAAAAGAGGTCACCTCAACATTGGAGGTCTTTAAGCTGAGGCTGGAAAATCAGATCCATGTATGTTAGAATCAGATCAGGTATGTTAGAACTGGCATTTTTTTGAGTATGGGTTGGATCAGATGGTTGCTGAGGTCCCTTCCAAATATAAAATCCTGAGATTATACCCTTTTTGCCATATTTTACATTACTCCCCTTCTTACACTTCTCTCTGTGCCTTTGCTCAGGTGATCTCTTATTTCTGGAGTACATTCCCGATCCTTCTCTCTGCCTCTTAGACATGCTAGAGTCCCATTACATCTGGCTCAAATGCTACCTGCCACATGAAGATAATCCTTGTAGCTGCTAATGTTCTCTCTCTCCCTTTCTGTCTCTGCACACACACACACACACACACACACACACACACACACACACACATTTTGTATATGTTTCTTGTTTTCTCCGATGGAATGAAAGCTCTTTGAGGGCAAGAGTTGTTTCATTTCTATCTGTATCCAAAATACTCAGCACAGTACCTGGCACACAGCAGGTCAGTTGGTTGTTGTATTTGTCCTTCATTTTCAAAGAGAACCATGACATCAAGGAAATGATGATATGACTTGCAGTTGACTTGGATTTGAGTGAGGGAGTGCTGTGCAAGGTCACCATCCTCACTTCTCCTCAGGGCCATCTGGGTCCAGTGACCAGATATTCATCAGGATGACTGGAGATAACCCAGGATACAATGGGTGAACCTGGCCCCTTTAGGCTAAGGCCTTTTCATGTACTCACTTAGAGTGAGGTAAAGCCAATTCAGTGAATAGGCCTCTTCAAGAAGTGAGTCAAGGGGTGGCCCCTTTAATCAGAAAAAAGAAAAAAATCAAGCTGAGAGGGGAAGACTCTTAAGAGTTGCTGTTCCAAACAGAAACAGTTACCACTGACATTCATTCTAATCCAGGAGGGCCCAAAATGCAGCCATTAAGTGGAGCCTGGGTGGGGACCTACTGTGGTCCAATAATCTATGAGCTTCAGAGTGAACTAGGAGAAAAGGAAGGAAGGAAGGAAGGAAGGAAGGAGAGAGAGGGAGGGAGGGAGGAAGGAAGAAAGACTAAGTTATGGTCTACTATCATAAAAGAACTGCAAAGGACATGAAGAGCTCACCAAGGATCAACCGTATGGTTATTATCCCAACGTTCGAAGTTGGAACCATAAACAACAGCACAACAACTTGACCCAAAGTTGTTCTTACGGAGATAGTCAAGTAAGAAGGAAGAAGTCTGAAAAACATGGACCCAGGTTTGCTTTCAATATAGGTACTGGGGAGGTGGCAAACAGTCTCACTAATGCCATTATATCAGCAGTCTCTTCAGGACTATGGCAGAGCAGAATGAACGGTGGCTCGGGAGTTGGGAGGTCCAGTTTTAATTGAGGCTCTACCCTTCGTTAACTGTATGATGACCTTAGGCTGAGTCACTAAACTGCTAATGGTTTTTCTATCTGTAAAATGGGGGGTGGGGTGGGATGAGAGCCTCCTGAAGGTCCTGTCAAGCTTCAAAATTCTATGATTCTGCAAATGAATGAAGAAGCTATCAGACGGCTGACTGGCAACTAATGAGGTCTCCCACTGCTCCCTAAGTTTTTCTGGGTGATTAGGGACTCAGCCAGATAGAATCAGTAACTTATTATCATAGTTCCATTACAGCTTCCGGCAATAATATTAAAGAAAAGTCAGCAATGGCAAAGGGTACATGTCCCTCTATATGCTGCCAACAGGCAGAATGGGTTAACATGCAGTCTCTAGGAGGACAGATCTATAATTCTGCTTCTATGATAGTCAGATGGAGCCACTTTAACACATGATCTAGATTTGCTAGGTATGCTTTAATTTCTTTCTTTCTCCTTTTTCTCAATGTAATTTTAATAACGAATCAAATAAACGTAGGAAAGAAAAAAAACCACCCTTAACTATGCCCCACCTTCTAGCTGTTAAGAAGGCCGAATCAAAAGAATTAACAAATGCCAAACAAGGAAATGAGATGCTTTTGTTCTATGGCCTCTTCCAAAATTTCACTATCTTTGGCCTGTTTAATCAGGGATGGTTCAAGTTATTATCAACATTAGCAAAATTTTGTTTGCCATTCTTTGTCCCTCACGTTCTCTATGTCGTGTCTTGTCATCACAGCCCCTAGCTCTTCAGTATAAAGATACTGACTCTGAAGAAGGAAGGGAACAGCAATCTAGTCACCTCAGAGCCCCTCATACTGGAAGCAAGGACAGGGAAACCAGGGTGGTAGACAAAGGCTATCTCCAAGGGCTGTACTCAGAAACCTCGCCTCTTGCATCCATCTAGTGGAGGCAGAGACAGAAAGCAGCTGGTATGTTCTTTGGTGATTAGCTGCAATATGCTGTAATTTGTGGGAAATTGTGTACAAGGATAGAGTAAAGGAAGCTACAGGAGAGGCTTGCCAACATGACCTTCCATTAGGAATGCAAGGCAAGGTTCCCTGGGGGTGTGCTTTATGTCATCTGGGCACCTTTCTGGTGTTCCTGTCCTTGGTATGAATATTAGGGGATCTGTAATGACACTGTATTAGAAGTGGAGGCTAATGGCTGGGCCTCAAAGATCCCCAAGGTGTTTTGAAAATTTGGATTTGCTCGATGTTCTTTGATACTTCTAGGTTGTCCTCTAATTCTCATTCCCAAGAACTAGTGAGCTTAAATAGCAATCTTTTGCATTCCTGTCCATAGGTACTCTGTAGTAAGTACTGTGTAAAAAAATATGAATTCATTTTGAACCCTCAGGAAACAAATTTAGAACGTAGCTAACTGGAAAGATGAGAAGAGCGCAGGCGTAACCGATTTTCTGGAAATGACTCAGGCTCTCTCTTTGTTTTTCCTTCTTGACGTTCTCCTCAGTGCTGATCCCTGAAGACAATTTAACAGCCTAAAGTAGTACCTCAAAAGGAATAAATAAGATTGTTTCTTTTAGTTAGAGGGGAAAAAAGAGAGAAATGAAATGTTAAGGAAGATTTCAACACTTGTGCTATAGAAACTAGAATGGAAAGGGGCCACAAGCAATCAAGTTACTAACAGAGAAATTCTTGTAGTATGAAGACTGGTCAGCCAAGAGACTAAACCATTTCATGAAAAATCTCACAGCTCTCAGATTAATCAATTCATACCTCCTTCAACTCATTTCCAACAGACACTGCAGATGAGCTCCAAAGGGCTGTCAAAAGCTATATGGATGGCGGTGTACCAAAAAACCTACAAACTAAACTTTCGTTTTCCTGCAGGAATGATATTCTCAAAGATAAAATAAATATTTCTAAAGAGGGCAAGAGGGCAACTATCTCATGTCATTTTTCCAGAAGCCAGTGGAATTGAGGAAGATGATCGCAGTGAGCAAGTGACGCTTCCCACTGTGCTGACGCCCTGCAGGTCTTCATGGGCCACAGGGACAAAGGGATGGGCTAGTTCCCATTTTTTCTTCCATCTCCCCTCCCTTCTTTCTCTTCACTCTCCCCCTTCACTGAATAATTTCTGCTATGGTCATGTGGTTGAAACTCTTGTTAAGGTGAAAAGAGAAGAAACAAGCCAACAGTGCTGGTGCATTCTGTAACTTGTTTATATGTTTTGTTTTTCTCCCAACTTCCTTACTTGAGATTAGGAGGGATCAGCACAGATAATCTAATTAGCACCTGAATAGTCTGCCGCAATGGGAGAAATTTCCAAATCTTATTTTACCCCATAGCTTCTATCTCCTTCCCCAGGAAAACCTTTATGAGAGATTCTAAATTGTGGTAAAATTGCCTACTTTGAGTTTTTAATATGATTTTATTTCTTCTATCTGCCCTATGGGAAAGGTGATAATGTGAACACTGAAATGGTCAGAAGGCAGGCTGCAGGAATCCGAAGAAGGTGAAGCAAAGAGTTGGCATAAGCTGCAAACAGCATCACTGAGACCCAAATGCCAAGAACTTGGCCCAGAAGAGGAACAAAGTTGTCGACCGCTGTTGTGGTCCTCAGAAGCAGATCGAAGATGGTGTGCTAACTATGCTGTCGGAGTCCAGTGAACAAAGGGAGCAGGGTTGTGATACAGAGAGGGCCTAGGAGACTCTGACGTTGACTCTACTGCGGTGCTTAAACCCAGGATGGTACTGCTGCTGGGTATTTAAAATCTTTTTTTGCTCTTCTTTTTCACAGGACAGACGGCTGGTGAAAGTATCGGTTGGGCCGGGAATTACAACAAAGGCAAAATGAAAAATCTGGGACTGAATTGTTTCTTCAGTAGTACCTCTGCTAATTGAGGCCTAAGTATGGAGCACAATGCGCCAGTCTGAAAACGCTCCTGCTTTGGTGGGCAGGCAGGATTTCCAGGCCTGCAAAGTTTAGTGCCATCTCACCTTTTGCAGACAGTCGAGAAGGGGGCATGCCAGATTTCTCTCTCCTAATTCTTAGCACAGGGCAGCGTGGGTGTTCCCTAGTGCTGCGGCAGCACCAGATGACTCTGGACATTCTGCTGAGGACATAAGGGACATTTCTTTTCTCTCTGGCAGTTAATGGAGGTTTGATTTATTTGGGTGATTTCCAGTGTGACCTCCACAGTGCAGACCGCAAACTTATCTGTCCTTTGGGCCACAAAGGGCCTGGGGGGCTCAGAAGGGGAGCTAACCGCCCCAGAGTAATTAACAGTGAAGAACAACAGGGACTCATATTTCTGACCATTTAACCCTTGCTAAAGTACTTTCCTCAGAATAACCCAATGTGGGAGAAAAAAAACCATAATCATCTCCATTTTATTCATGAGGAAACATGAGGCAAGAGATGGTTAGGGATTGTCTTTCCATTCCTCAGTCAAGAACTTGCAGGGTCAGGACTTGAACCTGGGTCTCCTACCTTCTCCCTAAGAACACACCGTGAGGCAGTGTTCAACGTTGTTCAAATCTTCTTCTCGACATTTCCGGCTTGCTCACTTTTTTTTAACTACTCTGACCAGTCCTTCATTGAGAGCACTATAGCTTCCATAAAGCAGCAACATGGAGAAAATAAATTTCATATTTATTATTGAAAACTGGAAAGGAAAAACACCAAAGTGAATAAGGCATTATATCAAAAAAATTCATGCCATCAAATTCCTGCCTCCCTCACACATACTTATTTAGTATTTTATGAACAAGCTCTATTTGGGAGTCCGTTTAGTCATCAGCTAACAGGCTCTTACTAAGAAAGAGAAGTGAGTTACATTCAATAAACATTCATTATCATGTGGCATCTTATACACTGGGCACCATGCTAGGAAACAGGAAACAGAACTAGTCTCTGCTCTCGAGGAGCTTACATTCTATGTGTGTGCACAGATAAGTAAAAACAAGTTAATTTTTGGAAAGACAGAGTTGAACTCACATTTCTTTGTCTTTATCTGAAAGCAGAATACTACACTTAGCATGAATTCAACTGGCATAGGCAGCCCCCATGGGCCACCCAACGTGTTAGGTTCTAGAGATACAAATACACAGAGTAAATACAAAATAATTTTGGGGTAGGAGAGACATCATTAATAATGGGGGGGGGGGGGGGGAAGGAGCTTTTCCTAAGCTGTGAATCCATGAGACCCAGGTGAGGAGGAAGAACATTCCAGGTAGAGGAGGTAGCCTATGGAAAAGGCACGTGAGAAGTATGGGAAATAACAAATGAACTAATTCAGCTAGAACCTGGGAGTCCTGAGGGAAATTAACGTGTAATTAGTCTGTGAAGATAGGCTGGACACAGACTCTAAAAGACTCTGAATACCAAACAGAAGATGGACAGATAAAGCATTTATTTAGAAATTACCATGCACTGTGCTAAGCTCTAGTAATACAAATGAGAAAGAAAAAAAGGTAATTCCTGCCCTCAGGGGGCTTGCATTCTAATAGGAAAAAAACAACTCATAAAAGGGAGCCGGAACCTGGGCAGGTGGTGGACAAGGTGACAAAGTCCTGATATCAGTCAAGAGTTTAGTAGAGGAGTGAGGGCTGCTTTTCATGAAACAGCTGAGCCAGGCAGGAACTCACTCAATGGAGGAGGGGGCACGGGGTGGAAGGCGTCTCCACAGCAGGAATGCTGTTGACACAGAGGTGAAAAAGTCTGGAGAGTCAGGAGTGGGGCCAGGAGAGGAAAATTTCTATTTTATTATACAGGAAATAGGGAACCACTGAAGCTCCCTGATGAGAGGAGTCAATGAAAATACTTAGGGGAGCTCTGTGGAGGATGTATTGTAAGGGAGAAGAGCTGGAGGCAGGAAGACCAGCCAGGAGTTTACTGTGATGGTCCAAATAAGAAGTGACGTGGGTG
>CM053623.1:27580617-27623400 GCA_028646595.1 Phalanger gymnotis | reverse complement strand
AAGTGAAAGTGCATAGTATTAGGAAAAGAAGAGAGGGCAGAGTCTCAGTAAGGGGATGAGGCATGAACGGCACTGCACCAAAAGAGACTGAAAAGGAAAAGTGAGTCAGGCAAGAGAAGAGCCAGGAGAAAAGAGTGTCAAGAAAGTTCAAGGAAAGGAAACATTTAGGAGGAGAGAGTGGTCAACAGTGTCAAAAACTCCAGAAAGGTAAAAAATAAGCAACACAAAAAAGCTGTTTGATTTAGAAGTTAGGAGAATAAGAGTTACTTTGGATACAGCAATAATATGGGTTTGTGAGGGTTACATTTGTTTGAATGTCCCCTTAGCATAAAAATGATAAGTACATCGAGATGGCTATTTTCTCTCTTTTTGTTTTTTTGCCATTTTTTTTTTGGAGGTGGAGGGCAGGGCAACTGGGGTTAAGTGACTTGCCCAAGGTCACACCACTAGTAAGTATGTCAAGTGCCTGAGGCTGGATTTGAACTCAGGTCCTCCTGACTCCCGAGCCTATGCTCTACTCACTGTGCCACCTAGCTGCCCCCTATTTTCCCTTTTTTAAAAAATTGGCATCATCTATAATTATCAACATATTTGACAATTTTTCTTTAACTGACTCAGAAATTTTAGAGAAATGTTCGAAGTTCATGTTTTTATTTTAAAAACAAATTCCTTTATAAACCAAAAGTGATTAACTGTATTATCAGATTTCAAACAGCAAAAACAGCAATCAGACCATTGTCGTGGATTTTGATACAATTCATCATTGCAGCCTGACAGGTAAAGATGCTTATAGAAAGGTTAAGAACTTGGCTTGTTTTTAAAAACATAAATAACTTAAAGAAGGCAGCCTTCTTGTGAAAATCCAGTTTCTTGGACCTGAAGAAATACCCAGGCAGCTAGGCGGTGCAGTGGATAAAACAACGGACCCGGAGCCAGGAAGATGTGAGCTCAAAGCCAGCCTTAGCTGCTCACTAGATGCGGGACCATGGGCAATCACTTAGCCCCTGCTCAGCTCAGTTTCCCCATCTGCAATCTGGGAAAATAATAGTCCCTACCTTACACTGGTGCTGTGAGGATCAAATGAGTTAACTTACGAAAAGCTCTTTGAAAACCTTAAATCTCTCTATAAACAGCAGCTATTACTAATCAAGATATGAGGGCATGTCTCTTAAAAATGGATCTCTCTTACAATTATTTTGATTGTTTCCTAAAGTATTTGTACATGATGGGTCACCATCATATTATGTGATTAACAGATAGGTCATTTAGAACACTACGAGAGAAGATGAAAAATTAAGGTTGCATGAAAAAGACATATTTGATGAGCTCTTCTATCACTTTCTGGTAATCATTTAAGCATCCCCCACAATTAATTAAGAATTAAGAAGCCTCCTGATGAGGGTGAAAGAGGAGAGGGTAAAAGCTGGCTTGAAGCTTAACATCAAAAAAATTAAGATCTTGGCAACTGATCCCATCACTTCCTGGCAAACAGAGAGAAAAGAAATGGAAGTAGTGTCAGATTTTATATTCTTGAGCTCAAAGATCGCTGCAGAAGGCAACTGCAGTCATGAAATGAAAAGATGCTCGCTCCTTGGAAGCAAAGCTATGACAAATCTGTACCACATACTGAAAAGCAGCAACTTTACCTTGCCATCAAGGTCTGTACAGTCAAAGCTACGGTTTTTTAAGTTGCAATGTATGGTTGTGAGGGTTGGACTATAAAGAAAGCTCAGTGCTACAGACCTGACTCTTTCCAATTGTGGTGCTGAAGAAGACTTTTGAAAGTCCCTTGGAAAGCAAGGAAATCAAATCAGCCAATATTCAAAGAAATCAATCCAGACTATTCACTGGAAGCTCAAATACTATAGCTGATGCTTAAATATTTCGGCCACTTAATGAGAAGATGGGTCTTGTTGGAAAAGACTCTGATATTGGGAAAGATTGAAGGCAAAAGAAAAAGGGGATGATAGAGGATGAGATGGATAGTGTCACAGAAACAACAACAATGACCTTCAAGAAACAGTGGAGGATAAAAGGGCCCGGTGCATTAGGGTCCATGGGGTCACGAAGAGTCAGACATGACGGAACACACTTCCCTCCCTGGGGTAGGACCGCAGGTCAGATTCTGCTAATGTAAATACTACCTTGTTTCTATAAACAAAGATTTCCAAATCATAGCCATGGTCTATTTATTTCAAACCACATTCAGCATAGTCATATTTTACTACCTCTAGAGTTTTCTCCTTCAATTAAAAACCCAGGGACCTACTTTAAATAGTCACTTTTTATTCTGGAAGGACTGTTTCATTTTTTTCTTTGTATTGCCAACACCTACCACAGTACTTGACACATAGTAGGTCCTTAATAACTGTCTGCTAAAGTGAACTGTGAGGATGCTTAAGTCTCTTTAGGTATCTCACATACTGTAAGAGAGTAACTTAGGTTTAAAGGAGTATAATATAACCTCCCCTCCCTACCCCGGAAGTTCTTAAACTTTGATAGTCTTATGTTTTTAATATAGCCATTTAAGACACTAGGTAATATAGTTGCCTGAGAAAGAATAGAATATTAACTTTTAACTAGGATTATAATTTCAAGAATATTTCATTACCTTACTGAAATCAATCTAGTCTGACTGAACACAACATTTCTGGCAAAAAAAAATTAAGTATGATTGAAAAATAGTATTTAAAATGTAACAAAACAAATATAAAATTATTTAAAGGACTTGTAATATAAATTGGGGTAGAGAAATACATGGTCATACTTCTTAATGAAAAATATGGTCAATAAAAAACCATTTAGTTCAATTTTGTACTTTTCATATTATTGTTGTTAATCTATGTAATTATTAAAAGTTGGATGAATTCATAAACAAAACTTTCTTGGGTATTTATCTGTAATCAAAACATGTGCTTAGTGGTTTGGATGTAAAAACACATTTGATTATTAGCAAAACCCCAAATATTGATGAAATGAATTTCTGATGGGCTACGTGTAATATGATGCTTAAAGAATGGTAATGTTAGCAGCAACATCAGGAACTATTTTTCCCCTCATATCTTAGTTATGAGAACAATCTAACAGAAAAAGCACGAACAAAACAAATTCTCATAATGTCAATTTTCCAAGTAAATTTCCAGCTCTCCGGTACTGTCCTCATCTAAGGAGGCATTAGAAACCATTTTGGGTGGGGGGAGAAGGGGGGAGACCAGTTAAAAAAATAGAAGGAAAAGGAAGCCTCTGCACCGATAGACCGACCAAGCAGTCAGTCTTTCAGGCCCTCAGAAGTCTCTGGCAGGTAAAGCAGCATCATGAAAAGATCATTAAACTGACATTCTATGCACATTGTTCAAATAGCCAGGCATCTATGTATTTGGGGAGTCACTACTGCTTAGATAGCACTAAATTAAAAGCAGGAATTAAATTAAATTTCCTCTGACCTCGGTAGTCAGTCACTACTTCTCAATTTTTAGAATATTTACTTACTGAAGCACTAATTTCTGCACAAGACTCATTTTGCTGAAGTTATTCAATGCTACCGATGTTGTCACGTGCATTTCCATTCATATTATGTATGTATATATATACATATATGTACACACATATATACATACAATTTTCATTTTTGCATTGTGAGTAAATGTTTAATTGAGTTACTTTCTTAAAATCTGACATTTTACAATTCAGATGAAGAAATGAAAGTTAGTATTATCTCAAACATGGAGGCCCAATTTGAATTGGACAAGTATAATCACAGTGCACATTATATATTTTTATAGTCAGTTTATATATACACGAATGGCTCTGTGAAATTAAACTGCCTTATTTCTAACTAGTTTCCTCTGCAAACAGTAACATGCCCCAGCAAAAGGGCTGCTTACCAACACAGGAGGTATATTTCTTCAGAAACATTTGAGCCTCCGAGACTGACAAAGGAGAGCCGACAAGTTCCTAGCGCGGAATCTACAATGGTAATTTTTTATGTACTGTATTTCATTTGTAATAAGTCATTGTGATAAGGTTAACACTTCAACACACACAACAACATACAAATAAGAACGCCCAATGATGAAAATTACTTTGCTTATGTTGCTGTATTAGAATTTTATTTGCTAAAGGGTAAAAACAGATTTGCAAAATTCACAGTTAACTTAAAACAATAGTTTTAAACCTTTTATTCCTAGCCCTTACTGCCTTCAGGAGAGAAGGAACATCTGGTTATTTAAGGAACACAATATGTTCACATTTTCTATGACTTTTGTTTCTAATTGGGTTTTAAAATTTTTTTTTTATTTGAACAACTCTGGTTGGAACTCTGTTTTTTAATCACTTCATATTTTTCAGCTGGCCCTCCTCTCCCTCTAGTTTAACCAAGAGATTCTGTTTGAAAATCTATTCTGCGCTAGTGATATGACCAAAGAAAAGAAAATGAGACAATTAGGACAGGAGGCTGACAAGAGAAGCCTACGAACCATATTTATAATATATGGGGTCCGAGAGTCTGTGACAATTTTTCACATAGTAGTACGTGTTTGCTGTCCCATTTCTTCCTACAGAATAGATTTTTATAAACCTCAAACAATATTCAGACTACCTGTATAGTATATGAAGTTCCATTCAGTATTTTACCCTAGGCTCAAATAGTTTTCTTTTCAAAGATAAAAAGCTTGCTAGGAGAATTCCAATGGTCAAGATTCAGAATGTCTTATTCCTGTGGTTCAATCTGTTATGGAATCCCACTCTGCCCCTGCCCCCGCCACTTAATTCCAAGACTAAAACAACATATTAATATCTTTCAGTGCATGGATAAATTTTTATTTCTTGTCTCATGCTCATCTATATGTATTGAGAGTCTACACAAAGATTCCATAGTATTTTAACTATGCAGTTTGTTACAAATATTTTGGGCACTGCTTCCAATGTTTTTATCTTATGATTCACTCTAAGCACTTCATGACTGCCCACATTTCATGTGTTATCTTTCTTACCCATCCCATCCCTATGCCCACTAAGCAACAAAGAGGAGTAAGACAATACTTTCACATTATCTACTGTCAGAAAAGGAACGAGTGATAGTAACTTCATTCCTCTGTCTAAAGTATTTCAGAAATGATCGATTTCTTACCTGCAACGTGGTATTAGGCAATTAGGAATTAGAAGAGGCAAAAGGTAGAGATAAAGATGGAAAGATGAGAAGAAACAAGGCAGGAAGACAAACTTGGAACAGAAGATGGCGGGGGGTGTTTAGAAACCTCATTTGGTAGCAGGATGTACTTGGTGTCTTTTATTATTCAGTGAACCCTTGGTGCTCCCTCTGCCCCCTAGTATGAGTGATACTAGTTCATTCATTAAGTATATAGAACAATAGAGTAATTGGTAAAACAGTATTCCTTAAGGTCTCAATATTTCTACTTTGCCGCCACGCTATCCAGGGGCATATTTCTTCCTTTCTCCACCTTGTTCATGGCTCCAAGAGCTCTTGTGGCCCTGAGGAGACACCAAAGTCTTTCGTCGATACTACTCGACTAATCTGCCTTAGGTTAGTTACTTGGACACTTTTGGCACACTGTTGTATTAAATCCCACATCTCAATCCTCAGATATACCTTAGAGTACTTCTAGGTCTTACTGCTTCAGCTATTTTTAATCTTTTCATAGACTATGGTTTTAAACTTTCATCCATACCCTCCGGCATTCCTTGTTTGTTGTTACGTAATGACTTTCGAAAGAGTTAATTAATTTTGACCAGTTTTACTAAAGTATATCAAGAAATATTTTAATTCCAAATGACGTTACAGTGCATTATGGTTCAACACCAGCGGCAAACCAGACAGGAGACAACAGCATGACAAGGCAGCCACAAAGCATTGAGGCCGTGGACCCCTCTGCAGAGGTCCGGTTCTCTGGATGCTGTCCTCTGCCCTGCTCACACCCCATCGGGATACTGTGTTATGTTCTGGGCACACCTGGGAGGGAAGCTACACAAACAGGCTCACTGAGGACGATTAGGCACTTTAGCTGTCGCACGACGACTGGCTGAAAGAGCTGGGCATGGAAAGCTCACGATGCCTACTTCTTTTCTCTTCCAACTACACAATCTATTTAGTCTTGATATAAGGAAAAAGTGACTATTCAGAAGAAGTGTTCAGAACCGGTTTCAAGAAGAAACCCTGTCACTGGGGGGTCTTCAAGCAAAGGGCCACTTGTCAGGGATGTTTTAGAGGTATGGGAGACAAGGGAAGGGAGGAGAACAAACATTTACCTTACATTTTCCCTACTATGTGCCAGGTGCTGAGCTAAGAGCTTGACCAAGATCTCATCTGACCCTTGTGAAAACCCTGAGAGGTAGGTGGTGTTATTGTTCTCCCTGTAAGAAACTCAGGCAAACAGAGCTGTACTTCTAGTGAGAGTCTAAGTCTGGATTTGTCCCAGGCCTGACTCCAGGCCTGCTGCTCTATCCACAGAGCCACCCAGCTTCCTCACACAGGTTGGACTAGATGGTTGCTGAGACCTAGTCCAACTGAGATTCTATGAAATTTGTTAGGGGGACAGAGAAATATATGATTGCTCTGACTGAAGTCTATAATAACTACTAATTTTAGTTCGTTTGAATAAACAGCATTTGCCAAATAACTGGCAAATTTCTGCTAAAAAATGAAAACCAATTAAACCTATATTTAAAAAACTCATATGTTTTCAATTTATCAGTGTCTTCTGGTGTTTGGGGATAGCTACAGGGCAAAAATGCTGTCATTACAGTGTCACATTGCGAAGTGCTGTTATCTTGACTGCCACTTGTACCTGGTACAGAGGTGGTCATGATTTCATCCTCCAAATCTCATCTTTGAACAATTCACTGATGGGAGATTTGTATAACTAATCTTAATCTTCCTTTTTGTTATTTCACTAATACATAAGTGTCTTCTGTGGGGAAAATAGATGAAATTTTTTCAGTCCTACTGATCTACAATTAGCAATTTGAAATTAGTCTGAAATTAGTAATTACTAAAAACTGAGGCAAAGTATCACTTGTTGGCAGCCAGGTAACACAGCTAAAATAGTGGACAGCACACTGGGCCTGGAGTCAGAAAGATCTGAATTAAAATCCAGTCTCAGACACTAGTCATGGGACTCTGGGAAAGTCACTTAATGGATACCTGCCTCAGTTTCCTTTTCTGTAAAATAGGGATAATAACTGCACCAGCCTCTCAGGGTTCTTGTGAGGATAAAAATGAGGTAATATTTATAAAATGCTTTCCAAACCGTAAAGCTCTATGTAAATGCTAGCTGGTTATTATTTCTTGGCTAGATTACCCTTTTTCCTTGTGTTTTCCTATAAATTAAGGTAAACTTATCCTATAGCTCTTGTACTTGGATAGTACATACTCTAGAGCTGGAAAAGCTTTGCCATCAAATTAGTTCTGTTAAGAATGATCACAATCCACTTTGCAAGCAAATGGATGGCTGATCCATTCCTTGAGATATTTTTAGCCTGATGGATTCCATTTGCTTTTTTCTGCTACTAGTTTTCATTTAGGGAATGTTTGCAATGGGCTAGTTCCTAATATAGGAATGGAACCCAAGTGCCTCCCTTGCTATTTTGACTTATTTTGGGTCCCATATTAGTGCAGGGTTTGTCTGTTTTTATTTTTCTTGCCTTTACACTATCAGCACTTCACAAATATCATGCAATGGACCGAGCTCAGAGAACCCTCTGAGTCGGTTTCCTTTCACCTAATTCCTTGGGTCTTCCCCAAAGCTTACAGATTAGGCTTTGACTTTCATGCTTAAGGTCTTTTACTCTGTAATACTGCTGAGTATTTTGGTTCAATATCAGGGATGTTCTTACTTGAATATGAATGAGGGAATTACCTTTGTTAAGAGGCTGTTAAAGGAAGATTTAATTGTACTTTGTTTAGTCACTTCCTTTGGATTTTACATTATTATCCTCTGTCATAATATGTACACTACTTCTGTGCTCATGAAAAGTATTCTATTAAAGCCACAGAAACATGAAAAAGCACCTGGATTCACTAATAATACTAATGGACCCATGCAGGATCCTGGAACAAGGTGAGTGATTCATGGGAAGCAGAACTCCATTATTCTAGGGAACAAATTACTAAGAGAGATGGTTTTAGCTAAGACACTCTTTTTTTTTTTCTTCTGAATTAAAAAAAAAAACTACACAGGTAGGATTTCAAATTTGGTGGTTTAGCACTGACTCTCTCTTCTATCTTTATTCTCCTTTTTACAAATATCTCTTAATATTGTTGTCTGTAACCAAAATACAGGAAAATAGATTTGGGACTGATTTCATAGGCCACCACCTAAATCTTTCACAAACTACGTGCACTTCTAATCTATCAGAGAAAAGATGGATTATATTTCTGATGCTCAAAGAAATTTCTCTGTGTAAAAGAAATGATGCAAAATATATATTTCTGCAGAAAATAGCTATAGGTACGAGAAGACAATATTTTTGGATCCATAAAAGACTGAATGGAGGATTGACCCAAGGACAGGAGTCAGCTAGTGATGAAAGTGAAGCGATCTTTCAGATTCTAAAGGGCCCTGAACTTCGAGGCCAGGGTAGCTCGGAGACGGCTTTGGCAGCGCATCCAACTGACAGACTGACTCAAAGACAATTCTAAAGCTGCCAGCACAACTGTTTTGGGGGGTCTGCCAAAGATCCAAAGGCTGCGATTATCATCCAATGCCTGGCATCCTTAGATTCGGTTTTGAGCACTCTCTCTCTTTCTCTCTCTCTCACTTCATCCAATATTTTTGTTTGGCTCAAAAAACAGCAAGGATTCACAGATTTTTTTTTAAGATCATTAAATGTTCTTATTTTCAAGAAATATAACATTAGTTGTAAAAGTGCACACTTTTTCTATGAAGTGTAAAGAAAATTTCTGTGCAATGCTATCATCTTTCATAGGACAAATCTGCTTTGGAGCCTGTTTCGATATCCATTTGAAATACTGCTAACTCTAAGATTTAGAAAAGCATAATCTTTGGATCAAATAAATTCAGGGTTTTAGTATGTAGTAAATGTGAACAGTGAGTGATGGTCTGTTTTCCAGATAGAGTTTGTTGGTCTTCCTATTGCCCTCCAGGCTCTACTTTGGCACATGGTCCCCTGTGAGGGACGCCAAAGATGAGATGTGGCTGCATGGGGAGGTCGTTGGGAACGATCTGTTTGAGTTAGCAGCACCGCACAATGGCACAACCAGGCCCTTTGGAGGAAACCAAGACTTATTCTCCCGTTTCACACGACACCCTTCGATACCATTAACTGTGGCATCTTTGGTCTCTGAAGTCAGTGACAGCTTCTCTTTTTGGTCTACAAACTTTAGACAAATGTTTGTCATCAACTCAGGGGTAAACTTTATAGGAGTTCTCTACATCATGTGAAAATGAGGGTCCTCCCCTCATCATCCCAGTCAACAACATCAGTTTCTTAACCGGAAGACTTACCTTTGGGTCTCGAAGGAAAAGGGCCCTGAGGATAAGTGAATGTACATCCCCGATTGGTGGGTAATGCATCAGAAGTCCAAGGCAGGTTTGATAGTTACTGGAGATCACTAAAAAAAGGCAAAGAAGTGACATCAATGGAATATATTCCAGCTAAAATTTTTTCTTTTTTTGGTATCATTGAATTTATAAAATCTGATTTAGAGTAAAAGAAAGCAAAAGCAATCTTCAAAAGTCACTTAATTTATTTTTAGTTGATAAAAGGACTCGGTGATTGGGTTTTCACCCCTCAAACATGTCCCTTTTGAGGCAATCTGGGCTAACAGGAGCTAGGAATACCTGGGTTTGAGTCATGTGTCGGTGAGTCACTGAGCCTCTTTGTGCTCTGGACACCTTGCGAAGGCTGTACAGTGCAGAGTGGCACTGGGAGTGGGAGGCCTTCCCTGGGAACCCCCTGATGCTAAGGAAATCACAGGGCAAGCCCCCTTCTCAGGCCCTTCAATATTTGTTCAAGCAGCACCTTGAACTGATGATATGGCTTTTTAATACTCTTTAGTTGTAGTAATGGCTTAAGATGTCATTTTTAGGGTGTGGCAGGTAGATGTAAACATATCAAACTATAAGAGATCTAGATTTTTTGCTCTTTCTATACTTTTGTGCTTTGTGTCTCTAGTTTTGCTATGTACAAAATCCTACTTAAAGCCATGAGAATGCAGACCTATTAAAATGTCTCCTCAAATATATTTGTTTTTTTCCTGGTAAACATGAGATTTAGGTGAATACCTACGTGATACTTCTCATAGAATTTGAATGTAATAACAGTTCCCTTTTAAGTCTAGCTGCCACGAGATTGTCATTTCTGTTAAAATCAACCTAATTATGAGTGCAATTATTAAACACATCTTTTTAAGCAGGTCTGTGTAAACTACTCCATTTCTTCTGCACCATCTAAATTCAGGCCATCCATCTGCTGCGGCTGTCAAAGCAGAGCCTATTAATGATGCTTTTTTTGTGTAGTATACAGGCTGCCTCCGACAATACTGATTGTAAAGAAACTTTACGATTACTTTTGTTACAATGCAGTCCTTTTCATCAATCAGAACAGTTAGCTGAAAAAATGTCTTTGAAAGCACAGAAAATAACGGCAAGTGAACAGGATCAGTGCAAACTGCAAAAATAAATAATCGTCTTCTGGCTACGGAGACATTCCGGATTTTCAGCTTTCCCTCTCACGTTGGAAGCATCATCTCTTTGCTGTACCTTCTTTCACCCTCCCCCATGAGGATTATGGGGAAAGGATGCAGGACTGGGCAAAATGAATAATTATAATCTGTGCAGGGAACCACTTTATCATCTTCATTTCCGTTGCGATCCGACAGCTTGTAATTTCATACATCTGCTTTCATTTGTAAAGCACTCACTTATCCTACTCCTTCTTTATCTGTTCTGCTTTTTCTTTTCTCATTCTTTTGTTTTTCTTGTTCATATTCTGATACCTAGTTTCCCCTCCCTTCCCCCACCCCACCCCTAGTCACAAAGCTTGTATACTAAAAGTGGCACATTTTTTTTAACATGGCTACTATAATGGACCAAATATACATACACACATAGATACATACACACACCAGAAACAACAGACTCATAAATCAGAAAATTACTTTTTAAAAACTGTTCAATCGTTCAAAATTAGAAACTGGTCAGACCAAAATGGCTATCTTACTAATGTGTCTTAAACTGTCCATTTTTCAGCCATGTAAAACTGAATAAATTGAATGAAGAAAAAACCCTGTAAAGTAGGCCTGTGAATGGTAGCTAATTAAAATATCCTAGTGGAAATGAGGATCAATGAAATCTATTCAGATAGGCCAGATCTTCATTTAATAAATACTAATTGAGAACCTACTATGTGCATGAATATATATATTTCAGAGTGTTTTGAACTTACAAAAGATTTTTAATCATTTTAACTCTCAAAAGTACAAAATAGCCTAACACAATACCAATTTTAAGTGGGATCAGGGATAGAGTGGGAAAGAAATACATCTGGTATGAAGGCAATAGAACTTGCATTCACCTTTGGGCTAGAAGTAGAAAATAGGGTCATCACCTTTCTCCACAAGATAGCATTTTTCTTTTCTTTTTTTTGGCCAAAAAGACTAAGTCCTTAAGAGTTTCTGTCACTGGCTACTGTTGTGACAGCTCTCTCTTTATTATTAATCAGCCTCCTGGATTCTCTTCTAAAAGCAAGCCGGATAAACACTTTCATCAACACTACATTTATTTATTTATTTATTTAGAACCTGTTGTACTAAACAAACTGAGACTTTCACAAAAGGGATGACAAATTTCATCTTCTAGATCTTAAACTAAGGCTGCCTGGTTCTTTCTGGCTAGGGAATATCATTCTCCTTTCTGCACCTCTCTACCAATGTCTTTAAAAAACAGATAAAAATTTTACAAAGGGATTCTTTTAATCAAATTTTTCCTCTTACCCTAAAATATAGGGCACTATTTTCACTTTTATCTTGATGACTAAAAAAAAAAAATCTTTCTGATTGGACTCTGTTCCCATAGGCCATGAAGTACTTACTAGTCAGGGGGGTTTAAGGAATATCCTTTTAAAACTTAAACTTTATTTTCTCTCTTGCCCATATTATCCAGAGCTCCAGGACAATTTATCACAGAAAAAAGCCATGGAAAACAAAGTGGCCAGAGTTGGGGGGAAAATGGTTATTTGATTTTTTTCCCACTGGGAGTTGAGAGCTAGAGAGGGATAGAGGGGAGAGAGCCTGACTGGCCTTAATAAGAATGGGGCCCCACCAAGAAGTGCCACTGGAACAAGTGAGGTAGCACCCCAGAGAGAATGCAAGAGGGTCAGGATGATCACGTCCCCAGTAATGTCTGCTTTCCCTCTCCAGACCCTCTGGGAAGTAAATGTCAAAAGGAAGAAGGAAAGAGCGTTATCTGTGGTGCCTGCACCGATGAAAGGGCCTTGGAGCCTGGGAGAGCTGGTCCCAGTGCTGGCTCTAAGATCTGTGGCACATTGAGATGGCTGGCACATGCTTAGTATTACCCCCTCCCACCGTGTTTATGGCACTGCCACAAGGTAGCAAAGGGAGATGATGAGACAACCAGAACTCAGGACAACAAATGTAAACTCTACTAAGGATGTCCTAATGAAACGACTGGGGACTCGCATGGAGGAGCTACCAAGTGATGACCCAGCCGCAGGACTCCACTTGCTCTACATCCACCTTCCTTTTCCTTACCTTCCCAAAGATTTTTCTCTGCTAGTCTGCTCACCTCATATCTGGAAATAAACCATGGAGGCAGAACTTGGAAGATCTGTCCTGCCTAGCAATGTGGCTGGCTAGTGGAAGGCACACTGCTAGCATTCTTGAGGTCTTTGGATCAGTTCTGTTCCAAATAAGGAGGTGTATACGTGAACTGATGCTGAGTGAAGTGAGCAGAAGCAGAAGAACATTGTATGGAGTAATAGCAACATTGTGCGATGGTCAGCTACGACTGACTTTGTTCTTCTCAGCAATACAATGATCCAAGACAATTCTAAAAGACGCATGATGGAAAATGCCATCCCCATCCTGAGGAAGAGCTGTGGAGTCTGAATGCAGATCGAAGCAGACTATTTTCACTTTTTCCCCCCTGGTTTTTCCCTTTTGTTCTGTTTTTTTTTCTTTCACAACATGACTGATATGGAAATATGCTTACTATGACTGTACATGTATAAGCTATGTCAGATTTCTGGCTGTCCTGGGGAGGGGAGGGAAGGACAAAAATTCAGAACTTAAAATTTTATAAAAACGAATGTTGAACTATCTTTACATGTAATTGGAAAAAACAAAATGTTGTTTACAACAACAATAACAAAGGAGGTATGGAGGAAATAAAATGGAATGGTGATAGGAATGAACAAA
Organism: Phalanger gymnotis; assembly: GCA_028646595.1. Classification (NCBI taxonomy): domain Eukaryota; kingdom Metazoa; phylum Chordata; class Mammalia; order Diprotodontia; family Phalangeridae; genus Phalanger; species Phalanger gymnotis. Next base: position 27,609,986 of record CM053623.1, on the reverse strand, counting down.
GAAGGAGGGGATGACATAAGAGGAAGTTGTGGGAAGATAAAGATAGTGAAAGAGGAAGGAGATGAGAAACTCTCTGAATGCAATCAGTACAGAGAGTCAGATGGATAGATAGATGGTGAAAGTGGTGAAGGAGGAAAAAACAGAGGGGTGTGGAAATGCTCTAGTACTTCATCATCCCTCAGAGGCTCAGGAGCTCCACCTGTAAAAAGGGATGAAGAGGACTTGTGCTGCCTGGCTTTGGTAATGGAAGTTCTTGGGAGTCACTATTCTTTACCCATTTTTACTTATGTGAGGAAAGCAGGCAGGCAGCATTTATTTACGCTACTTAAGGATCTTTAAAAAAGCCCAACTCAGTGGGGCATCACAAAGAAGATCGACATGTATCTGGATGTCAATTTGTTGTTGACCAAGTAAGGATAAAGCAATTTTTCATAGTGTTATTCAAATATAAGTTAAGAAACAAAATAAAACCTCAACACTACATTTATAACCTCATGATAGGTCTGTGTAAACTTGCCTTCTGAAGTACAAAGTGAGACTGATTTTTGTGTATGGCTTATGGAAATGGATATCATTACATTACAGTCACACCTCATATGTTAAAGTGGTGCTGAGTAACTCATCATAGGGCAATCATTCCATTCACCTGTCATTTTTTCAGAACATGTCTATACTTCTTCGGGTGACACTCTCCAAGCTGAAAGAGCCTTTAGGAACAGGGAACGTTTGCACTTTCTGATTGCCTAGCATCAGCCTCCATGACTGATTTCCTCCTCACGACAGCCCTCTGAGGGAAGTACGACAGAGGTTATCCTCTTTTTGCAGGTGAGGAAACTGAGGCTGAGAGAAGTTCAGTGACCCACCCAGGGTCATGCAGCCACCGGGTACAGGGGGAGGATTCAAGCCCAAGTCTATTGTTCTTTCTCTGACACCACCCTGGGTCTTGGTGCTGCCACTGGGCACTGACATTTGGGATGTGGGTGTGTTTAACAGTAAAGCTTAGTCTGAGATTTCACATGATTCTGAGTGTGTTCTTCCTTCTGAGTTCTTTAACCAGAACTGACATGGACTGTTGTGATATTACAAAGAAAGGAAGCTCCTGGGGGCGATTGTTTAACTGGATAGGAGAAGCACACACACAACTTGCTAATTTGTTTGGAATTCTTAAAGTGCAAACAGGACTGCACTTGGAATCAGAGGATTTAGGTTCAAATCTGCTGCTTGTTACCTATACATTCCATGGGACTCAGTTTCCTCATCTGGAAAATGAGGCGGTTAGGCTAGTGAAACTCTAAAGTTTCTTCTTGCTGTGAAATCACTTTGAGTTACTTTTCATACATTCACATTGGCTTATTAGGGTATATATACTGTATCCCCAGAGCCTCTCACAGAACCTGATGCACAGTAGGTCAGTCAGCCAACGAGACAGTAAGCATTTCTTAAACTCCGACTATGTGCCAGGCACCCTGTTATGCACTGAGGATACAAAGAAAGGTAAGAGAGAGTTTAATGAGGAGACAACACGCAAACAACTATTTGTAAACAAGATACATGCAGGACAGATAATACATGCAGGAGATGATGAATAGAGGGAAGGCTGTAGCCTAAGTGGTATCAGGAAACACTTTTATCTGGGACCTGAAGGAAGCCAGGGAAACCAGGAGATGGAGATGAGACGGGAAAGCATTCCAGGCCCAGAGTACAGGGAGAGAATGTGTCTGGAGTTCAGAGATGGAGGGTCTGGTTTGAGGAATGGCCGGAAGGCCAATATCACTGGACTGCAGAGCGTGTGGGGGTTAGGAAGACAAAAGGAGCCTCCAGGTAGGAGGGGGAAGGTTATGAAGGGCCTAGGTGCATAACAAGTGTTGGGATGGAAGAGTACTGAAACCATGCTGCACTTTAGATCATTTTAACCAGGGAAGGCCTTCAAAAACTGAGTAATACAAACTGTTAAAAAAGATTAAAGATTCTATCCTATATCTATTTTTCCATTGGAAAAAGATGATCTCATTAAATTATACAGTTTTCCAAAGGGAAAAGAGAGGAAAAATGTTAAGCAGCTACGTTGGTCTCCATCTAATAAAATATCCAGGAGATGTGAACTAGGGTTAAGAAAAGGTCTGGCCCTAAGAGAAATCAATTATTACCTTAAAGCAAGAGCACACGATAGGTAGAGCTGATTTCTCAAAGAAAGGACAGCAGTAACCTACACAGTTAAAAAACACGTTTGTCATAAAGAACTTGAGCCTCACAAAGTGATGGGACAATAATCTTCTGTGTGAAGCTGAACCCGAGTGAGTCGCAAACCCTAATTTCATCCTTTAGTTATGATGCGTGTCCAAGGTAAAACCACCTTAACTTCATGACTAAAATTTGAGTACCGAACTGGAGAAAGAATGTGAAACATTGGACAATAACATGCACAGAGAATAGGATTGTAAAGAGGACTATAAGCTATAAACTAGTTTAAAGGATGTTTAAATTGTAAAGCTCTTCCTTATATCCCCCATGAAAAAGATCACAGGAAAGAGAAAACAATATGGCAGCTCTGCCCACAAGAGGAAGGGCCAAATTAATTGTGCCATATCAAAGGACTAGGTTACTGAAACCAGAGTGAAAGAAAACTAAGTAGCAATATCACCAATGAATAATTTTTGCAAAAAATTAAATACAATGTTAATAAAAGGCTACCATTTCAGTATCTTTTAAAAGTTAGTCATGTTGACCAAATTTTATTTATACTGTAAATTAAGGCTAATTCACCATTAGGAAAACTATCACCATAATTATGTGCATCAAAATAATGTTATCACATCAACAAACATGGTATAAAGCCTCTGATAAAATGCATGCTTTAAAAAACTTTAATGAAGCAAAGGAATAAAAGAACCTTCCCTACATGGACAAAAGTATCTATCTAAAATCAAGAGCTGGCATTAGATATGAAAGAGTAATGATGCGTATCTTCCTAATAAGATAAAGGGTGACGTAATGATGCCTTTGACAAAGTGCTAGACATGCTCACAGCAGCAAGAACATCATAAAAAGAGGATGACAACAGGCAAAGAGAAGAGGAAAAGATTAAGGGAGACAGTAAGTTTAGCGAACAGGATAGGCAACAAACCCATGGAAATCATCGGTTTTGTTTTTGTATTTTATTAACAAAATTCAGGAGGGAGAGAAATTCCATATATTTCTAATAAATCAAATTATCTTGGAGTTCACCAACCAAGACATAAATAACTTATATAAAACAACTTTTATACAAAAAGCCCAAAGTAATTGGAGAAATGTTGAATGTTCATAAATGGACTGTGCCAACAAAGTAACATATGATAGTACTAAAATTACTCTAAAGATTATTGCTACTTTGAATCTACTTATCAAAGGGATACTTTATAAGAGTTAGACAGAATTTTAAAATTCTTAGAGGAGTCAGGAATTGCAAGGGGCATGGTAAAAAGATATGAAGGGGGCTAGGGCTATTATATTTAAAATCTATCATAAAAATGTAATTATTAAAACCATTTGACACTGGAAAAATTAGAATACAGACTAGTTGAACAGACTATATAAGTTAGACTGAGAAACAAATAGGTAGAGAATTTTGAACTTAACTATTATTTGGAAAAAGGAGCCTTTCTCTGGGGGAAAGAACTGTGAAAACTCAAAATCAATACGACAGAAAACCATTTTAAAACGGGATCTTTTACCATATACCATGATAAATTCCAAACGGATCAACAACCAAAATATAAAAAGTTCTGCCAGGAAAAAAAATAGAGGAGACAGAAGGTTGAAATTTTGGCAATTGTGGGTAGAAGAAAGAGCCCTAATCTGGAAAATGGGTTATAAGATATCATAAAAGGTAAAATATATAATTTTAAAACCTTTTCCAGAGATAAATGCAACTGCAATCAGAAGAAAAATATGCTCTAGGAAGAATATCTTGATATTGAATATCTCTGATAACAGTCTGATATCTAAAATTCAAAGAAAACTAAAGTCCAAGAAGATTAAGGGTTACTCCTTAATGAAAAAAAAAAGGGGTCAAAAGAAAAGAAGAAAGGATTAGGTAGAATTTATGACTTGTCGGGCGAGATTTCCCTGTAAAAGTCAAATACAATTCAGTTAGCAATTGAAATGAATTTATTTTTGACAGGCTGACTTGATGTTGAACATGCTCTCAACAAGAAAATGAAGGAACAGAAATCTTACTGTAGGCCATAGAGACAATGGCAGAAAGCTAGAACTTCAGTGCAGCTCCAGGCTCAAGACAAAATTTCTAATCAATAAGCAAACAGTAAAAATATTTCTATATATATGTATAGATCAAAGCATGAATACAAATGGGTGAGAACACTTCAGTATAAAGCTGGACAAGCTGAAAGGTTAAATGACATGGTGAGGAATGAGCAAATCTGACAAGTAAGAAACTTCTGCATTTACCAAAAGAGAAGTGTGAAAAGGTGGGTCTAAAAAATAAAATGGACAATCTGTCATCCCTAGCTAATTGGATAAATTGTTAAAGTAATTGTTTGTCTTACAGTATTTTAGGTTATATATCTAAATAGAGAAATAAAAGCATATACATCACATAATATGCTACTGAAAAATGTCATTTCACATACAAGATGTACAATTTTAAAAATCGACCCGTAATCAGAGAAAGTGTTTTTGAAAAATCCATACACCAGAAGTGTAGCTCTGATAATTTTAGCACTATGGAGATGACACATTGTTATTATGACTTCTGTGGACATGGGTATTTTCTGTAGAATTTGGCTTCCTAATACCTGTCAGCTTGCTTTCTTAATAGATTTTAAGCTTCAGGAATGCGACAAAAATGTCATCTAAATTTGTTCTTTTCCTTAGTACTTAGCACTCGATGGTATAGGCATACAAATGTTTAAGGTTGCTTTAAAAATGAATTCAACATAGTACTTATGATTATAATCCAGATTAAGCCCAAGATTTAGAAAAGCAAATATTTTTTATAGATTTATATAAAATTAATTGAAATATATTTTTACCTGAAAGTACCAAAAAAAAAAAAAAAAGCATTTGATTGACAATTAGGATGCATGGGTTCGAATCCTGGCTGTGACCTTGGGGACATCAATGAACATTTCTGAGTTTGTTTTCTCAACTGTAAACTATGGCAGGAGGATGATAAAGGTCAGTTGTCTATGATCCCCTTATTTTAATGCTAGGGAAACGCGGAATCACCAAGGTAACAAATGGGCTGTGCCGATAAAGTGAAAACTAATAGTACTAAAATTCATGTTTACAAAGTGGAGCTGTCGGTAATCAGCTCAAGCACTAGTATCCTCATTTTGCAGACATACTTGCAGCTCACCCTTTCAGGAGGATCCAAATGTTTTCCCTCTAGCTCATTTAAAAAACTTTCATGTCCTTTTTCATTCAACCACTTTTGGTAACTAAACAAAAACACTCTCTATACATTCTTTTTATTCCTTTTATGAACTTATATGCTATCTAATTCTCCAAGAGAAATTATCTTCTTAGTCCTCTATAAAACTCTGAATTAAAAATATATTTCATGGAAATTTAAGGTGACTAAGTTTTCCTATTTCTGCCTGAGAAAACAAGGCAGGTCAGAACTGATTGGTGCCAAATGTATTTAAAATGTTGCTTTGTGTTTTTTTCCCTCAATGGTCACTTGAATTAAATGATGAAACATGAAAATTATAAGATGATTTAGGGTAATGTACTATAAAGATTCTTTTTAAAATGGAACATGAGGCTTTCATTGGGATTTCTGTTTTTACTTCAATATTCTGATCCTATTTGTCTATAATTATTTTATAAGACTGGATAAATTGAAGCTGACTGAAGTAATGTGGACACTGAAGGTACCTATATCAACTGAAATTTGAAGAATTTTTGGTCCTTTTTTGTTATTCCTGCAATTACCTTGGTCTGGTCTCCCTCCGCCCCTCCAACTATAGACTTCTACATGACAGTCTTCATGAGTCTTTGCCACTTAAAAAAATTGATCTGGTGATGATGAAGTCTTCTAAAATACTCTTATTCTGACATGTTTATGGGATATAATCATGTCTCATGTTAAAAAAAATTCACACACACATCTAGCATGCAAAGATATTGACTCAATATTATCTTTATCACTAGTCTTGCTAGTTGCCATCAGTTCCCCCCATGCAACAGATCTGATGAGGCTGCTGGTCAAAAGATTCTTGGCAAGAAATCTAGGGGTTACACAATTAGTTGTCCAAAGAGGGGGATTTCCAAGCTGTTCTGCATATTCTATCCTATAATGTTCAATTAACATTATTATTTCATCTACTCAAACACTATATAATTATTGCCTCTAAAAATATAGCTATAACTTCTAGGAAAACTTGAAAAGAATCAAGTCCATAATTGGTCTAGGATGAAAAATTCACAGGGAATAGGTTTATAAATGTGGCTACATCTGCTGAATGACGGCGACCTCCTTTACTATTATGTTCGAATGAGTTGCATTTGAAGATGAGAACTAAAATTTGATAAGATCACAGCTCTCTAGGTGAAAGAGAAACCTGTGGTTATCTGGATCTAACTCCAATTCTGACACAGAAGCAGCTGAGGCCCAAGGAGAGAGACTTATTTGAGGCTGCCCAGAAGGTGCCAGAGGCTGAACTTGAATCCAGCTCCTCTAGCAGCTTCTTCTCTGTCTCAAAAAGGCAGCATCAGACAGAGGGAAGAACAACAGCTCTGGATTCTGAAGCCTCAGGTTCCCCTCCCGTGGCGTCTTTGGCAAGACTGTAAAATGAGGAGGTGGAGAACATGGCCTTGGACGGTCCTTCCAGCTCCAGAGATTTTGAGAACCACCTGATCTCAGTGGTTTAATAGCAGCAGGATAATTGTAGCAATCGGAGCATTTGCATTCTGGTTCTGTCACTAACGGGCTGTGTGACTTTAGAAAAGCCACGTAAAATCACTGAGCATATTTTTCTTTTCTTCAAAAATAGGGGAGTGGACTAGAAGATCCCTCAAATTGTTTGCAGTTTCAAATTTCGAAAGTTCTATGATTAACAAAATATCCAGGAACTTATTTCAAATGGAATATAAGTTAATAAAACAAAGAAGAACGGTCACGGGCCATAAAATCGGTCAACTCATTAAAAGCAGCAGTGATGAGGTTTATAATTAAAAAGGACAAAGAAAGAAAATATTTGTCAAAGATTTCCAAGATTCTGAATAAATTTCAATAGCAATTTGATTCATTAAGATTTGGAAAATAATAACCAACAGTTAGTCATTTCTTGAAAAAAAGATTCTTGGACAGTAAATGTTTTTCTTTTTTGTATTTCACAAGAATTTAACTTTTTAAAATGAGGGAAGGGTTTATATTGAATATTCTAAGACCTGTGACTTTACAGATATTTTGTTATCCTTCTGTTCTTTGATAAGTTTTGCCTGACAAACAAGAATTCTAGGATGAACTTTTTACTTACCCTGACAAAGCTTGAATTAGTTAAACTTTAAAGACCAACGTGAAATTATTTTGCACAAAGAATGTGCTCTTCTGTGGACTTTAAAAAAGTCAAAATTCATTTAGATAAATGTTTAGAGAATGAAATAGATTTTAACTTGAATTTTTAATGGGTTTTAGTGTTCCTCAAGGCATACTAATCAATCAATCAATATTGGAAATCTTTATTTTTAGCCTGGATGATTTCTTTGGTGCTGCTCCCAATTCAACCAGCTGCTGTTGTGCACCTTATCAGGGGGCGTCAGGAAGTTCGGTCCTAGCCCAGGATCCCAGGGTATGAGTCATAAGCAGGACATGCATTTGAGTCTTCTTGAATCAAAGGCCCAATCTTTATCTACCCAAGCAATCTATCTTTCTAGCACTGGAGAATTTCCCAAGAAACAGGACATTTTTTATTCGAATTTCTTCTCCCCTTATAGCCTTCTATTTCTTTATTTCCTTGAGAAATGACCTTTCATAATTCTTATCAATTTGTTTTCTCTCTAATCTCATTTCGTGAGTGATTATTATTTCTAGACAGAAAACCACCCTTTTGGGGAAAATTTTAAGTACACTTTGAAACTTTTTCAGGTAAAAGACTGACAAGATCACTCCAGATAGGATCCATGGATTTCCTGTCAATCAAAGACTACAAAAGGTTGATTGGAGAGATGGGGAGGGTCATGGTCTCATACCATGACAGGAATATACCACATTGAACAGTAAGAGAAACAAAGCAAGCCCCGGTGCTTCAGATTTTCACTGTTAATTAGTCAGTGCTAGAAACAATTTCCAGCTTTGTAAAAGATACTCCCTGTTTGTCAGAAGGTGGAGCTCTGTCCATGTCTGTCTTACTCTCTTTTGTGTATGTGATTCAACACCGTAATGAGCAGGGCTAAACCAGAGGTTGTATTCTCTAGAAACCTGGCTCAGAAAATATTCAAAATTTCTCAAAACACTACCTACTGCAATACCCTCATGCTGTCTAATAAAAATTGTGTTTAGCACATTCAGTTAAAATTCCAATCGATTACTGATCACATAATTTTAGGCATATTTAAGCCAGACATTTAAAGATAATGTTTTTAAAAAAGCAAAATAACTAAAAAGAGATCAATTTATTCTAGTGCAGATGAGATAATTTATACTCACATGCATCTCGAATATATAGTAACATAGCTACAAAAACGTAGTCCACTAAGCCCAGATTGATGCTGTCTGCAAATAAAGCATCCCAGATAACCAGAAGATCCTGAAGAGGGAATTCTCGTCCAAAAAGCAGTCGGACCCATCGTCTGAAAATAAAACAAACAAACATTAAAAACCTCAGAAAATCTTAATTACCAGAGCAATACAAAGAATTAGTAGATTTAATATTATAAAGGAAAATGAGATCTAGTTAACAGAATAAAAAATGTAGAGTATATTTTAATGAGAACACATTTTAAGTTTTAGGCTTTCAAATTAATTTTGTGATTCTAGAAATAGGCCCTAATTTTTAAATTTTATTAGTATGTGCAGAACAAACAGCTCCAAAAATACTAAAGAGAGAAGGGAGGAGGGGGTGAAATATATTCAGTGTAAATAAATGTATAAGAAAAATTAAACGATTTAGCAGAACACTTTAATCTTTTATCTGATTTGCCTTATATGATTCTGAAAGCTGAGATTCATATGAAGTATATTCCTCTTTTAATTGAAGATATACGACATACAATACTTCTGGATTCTTATTTTGTAAAGCAGACTAAAATCCTTTTTTTACACAATTACATTCTGGTCTTATAGAAGAAAATTGGTTTTCTTATAGAATCATATACCTTTCAAATTTAAAATGTCCATTTTTAGCTGAGTAGGAATAAAAAAAACTTTAACTGTCTGCTTTTGTTAGTGTCCAATATAGATTTATTTTCAAATATAGTCATACCATTCATTTACTTTCACCCAATAAGGATCTATCAATCAATCTAAAAACATGTATTAAATAGCTACCGTGTCCCAGGCCCTATGTTACATGCTGAGGATATAAAGACAAAAAAAGAAGAAAGGTATGAGTCCATGCCCTCAGAGACTACGCACTGTTTTGGGGGAGGCATAACCTTTCCATAGAATGTCTAACACCAAATATCTATAAAGTAACTTCCCGGGGAGGATACAAACAACTCAGGCTCCAGCATCCTGGGTGTGGGGTGGCACAGCAAGAACACCCTGAGCAAGTGAGGGATTCTCTTAGGGTGGGTGAGGATGAGGGCAATTTAGGCAGTGATAAGAAATCCAATGTTATGTGTGAGGACCAGCAAGGAAGGTTCGGCTGCAATGTGATGTTTGTAAAGGGAAGTTCACTTGAAAAGACTGTGAAGGGCCTCAGAGGACTTCCTTGGAGAGCTTCTGGAACAGAGGTGTGACACAGCCAGGCCCGTATGCAAGGAATAGCATGCTGCCAGCCTCGTGTGTGGAAGAGGAAACGGAGACGAGAGAACGAAGGGTTGGGGACTGATGGGGAGACTCCTGCACCTGCACAGGTACAGAGATGATGCAATGAGGGCCTCATTAACAATAGGTAGCTGAGGCCCAAAAGCAATTTGGAACATGCCCCAGAACTATTAAACTGTACACAGGCACCCTTTGATTCAGGACAGATACCACCACTGGGTCTACACCCCAAAGAGATCACAGAAGGAAGAAAAAGACTCACAGGTACAAAAATATTTATAGCAGACCTTTCTGTGGTAGCAAAGAACTGGAAACTGAGAGGGACCATAATCACGGCTGAACAAGGGGTGGAATATAAATGTGATGGAATACTATTGTGGTGTAAGGAATGATAAAGGGGATGGTTTCAGAAAAAACTTAGGAAGACTTAAATAACTGATACAAGTGAAGTGAGCAGGACCAGGTGTGCAATTTATACAATAACAACAAATAGAGAAACTCTGAAAACTTTAGGACCTCTGATCAGCACAATGATCACCCATGATTCCAGGGGACTCTTGAGGAAGCCTGCTATCTGCCTCCAGCTGGAGAGAAGTGATGCACGCAGAATATAGACAGACATTTTTTTTTTGGACATGTCTAATGTAGGAATGTTTTGCTTGACTATACATGCTAGTAAAAGAAGTTTTTTTCCCCTTCAAGACTGGGGAAGGGGAGAAGAGAAAAGGAGAGAAGGCAGGCCTTTGTTGACTAGAAAATATTTAATTTTTAAAAAGAAAAAAGAGAATATGAAGCCATGTGAATAAACAGAAAGGGATGAATGCAAAATATGTTGCAATGGTAGAGGTGACAAAATTTGTCAACTTAGTGAATATGAGGGACAAGGAAGAAGGAAGAGTTGAGGACAGACAGCTAGAAAAGGCATTTATTAGGAGCTTGCCATATGCCAAGCACTGAGCTAAGTGCTGGGGATAAAAATATATGCAAGACAGTCCTTGCTCTCAAGAAGCTGACATTGTAATGTGGAAAGGCAACATAAAGGAATTAGAAGGGGTTGGTGGTGGTGAATATGTTTTAGAGGCGTGGTGTAGAAATGTCCTGAAAGTGCAGTGGAGGCTTGGATTTGGGCAAGATAAAGCCAGTGTGGGCCTATCAGAGCCCAGTTGGTTCCAGAGCAGAGTCCAAGGTTGAGATGATGGCAACAGCAGGGATGGCACAGTATGCAAATGGCCTGAGTCTGGCAGATGTCCGCGTCCTGGTAAGGTAAGGCCAAAGCTGGCCTGTCAGAATCCAGGGTGTCTCCGGACAGAGAATCCAAGATTTTGGTGGGAAGGAGCGGATGGTTTCAGTGGACTGTTCAATTTGAACCTGGGTGGCGAGAAGGATGGCAGTGCCCTCAACAAAAAAGGGAAGTTGGGAGAAGGGGAGAAGGATTTAGGGAGAAGTCTGACATGTCTACAGATAGATATTAGAACCAGGAGAGAGTACTAACAATCTAATTATTTAGTGCTAACATCTCTTCTGACTTGTAGTCTCTGATCAACAAATTTTAATGGGCATATTAACTTGAATTTCCCATAGACATTTTAAATTCTATATATCCAAAACACAACTCATTTTCTCCTTCCACCATATGCCCAGCCCTGCCCCCTGTTTTCTATGGGATGGTGCCACAGAGGGCACTGCCACCCTCCCACTCACAGAAGCTCACAACCTTGATGTTGTCCTTGACTCCTCATGTGCACTCATGCCAAGTCCTGTCATTTCCACCTCCGTGACTTCTCTCCTATACATCCCCTTCTCTCTGCTCACACAGCTGCCCCCGGTGCAGGTCCTTGTCATCTCACGGCTAGTCTACTGCCAGAGTTTTCGGACTGGTGTCCCCCCCACTCCAGTCCACCCTCTATTCTGTTGTTAAAGTGCTGGTCTGACCCTGCTGCTTCCCTACACAATAAACTTTAGCAGCTCCCCACAACTTCCAAAAGCACACACAAAATCCTCCATCTGGTTCTTAAAGACCTTCACAGCCTGCTTTCTTCTTATACTTTCTTCTCCAACATGTGTCCTTCAATTCAGCTGCACGGGTCTACTTGCTACTCCTTGCCCTTGACACTCCATCTCCCAAATCTGACTTTCTTGGCTGCCCCTCAATCCTCCAATGCTCTCTGCCTCTGGATTCCCTCTAGACTCAGCCTGAAGGCCACCTTCTTCAGGAAGCCTTTTCTGGGACCTCTACTGCCAGGGCCTTTCTTCCAGGAACACCTTCCACGTACTCTCTATATTGTACATACCCATGAATTTGCAGGATGCTTTCCCTCATTTGAGTATGGGCTCTTTGAGGACAGAGACCACCTTTTTATCCCCCACTCTTAACAGAATGCCTGGTGCTTAATAAATGCTTGGTGACTTACTGATGTTGCAAAGAGGTAAAGAAGGATTAAGTAATGAGAAAAGGTCACTGGAGTTAAGGTGACAGTGAGGCTGAAAGCCAGATGGCAAGGGCCCGAGAAGTCAGTGGGAGGCAGGAAAGCAGAGCCATGAGTGCAGACAGTTTTTTTCTAGGAATCTGGTCAAAAAAAAGGAGGACGCAGGATAAAAACTTGAGAGGGTAGGAAGATCGAGTGAAGGTTTTTAAAGTGAGGGAGATCTGGGTATGTTTATAGATAAAAGAAAACAAGTTAGTTGATAAGGAGATCAAAAAGTGGAGAGAAAAGGGGGAAGCTCCCGGAGGAGTTAGGAAGGGATGGGATTAAGGGCACAAATAGAGGGGCTGGTACTTAGCACGAGAATGGTCACTCCTTCCTCAAAAATTGGACTGAAGGAGAAGAGAACAAAGATGACGCTGAGGGGATTTGTGATACTGTACTGAGTTGGGGAGATGGTGCTTGTAATAGAGGGATAACATAATTTTATGGAGGGCCTCAATATAACATTATGTAATTAATAATGAAACTTTAGTTTCAGAGAAGGCTTACTCATTGTCATCTCAAGGCATAGGGGTTCTCTCACACTGTAAAAGACAGTTACTGCTTTTGATGGTATATGTCCATGTAGCACAAGGCTACCAAACAGGTGTATTTCACACAGCTCTACCTGTATTTCAAACAATGTCACTGCTAGCTCACCCATTTGTCTCCATAATTGGCTAGAAAATTAAAGCCACATAACTGTAACTTTACATAACAGGCAAGCGTAGAGTAGGGAAGACACAAGATGAGGTGGATTCACCTTCCAGGAGTGCCATCTCCTGGCTCTCTGTCCTCAGCCAAGATGCTTAACCTCTATGGACCTAAGCTACTTATTGCGGCCATACGACAGAGAAATATATCCATTAGTTACTTACCATGGATGTCGTAAGAATCAGGACAGTGTGAACTTACTTCATAAACTATTATTGAGGGGCCAAGATGCATTGGAATAGGGGCTTGGTCTGGAGTTAGACAATCTGGGTTCAAATCTCTGCTCTGCCACTTAATACCTCTGAGATCATGGGGAGGCCATGTAACATTTCTGTGCTTCACTTTTCTAAGGGCTTAGACTCAATGGTTTCTAGGGTTACTTCCAACTCTAAACTTTTGATCCTATGCATGATATAAATGTCAAGTATAGTAATAATTATCACCAACCCTTTTGTTAGAAATCCTATCTATTTAACAAGGAATGCTCAGTCTCAGAAATTTTACTAAACATAGAAAATCACATTTTCAGAAAAATTTAAAGAAAATTATTATTGAAATAGTACCATATTCTTTACAATTTTAAAAATCACCTTTCTATAAGCAATACATTTTTACACTTTGACTTCAAATGCGGTAAGACTAGAAGTAATGAGATTAATTAACTTCTCATGATGATTTTGGCACCTGGAGGAGAGTGGGAGCAGTGGGATCAATCTGAAGGCTTTTAGGTCAGAGAGAGAGGTAATGAGGACCAGGACTGGGCCAGTAGGTCTATGACTTGGAGAGGCAGGGAATGTACCATATGCTGTGAAGGTAGACTTAACAAGATTTCCAAGTGACTGATGTGGGGAAGGAAGGAGAATGAGGGAATGAAGATGACTTTGAGACTGCAAATCTGGGTGATTAGAGAGATGGTCAAATCCTGGACAGAAAGAGTGACATCAGAAAAGGGGGCAGGTCTAGGAGAAAAAAAGGTGATTGGAGCTGGGGAACACATTTCATACGTCATAAAATCACAGATTTAGGCTCAAAGGGACCTCAGAGATCTGGAGTCCAAGCCCCTTATTTTATATCTGAGGAAACAGAACTGAGGGGGTGGAAGAGGCTTGTACCCCTCAGAACTTTGCAAATTGTAGACACTGAATAGTATTAACTGAAATGTTCATTTAATTTGTAGCCACATGATACTGCTTATTTATACTGAGCTTAGTCAATTAAATAAAATAACCCCGATTTTGAAGAAGTTTGCCTTCTAGTTGAAGGAATGAAGGAGACTTACATTACATTGCAAAGTATAATGCTGGTTTTTTTTTTTTTTTACTAAACAAAAAAAAAAATAAAAAGGATGTTAGGAGACTAGATAAACAATGTCTTCCTAAAGCTCAGGTCTGACCATGTTATTCTCCTGCTCTATAAACTCCAATGACTCCAGGATTGAACCATTGTTTGGCCTTCGAAGGCCTCCATCTCTGTCCCTCATCTTTGTAGTTTTCTTATACCTTATATCCCGCTATGTACTATTTGATCCCATGACAGCAGCCTCCTTGCTGTTCCTTAAACAAGATACTCCATCTCCCAGCTGTCCGCCATCCCTGGAATGCTCTCCCTCCTCATATCTATCTCCTGTCTTCTTCTAAATCCCAGCTAAAATTCTACTTTCAACCTTCCACAGGAAGTCTTTCCAAATCTTCCCTTAGTCTAGAACCTTTCCTCTTGATTATTCCCCATGCATCCCATCTATAGGTTCTTTGCGCACAGCTGATTTCACGTCATCTTCCCAATTGGACCATGAGCTTCTGGAGAGCAAGGTTCCCCATTTTTTGCCTTTCTTCGTATGCCCAGTGCTTAGCAACAGTGTTGGCACACAGCAGGTATTTAATAAATGCTTATGGCCTGCCTGCCTCTTTAAGTCACAGAATCAGAATTTTAGAATGCCAAGGTAATTCAGAAGAGGAAGTGCGGCCCAAAGAAATTAAATGACTCTCTGAAGCTCTCATAGCTTGTTTTTTTGGCAGAACTTGGATTAGAGCTGTTTTCCAAGCGGAGGTCAGTGTCTTCTTGACCACACCAAGATAGCCTTTTTATCGCATTAACCCTGTCAAGCCACCACCTGCATCCTGTGCTTCTGTGGTTGGTGTGTGTGTGTTTGTGTGTGTGTTTGTGTGTGTGTGTGTGTAGGACTTTGCATTTATTCCTATCAAATTTCATCTACTTCCACTCAAGTTCTCTAAGCCCTCTGTGAGTGTGTGGAGGAGGCTCGGTATTATAGAGGCTCTGCATATCAGGGGAAATGCAGACTCCAGTAAGTTCTCCATTGGAAAGGCTTTGAGTTTGGCTCAATATAAACAAAGTTGATAACGTGAAATGATCTGTTAAATCTAGGGCACATAATCTTACCTTCATGTTGCCTACATTCCTCAAGACACTATCTCCAAATCCATATACAGTTTGTCTATTTAGAGCAACTTGACATTCTGTTTATATCATTTTCTGTGTATACTTATACATACTCAATGACTGTACACAATTTTCTTTATTTCTGTAGATTTTATTTTCCAAATTAGATTTCTGAACTCCTTGAGAGCCAGGATCACATCCTTCATTTTATCTGGGATCCCTGACATTTCTGGTCAAGTACTTGGTATACAGCAGGCACTCTTTTTTTTTTTTAATTTTTTAATTGTTTTTTTAATTGGTCTAGAGTCCAGAAGCAAAAGTCTAACTCCTTTGGAAATGCTAGGGTTGATTTTGTGCATTGTACTTCAAAAGAACTCAGCATGGTGTAGTGGAACAAAGTACTGGGCTTGGAGACCTGGGTTCAAATCCCAGCCCTGATTTGTACTAGCTGAGTACCAACCACAAGTCAGTGAACCTGAGACTCAAGATTCTTCATTTGTAAACTGTAAAATAATTGAGGAGAGAATTCACGGCAAACTTTAAAATGTTATATAAATCTGAGCTGATTTTGAAGCTAAAAACTTAAAGATTTATTATGTTCTCGTACACTGCTATTTTACATTTTGTGTAAAGCAAAAATTCTTGACAAATTATTAGTCATTTCTACAAAAAAGCTTATTTTCTTAAAGAAAGAAATATCATTTCTTCCTTTGTGTCAAAAATATTAAGGCAAAATTCCCAGAATGCATGAGAATTATAGCATCACTAATAGAAACAACAGCGCTGCTACCAATAAAACAGTAAATTCTTTTTCAGTTGGAATTATTTTTTAAATAAACACGATTTTCTTTCCTATTTTGCAATTTCTTCATAGAGCTCACAATCCAAGAAAAGACTACATTCTATATGGAATGAATTACAGAAAGGAATTATTTCAGCGAGCTTTTGCATTCATAGAAAGGAAAACTTACTTTAAGGAGTGAAGTTATATGTAGGAGTTTAGTCCTACAATTAACAAGCTTTTATTGCAGTTAAAAATATTTAGTGAGAGTTTAAGTTACACTTAATGATAGCATTAAAGCCTTTTCTTTCTAGATAACTGTGGTTTAATTATTGCTCTATACTATTAATCTTGCTTTACATCTGTTACACCTGCAGACTGTAATGCTCATAACAGTGTACATTTTATCACTCATGATAATACAATAATTCATATTTTACCAGACCTACTTAGTAATTAAAATCTGCACAAACAAAAAAGACCATCAGAGGTTTTAAAGCAATAATAAACCATCCAAGGACAGTACTACTTCCATGCCTATCACTATCTAAGATTTTTCTATAATTACACTGTAATGCTCAGGGAGTCAGTAACTGCTGGATGATATTATTGACTACTGCATGTCCTAAAGAAATACCAATGGAAATCAGTTTTTATCAATTAATTAATGGGTGATCAGTTTAAATGAGGTCTAATAACTCGGTCCAATTTAACAAAGCACTATCAAGATGGTGGAGATAGAAAGATGAGAAACAGTCATAGTCCCTGCCCTTGAGGAGCCTGGACTCTACTAGGGGAGATGGAATATACTAATCAAGTAATAGGATTCAAGGTAGAATATGTTAGGGCTGAAAAACGCTATAAAAACAAGACCAGGAGAGATCTCTTTCAGCTGGCAAGATCAGGGAAGGTTAATGGAGTTGGCAGCGAGCTAGGCTCTGAAGGAAGAAAATGATTCCAATTGGTAGAAATGCGTGGGTAATATATTCCAGTCATTGGGGAAAACCTGGGCAGAGGCAGGAGACTCTAGGGAAGGTCAGTCTAATTCAGTTGGAACTTAGAGTGTGGAATAAGGTTAGAAAAGGCAGGGGAGTAAGGTCATGGTGGGTCTCAAAGGCCACACCATGCACCAAGGCCCATTCATTCACTCAGTCAACCCTTCCAGACACTGAGCTAGGCATCTGGAATGTGAGTTCCTTTCCTGATGAAGGAGTTAACATGTTACAAGATTTTCATAGATGAAGGGAGAGGAAGAGTGAACACTGGAGGTTTCTAAATACAGAAGTGATTTGATCAGACCTGTGCCTGAGGAATCTCATTTTGGTAGCTGTTCAAAGGACTGACTAAATAGAGGCAAGGATGCAGGGAAGCCTATTGATAGGCTATGACAACAGTCAGATGAGGGGTCATGAAAGCTAGAACTAGGGTAGTAGGAGACATTTTACTTTAGTGATCTGTGTTTCAAAAATATAAACATGAAATGATTCATTTTAAATTTTACTAGATATATATTTGATTCTTTGTCTTTACTCCAACTCTAATAAGCTATGGGTGTGATAGAAAAGATATGCCAGGAAAGTACTGGAGGAGTTGTCACCAAGCACAGTGGAACACAACAGATCCATGTGAAGACCAAAACCTCTTGACTTTTGATCAATGCCCAATGAATTTAGTTTTGTTTTGTGTCTCTCGTTTCTGTTCCCATGTAGTTTTCAAAGCAAATGAACTAAATTTTAAATACTCTACCATCTCAATACCAGGGAATAAAACCCACTGTCTGTCAAGGGCACAGAATGAAGGCTACAGTGTCTCATGGCTTTCTTGGCAGGAGTTCTGCTCCTCTCACACTGGATTATTTTGTGTTCAGCTATCTTGAAATTTTCCCTTTTAGTGATCCCTCTGTGGAAATATTCTAAAAATTAAATATAATTAAATATTACAGTCATTGTAATCAGGGTCACAAAGTGTTCCCATATTTAGTTCCAGCTGCTCTGGAGAGAAAAGCCAGGGTACAGAGAAACCAAAATAAATTATTTTGTTCCAATTTCACATTTATTATTAATCTCAAGGCTCTTCAAAATATAAGCTTCTGGAAGATGCTTAACCTGTCTGATATATTTTCTTACCCCCCACCCCCACCTTCAGCTAATTATTTCCATTAGATCCTTTTAAAACCACTCATGTGCTGGATCCTGTAGAGAATGATATGAATTCCTTAAACTCATCAAATTGTCTCAAAAGAAAATATTCAAAAGTAAGTTTGTTACTGTTTTTAAAATAGTTTTTTCCCCTAAGTCAATAACTAATGTCTTGTGGTTTGAACCCTGGTTGGGTTTTTGGGGGGGAGGGGATAGGGGGTGTGAATGCACAAAACTAATTTAATTTTGTACGGTATTAGGAATGCTAAAAATGCATCTTTGTTTTGGGAGCAATTTGCTGTTTACTTAAGAGGGCAATATCTGTTGATTAAGGAAGGTTTCTTATTCAAAAAAAAAAAAAGAAAAAGATTCTAATAATTATCACCCATTCCTGCTATAATGGCAAGTGACTGAAACTGCTTTGGTAGAATAATTGTCATGTTTCTTCTATTGAAACAGTCTGCATGGGAACTCTGGCCTTGGATACCCATTTTCTTGTAGATATTTAATAAACTTGAAAAAATAAAATTGTTGTGGGATGTCATTGTTAAAGGTCTCTGATTGTTTCTAAATACGCTGTAATTCGTGGACATTTTAACTCCTATGCTCTTTTAGTGTTAGTATCTGTGAATTCTGGGGAGGTTGGTGATTTGTAAATTGCTGAGCATATTATTAACAGATCATCATTAAAAATGTACAGTTCAATAATCCAAGGATGGGTGATTATATCAGTGTGGGTGCTCTTTCCTCTGACACAGACCAGAGGAAGGAGCACAATTTTAATGAGATGTGGCTGAAAAATTCATCATCTAGTAGCCAAGCTTCTGGTGATAACCTAAGCTGACCTTTGTCTAGCCTTCTCAGCCTAGATCCCAGAGCCCGTGGGCTCTTCATCTGATTGGCCAGTTTCTCAGAGAATAGCCAAGTCGGCCTGTTCCTGCTTCATTCCTCTAGGCTCTGTTCCTGAACCTCCACTCTGCTCCCACTGGCTTCCTTCTCCTACCCTTCACCACTCCCTTCTAGTTTCCTTTGGTGTGTCCTCTTTACCCATTAGACTATAAGCTCCTTGAGGGCAGGAACTATCTTTATTTTTGCTAGTACCTGTAATTCCAGTGCTAGGTACAGTGATTTGACCTGTTGACATTGGATTCTTTGTTGTCTCTCACATAGGATGTTTTCCCATTGCATTTTTACTGGCTGTCCCTCATGCTTGGGACTCTCTCCTTCATCTCTACCTCTTGTGTTCTTTCGAGGCTCCACTAAAGTCCCACTTTCTGCAAGAAGCCTTTCCCGGTCCCTCTGAATGCTGGTACTTTCCCTCTGTTGACCATCTCCAGTTCATCCTGTCTGTCTATCTATATCTTGTTTGTACATGGTTATTTGCCTGTCATATCCCCCAGTAGATGCTCTGTGAGCTCCCTGAGAGCAGGGACTGCCTCTTGCTTTCTATTTATCCAGCCTGACACACAAGTAGGCATTTTAAGAAATGTCTGTTGACCAACTGATTTCCCAGGCACAGCCTTGGTAGTATAGCCAGAACTCAGACTTGGACGAACCTTTACACTATTTCTCACATTCCTTTTTATAATCTCTCTACTTACACGACAGCACTGTGGTTCAAGCCCTCATTTCTGTGCTTTGTGGCTCATGATTGGAATGTACTCTTTCCTCACTTCCAATTCTTATAATCCTTGTTTCCTTCAAAGCTTGGCTTATGTGTCATCTACAACATGAAGCCTTGGCTGATTCCCCACAGGTTCCAAGACCTACCTGCTCCATAAAAAATTACCATTATTTACATCATGTATGTACATATGCATATACACATACATGTAGAATACTAGCTAGTTGAAATCAGTAATTCTTTCCTTTCTTTCTATCTGTAGCACCTAGCCCAATGGCTACAATAAAGTAGGTACTTAATAAATGCTTGTGCATTGATTCATTGTTGGTGAAGCCTTTTTAAGAACCTGGAGTTTCCTCAATGCCAAACAAGACTACAATTAAGACATAAGAATAGGGTTTCAACGAAATATGTTATTAAATAACAATAATGAAAGACGGTACAAAGGTAGGTCCTGATTAGTGTGAATAATGAACCCCCTGAAGTGGTTGCATTATTTGAATTCTTACTATATATTTCTATTGGGCTGGAACCAATGACCATAATTTATATAATTATGACTTCAATTAGTATGAATTAAAAAACATGTGATCACTTCAGAGGATTCATTATTTGAATTAATCTGAACCTAGCTACATGACCTTATTATTTTGAGAGAGGTGCTAGAGACTTAGCCAAAGACCAAATGCAGAGGCAGAGATTGTTAAAGAGATGGTGGCCTTGATGATAGTACACAAAGGTGGGTTTGGAACTGATGTTAAGATCCAAAGTGTAGTTATTGACAGAATAATGTCAACCTGGAAGGAAATGCCTAGTAGAATGCTCCAGGGATTTGTCCTTAGCTCTGTTCTGCTCAACATTTCTATTAATGACTTGGATGAAGGCATAAATAACATGTTTATTAAACTTGTGGATGGCATGAAGTTGAGAGGGACAGTTAAATTGTTGAATGATAATATCAGGATATAAAAATATCTCTACAGGTTAGAACAATGACTATTAAAATGAAAATTAATGGGTATAAATGTTTGAAATTCAGCTAAAAACAACTGCATTAGTACATGATGGTGAACCGCAGTCAGACAAAAGATTAAATGGAAAATGCTCTAGGAGCTATGATGGACCGTAGGCTCAGTATAACCTAAGGGTATGACAACGGCAGTCTGCGAAGCTGATGAGATCTCAGGATGCACTAATAGAAGTACAGTTTACATAGTGAGGGAGCTGATAATCTCATTGTTTTTAGTCCCTACCAACATGTTATGAAAAAAGCGTTTTAAAAAAGGAGTATATGACAAGATGGAGGGAAACCTTAGAGGAATGGTATGTGGATCAGCTGAAGGAACTGGGGGTATTTTTTTCTGGAAGAGAAGATGGAAGGGAGGAAGGAAACAAGTATTTATTAAGCACTTACTGTTTGTCAGACACTGTGCTAAACACTTTACAATCCTATCTCACTTCTTCCTCACAACTACTCTGGGAAGCAAGTGCTATATATCATTCCCATTTGATGCTTAGAAGCTAAGGCAGACATCGGTTAAGGGATGTGCCCAGGGTCCAACTGCTAGTGTCTGAGGCTGGGTTTGAACTCAGGTATCCTTAAAGAAGACTTAGGGAGTTAAAAGGAGTATACATAGATAGCACAGGTGCGAGTTGACTATGATGGGAAGATTTCAAACAAATACAATTAAGAGGTGAGAAAAAGGTATAGCTTAGGAGAAGGGGAAGGGAGAGGAAGAATGAGGAAAATTATTTCTCATAAAACAAGTACAAAAGGAAGAGCTTTTACAATGTGGGAAAGATAGGGGGATGGGCAATGCTCAAACTTTACTCTTATTGGGATTGACTCAAAGACAGAATAATATACATATTGGGTCGGGTATAGAAATCTATCTTACCCTACAGGGAAACAGAAAGGAAAAGGGATAAGAGAAGGGGAGGGAGGCTGATAGAAGGAAGGACTGATTAAGGGGGGTAGTGGTCAGGAGGAACAAAACAGACCTTTCAGGAGGGACAGAGCAAAGGGGTGAGGGAGGAAGATAAACAGGGAAAACTAGGAGAGAAGGAAATACATAATTAAAAATCATAACTGTGAATATGAATGAGATGAACTCATCCATAAAATGGCAGCAGATAGGAGAATGGCTAAAAAGCAGATTGCAACAATATGTTGCTTACAAGAAACCACACTCGAAATAGAGAGACACACATAGAGTAAAATTAAGGGGCTGGAGTAGAAGGCATCAGGCAATCATGATCTCAGACAAAGCAAAATCAAAAACAGACCTAATGAAGAGAGATAAGCAGGGGCAGCTGGGTGGTGCAGTGAGTAGAACATGGGCCCTGGAATCAGGAGGAACTGAGTTTAAATGCGGCCTCAGACACTTGACACACTTACTAGCCATGTGACCTTGGGCAAGTCACTTAACCCCAATTGCCCTGCCTTCTCCCCTCCAAAAAAAAGAGAGATAAGCAGGGGAACTACAATTTGCTAAATGGTACCATAGACAATTAAGCAGTATCAATATTAAACATATATGTACCAAATGGCATGTCATCCAGTTTCTTAAAGGAAAAGTTAAATGAGTTAAAGAGGATATACAACAAAATTATACTAGGAAGGGACCTTAAAATTTACATCTGAGAATTAGATAAATCTAACAAAAAATTTAATGAGAAAGAAGTTAAAGAGATGAAGAGAATTATAGGAAATTCTAAAGTAGAGAAAACTGAATGAGAATAGAAAGGAGTATAACTTTTTCTCAGCTGTACACGGTACTGTCACAAAAATTAACCATGTATTAGGGCATAAAAATTTCACAACCACATGCAGAAAAGCAGAAATATCAAATGCATCCTTTTCAGACCAAAATGCAGTAAAAATCATATTCAATAAAGGGCCATGGAAACACATATTAAAAATTAATTGAAAAGTAAAAATCTAATCCTAAAAATGAGTGGCTGAAAGAACAAATTATAGAAGCAATAATTTCATTAAAGAGAATGACAAAAGTGAGACAACATATCAAAATTTATGGGATGCAACCAAAGCAGTACTTATTGGAAATTTTATATCTCTAAATGCTTACATCATTAAAATAGAGAAAGTGCAGATCAAAGAATTGGACATGCAACTAAGAAGACTTAGGGATTACTATCTTCAAGTATTTGAAGGACTGTCCTACCGAAGCGCAATTCAACTTGTTTTTCTTCACCATAGAAGAAAATTCAATGACTCTGGGTTTCAGAGAAGCAGCTACTATTGAATATAAAGGAAAACATTCTAACAAATCTGAATGAAAAGCAAGAGGGTGAGCTCTCTGTGACTAGAAATCTTCAAGTGACAGCTGCATGCCCCCTAGTTAGAGACATTGTAGAAAAGACTCCTGGTATATGTTAAACTAGGTGGTCTCTGACCTTTCAATTCTGAGAATTTATAATTCTATACTTGAAGCTCTGTTACAAGGCATTTCAAAAGAGAGCCCCACCAAATAATAGCAACAGAGTTATCAATGGCTACAGATATTAATTTTTAAAAATAATGTGAAGTTCTGGGGAATTTGTTTTGGAAAATTAAAAAAAAAAAGAAATGACAACATGGACAAAGGCTATTATGAACACTGCATTCACTGTGGTCCTATGGTTGGTGACTGCAGAAAGCCAAATAGGCCATGTCCTGTTATTTTCTCTTACAGGAAAAGAAATATGCAACTATTAAAACTTGTGATTTATTTTTTATAATGTTCCTATAAACGAATTTTCTCTACTTTTTTAATCTCTTTGAATAACCCTGTTTTTAGCTTTCAAAGCTCCTATTGTAGACCACGTGTGTTTGCCTAGTATGCAAATACACATTATTATTATAGGAGTTAATATGGAAAACACAACCAGGACAAAAAGAGGAAAGGACTGCAAATGTGTTGATGCTCCTGTAAGTGACCCCTGACTAAAAAAGGGCAGGAAGAACTCAAGGACAGCACAGAAACGTAACATAATCACATGGACTGATTCCAGAAATCCCAAGAAGTCAGACTATTAGCCAGACACATTCCTGAAAGGATGGAATACTATACTTTGTCATTTTCTCTCCCTTATGCATATCTTGGGTATACTACGAGCCCAGGGGAAAGCAGCAACTAGATGAAATTTGTCTCCAGAGATCTATCATTTCTTCTTCCTTCTTTGGCATTTAGATGCCCCAATAATATCCCTGGAAGTTCAGTGGTCCCTCAACCAGGAATGCCTGAGCAAAGGTTCAAATTGAACTTTGCCAATAAATTTTCATGGAGGAAGCACTTGATAAAGTGGTCCTAGCTACAGTGATGAGGACTGATAATGTAATATATGACCCTTACCCAAGAGCATTTGCATTTTAAAAAAGGGTTTCAGGGACCAGGCTTGTTTAAATCTAATAATATAAATCTCTAATCATGATTTGTGTTGGAGGAGGGGGGTTCATGGTGTATAGGCATTTGCCTGTACCAAAGTCCAGCTAGGGCAGCATTATGAGAGAGAAAGAGAGAGAGAGAAAGAAAAAGAGAGAGAGAGAGAGAGAGAGAGAGAGAGAGAGAGACAGAAAGAGATTTTCTTGATTAAAAGCCAAATATGCACATTATTGTGAGTCTGTTTCTATATAATTCTTCTCTTTCAAAATCTCAAGAGAAGAGAGAGAGTGAAACCAAAACACAACTTTCTATATTACATCTCACTTTCTTTTTAAAAAGTTGTCTTCTTTTTAGTGCTGTGCTGTATTTTATTGTTATATATCGTAGTCATCTCCAAAGATAAAAGGTTAAAAAAGGAAAAAAAACCCTAGCTTAGCAAAAATAACCAATACTGACATCATGTCTGAAATGAGTAATATTCTACACTCATGTTCCCCTACATCAGCAATGAGGAAAGAGGTGCATTTTCTCAACTCTTCTCTTTGGCCAAGCTTGGTCATTATAATCAAATGGTGTTCTTTTAGCTTTTTTCCCCTTTCATTCTTTCTATTTACACTATTGTAATTATTTTCCATTATTGTTCTCCTATATCCCCCTACTTTATTCTGTATCAGTTTTTAAAGTATTTGCCATATTTCTCACTCACAGAATGCCTACCCGCATATGAGCATTCTGCTATGCAGTGGGTATACAAAAAAGGCAAAAGACATATCCTGCCCTTAGAGAGCTAACAGTCAAATGTGGGAGACAATATGTAAATTAACTCTGTACAAACAACCTATACTCTGGATAAATATGAAGTAACCAAGAGAGTGAAGGAATTAGAATTAGGGGGGTTTAGGAAAGGTTTCTTGTGGGGACTTGTGGTAGGGAGACCAACTATTTGGCTATTGTAATTGTCCAGGCATGAGGTAATGAGTGCTTGCACAAGGATGTGACAGAGAAGGGGATACATAAAAGGGATGTCATGAAGGAAAATCCACAGGTCTTGGCAACAGATTGGATATGAAACAGAGTTAGGTGTCTATGGTGATATCTAGGTTGTGAACCTGAGGGACTGGGAGGATGGTGGGATCTCCTGCAGTAAAAAGGAAGCTGGGGTTTGTGGAGAAAGCTAACGAGTTCAGTTTTGGACAGGCTGAGTTTAAGACACTTGAAATGGCTGGTCTGACACATCCAATAGGAAGTTGGAGATACAAGACAAGAGGTTAGCAAAGACATTAAGGCTGGATAACTAGATGGCAGAATCATCAGCAAAGAGATGATAACTGAAACAATGGGAAGCTTATGAGATCACCTATGAGACCAAAGGGAGAAGACAGGAGGGCCCAGGACGGAGCCCAGTAGGAAACCTAAGGTTAGCAGGTGTGACCTGGACGAAGATCCAACAAAAGAGACTAAGAAAGCAGTCAAACAGGTCAGAGAACGAAAAGACAGCGAAGTTACAGAAATCTACAGAAAAAGAGTATCAAGTGGAAGAGGGTGATAGGTGTCAAAAATTGCAGATAGGTCAGGAAGGGTGACAATTGAGAAAAGGGTGTTGGATTTGGCAATGTAAAGATCATCGGTAGCTGGTGAGATCAGTTTCAGTTGAACAATGAGGTCAGAAACCAGATTGTAGAACTTAAGGAAGACAATAAGATGTAAGGAGGTGGTTGCCTATTGTAGATGACCTTCGCAAGGAACGTAGCCACAAAAGGAAGGATAAGATCTGGCACTATGACTCATGGGAACAGATGGACTGAGTAAGGGTTTTTTGAGGATGAGTAGACATGACTATGTTGGTAGACAGCAGGGAAATAAGATTTTCAGCTAACAGGGTGAGGGGAAAAAGCCATGGGATACTTGAGAAGGGATGAAAAAGTTTGGGAGAACAGGTTTGTTGAGGGGACAGTAAGTGAGTTAGAGGTGTAAAAGGATTGTCTTGCAGGCACGGGGTGGGGGAGCAGTTGGGATCATGAAGGTAAAACTGACAGGGTCTGGCAACATAAACTTGTAATGAACCCCATTATCATGGTTTTATGATATTATTCAGCTATGTT
This sequence comes from Phalanger gymnotis, assembly GCA_028646595.1. NCBI lineage: Eukaryota > Metazoa > Chordata > Mammalia > Diprotodontia > Phalangeridae > Phalanger > Phalanger gymnotis. Next base: position 27,583,446 of record CM053623.1, on the reverse strand, counting down.
CAGCAGCACATGTACATGAGTGAAGGCAATGGACAGTGAGAGTGATTCAAAGCTGTGGCTCGGCAGGAAGAGAATGGCAGTATAATAAGGAAGCAAGGGACTCAGAGAAGAGGACAATGTAGAGCTGCACTGGTTCACCAATGGGGAAGGGCTTTCCTTTTTTCCCCAGCTGCATTGATTGTTAGTGCAAAAGGTTTTCAATTTCATGTAATTAGAAATATTGATGTCTGTGTGTGTGTGTGTGTGTGTGTGCGCGCATGCGTGCACGTGAGTGTGTGAGTGACAGCTTCTATCCTTTGTTTCAGAATTCTCCCCCTAGACATAGCTGTGTAAAGGTATCTGAGTTGACTTTCTTTTATTTGTTTGATGGTATGGCCCTTTATATTTTGGTCTTGCATCCATTTTGAGGTTACTAGGTGATACGGTAGAAAGTGTTTATTGAGTTAAACCTAAATTCTGCTAAACTGCTTTTTCAGTTTTTCTGGAAGTTTATTAAATAGTTCTACAAGTAATATATTCTTAATCAAACTGAGTTAGTAAATTTGATTGTTTCTTATTCTTGCTAATCTAGTTTATTACATTGATCTAATTTTTACGATGCTTCACAGTATAATTTAAGGTATAGATGTTAATTTTCTACTTAATTTCTCCTTTTTGCAGTATTTCTCTTGAGAATTTGGTCTTATTGTCCCTCTACTAACTTATGAGCCTATATGGTTCTAGCACTAAATCTGTAAATCTGTTTAGGTAGTATTATCCTTTTTACTACGTTGATGAGGTTCTATCATGCACAATTAATGACTCTCAAATTAAGACATTCTTTATTTCTTTGAAGAAAGTTTTGTAATCCTTCCTTCCTTTCTATCATGTCTGTTGGTAGATTAAATCCCAGAAGTTTTAAGCATTTATAAGTATGTTGTATTGAATTTGAGTTCCCTCCCATTATTTCCTCTTAAAGTTTGTTACTGCTTTAGAAAAATGCTGATGACTTTTGTGGATTTATTTAAGATGCTAATTTGCTGAATTAATAGGACAGTAAAGCAATGATTTTCTTGATTTGCCTTTTCACTAAGGTTTTCTAATAATATTATTATAATCTTGTGCAATTTGGGATAATTTTGTCTGTTCTCTTTTAAAGTTTATGTCTTTGATTTCTTTCTTTTGTTTTATTTTTATAAATGGCATTTCCAGAAATGTCAAATAATAGTAGGGGAAAGAGGGCATAATCTTTACTTCTGTATTTACTGGGAAAGATTGGGGTGTTTTTCCATTGCAAACAATGCTAACTTGGTTATTTAGATATTTACTTTATATTATATTTAAAACCATCCTTCCTATGCCTAATTTTTGCAGCTTTTCAAAAAAAAATAAATAAGTACTGTACTTTGTTAAAGGCTTTTTTGAACTCATTAGTACAATGATATGATTTGGATGTTTTTGATGATCCATTATATTTCTGTTTTCCTAATATTCAACCACCCTTGCATCTAATTTGGTTATAAATGAGTAACTTTTGGATATATTACTCTAGTCTTTTTGCATCAATATTTGTCAATGATATTGATCTATAGTTCTTGGTTGGTTTTGTTTTTTCTTCATTCTTAAAAGAAGTTTGGCAGGGTGTTTTCTCCCTCAAATTTATGAATAACTTTTAAAATTTAATTTTAGGAATTTAGGAACTTAACCAACACCAAATAAAATGAACTTCTTATTCAAAGTGGTTCAGAAAGAGTATATGAAATAATAAATTGAGGATAATTTGCATAGTTGATATTAACCGCTCTTTAAATGTTTGATAGAATTTATTCATAAGTCTATCTGGAACAGGGACTTCTTGTCTTCCCACATCTCCTACCCTCTGAAGGTCCTTAATCAATTTCATTTTCTGTTACTAGATTTAGATCTCTATTTCATGTTCTGTTAACCTGATTATTCCTCTAGTTCTTTTAAATTCTTAGTTTTACTTGAAATTTAATTGTATATAATAAGTTCTAATATTTTTTTCCATTTGTTGAAACATGACTTTGTTCATTTTTCATTCTGGTATTTTGATTTCTCTTGTGGATCAGGATTTCATTAAATTTTTAAATGAACCTTTTTGATATCTTCCATAGTCTGTTTTCCACTTTAGCTAATTCTCTACTTTTCAACATTTCTAGCACTTATTTGCATCTATTTATTTTTTTCTAGTCTTTTAAATTGCATATTGTTTCCAATCTTCCCCCCTTAGTTTGTTAATGTATGTTTTCAGAAGTACAATTGTTTACTCTGAGTACAGCTTTAGCAGCATCCCATAAATATCAATATCAATATAGTATTCATTGTTATCATCCTCTTTCATATAGTTATTGATTATTTTTATGATTTATTCTTTGCCTCATTCATCATTCAGGATATGCTTATTAAGTCTCCATTGAGTTTGCATTTTTCAATTGTGTCTCCAAATTACATTATTTTGTTAGAATCTACAAGAATTTTTAGGATTTTTGTTTTAGCATTTATTTATAATTTGTATGAACTCTAACATATGTAGTGTAGACCATAACATATAGTCTTTTGTCATATAGAGACAACATGGTGCTGAAAAATATGTATATCCTTTAATATTTCCATTAAGGATAAGCTATATGTCTTTAAGCTCTAAGCTCTCTAGCAGTGTCTCAGTTCTATATTTCCCTTTTTGTTTATCTTTTTGTTTGATTTGTTTAGCTTTGAGAGTGGACATTAAGGTTTACTATAATTATTATACAACTTTCTACATCTTTTATAAATTCAGTTAACTTTTCCTTTATGAATTTAGGTGCCATGCCATTTAGGATATACACGTGT
>CM053623.1:27543118-27580517 GCA_028646595.1 Phalanger gymnotis | reverse complement strand
GCAAGATAAAACCTTCCTAAAAGGAAGTCTATTTGTCTCTCACAAACATATCCTACTTCACTATTATCCAATTCACATCTATTTCTATTTTGAAATAATATGTCACTATCATGGAACAAGTAGGTCAGATCCAAGAAAAGAAAATTAGGGAAAAAAAGTAAATCAATTGTAAAACCAAACCATTTTGACAAGGCCAGGACAAAACACAAGTAGTCAAATGGATACTAGGCCTGACCTTTAGAGTTAAGGCTAGGAAATATCTGGTCACCAGGTCTACAGTAAATATTTCAATAGCCTTACTTGTCCCTCTGTTTGTCTTCCTTTTCACTCCATGAGAAATAGCATGTTTTTATGGATAGAAAGTTGAACTTGCTGCCAAGAAGACCTGAGTTCAAATTCTGTCTTTGAAACATAGTGGTTGTGTGACCCTGGACAGGTGTTCTAACCTCCTAGTGCCCTAGGCAGCTTTCTAAGACCAAGTTGAAGAAGGGGTGCCCACCTTTGTTGCTGAGAGAATTTCTTCATCCAGAAATTCACTAAACAAATGAAGTATAGTCCAGCCCTCATCGCTATGCCCATCTTTGTCTTTATTCGCTCTCCCTTTCACTTCATGCTATCTGGCCAAATCTGAACCTATAGATTAGGGTTTTTTTTTGTTTTCTGGGTTTTTTTTGGGGTGGGGGCTTGTTTTTCAAGGGTGGACAGGACAGAAAGGCAGATTTGCAAACAAATGTAATAATGACTGAGAGCAGTAGAGCATCAAAGCCACAATGATTTTTGGGCTTTGATAGCTGGCGTCAGTAATAAATTTACAAGTCCAAATAAGGTTGGTGAAACAATAAGATGTGAGATTATGAGTAAAGTTTGGTGCCAGCAAATACCTTTGCAATTACTTTTAGAAATTGTACCATTGGTTGGTAGAAAATACTTTTGAAGTAGAAAAATATCTGCTGGGTAAAGAATATAATGAGCTGCTTTATTTGCAGAAAACTTCAACTGTACAAGAAAATGTGATTCTATAGATGTGTATAAACATGTGAGTAGATATGTGCCCTTCTCCACCCTGCCCCTGCCCTGTATGTACTGTTTCCCCTGATTAGAATGGCAGCCCCTTGAGGATAAGAGCATTTTTGTTTGCTTACTTTGTATTCTCAGAGTTTAGCACAGTGTCTGGCTTAATCAATGCTTTATCTAACTATACGCATATATAGGTATACACACATTTGTATAAATTGGCTTAATATTTATCTAAGGATGACAAATGTCTTGCCTCTTTATAGCCCTAAAAAACTTTGTAAAAGTACTTTCAAAGAGCATCTTCCATTTATAATAATCCCATATACTTAAAGATGAAGAAAGCATCACTCTAGGTCTACAGTCAAACAGTTATTGGATAATAATAATGACTGATATTTTTATAATGCCTTAAATTTTCCAAAGCACCTCAACAAACACTATCTCATTTGATAGTCAAAACAACCCTGTGAAGTAGGTTAAATTATTATGCCTACTTTACAGTTGTGGAAATTGAGGCTCAGAGACATTAAGTGACTTGTCCAGGGTCAAATCTCTGTTAAGTTGCAGCTCATGGGTCACACATTTCCTACTATTTCATTATGCTAAGTTTTTTCCTCAGGAAAAGGGAATTTAATAAACATAATTCTGAAATCATATAAGCATATCAATTACTGATCCATAGTACTTTGCTTCCAACTCTGCCACAGATCTGCTATGCATATGGGCACTATGTTTTCCTGAGTAGCCTGAGAGGATATTTCTGAAGGACTTCTATAATGAATCACAGGCTGCTATTTTTCAAGTACTCCAGTTGTGATACAGTGGTAATTACATCTACAGGACCCTACAAGATTTAGAGAGCTTCCTTTCAGGGAAACTCATTAAGGGAACTATAAAGATCTAAGAACTTACAAAGAGAAAATAATTGCTGCATTTGGTCAGCTAATATTAGAAAGAATTATGAGGTCTAGAGTTGTGTTTCTAGATAGTTTATATAGAATGGAAGAATGAAGAAGCTTATCCTACTATCTGATTATAGACCCAATAAGCATTTGCTGAGTGCCTACTATTTACTGGCTTAGCTGACTGGAAGGGAAAATTAACTGATCATGTATTTTGAATTAACTTTTTCTAGTATAAGTAGTGCCCCCTTTTATATGTGCATATTTTAATTGTTGAATGATATTGAAAAAGAATATTCATATATTCTAATACTGATAAAAAAAACCTGATAAAATTAGCCTTAAAGAAGTAGCTTCTAAGGGAAGAAAAGGAAGGAAGGAAGGAAGGAAGGAAGGAAGGAAGGAAGGAAGGAAGGAAGGAAGGAAGAAAGGAAGGAAAGAAGGAAGGAAGGAAGAAAGAAAGAAAGAAAGAAAGAAAGAGAAAGAAAGGAAGGAAGGAAGGAAGGAAGGAAGAAAGGAAGAAAGGAAGAAAAAGAAAGAAAAGAGATAGTGGAGAGACACAGACCAAGAAAATTGCCCCCAACGTAAGCATGCGTGGAGAGGCCCTGCCTGAGGGAAAGCTGGCTACAGTGCACTAGGGGAATCAGCTCCAAGCATGTGACTGTTTCCAGAGTTTTCAAGGCCATAGCTAATAAGCTATAAATAAAAGAAATCTTTGGGGACTGTAGGAAACTTACATGAGAGCTGTTAGGGTCATACATGACAGAAACGTAGATTTTTTTTATTTTTACATCACTGCTTAAGAGGGGACTGCTTAGCATCAGCAAAAACTAGGAAATAAGAAGGGTGGTAGATGCTAAGATAAAGACAGAAATACAGGAGGAAATCGAGCCTGGGAGGAGTCAGGGAGAGAAAACATGGGGGCTGCTTCATATGTAAAAGATGGATGTATGCAATCTAAAAATAAAAAAAATTAAAAAAAAAGATGGATGTAGAAAACAGATTTTCTGAAAAAGAAAGTAGACTAGCAGACTAACAAGGTGAGATGGAAGCCAAAAAATCTAAGGAGAGGCGCAGTGTCCAGGAAAGAGCTGCCCTCTCTCATGGTTGGAACAGAAACGGAATACTATTTTCAGTTCTAGACACCACACTGTAAGAAGGCCATTGATAAGGTAAAAGGAAGTTGTTTTGTTGTTGTTTCATTTTAGTTGTGTCCAACTCTTCAGGACTCCATTTGGGATTTTTTTGGCAAAGATACTGGAGTAATTTGCCATTTCCTTCTCCAACACAGATGAGGAAACTGAGGCAAACAGGGTTAAGTGACTTGCTCAGGGTCACAGAGGTAGTCAGTGTCTGAGGTCAAATTTGAACTCAGGTCTTCCTGACTCCAGGCGAAAGTAGAGAAGATAGCAAACAGAATGGTCATTGGTCTTGAGTTCTATATCATATAATGATCTGGTCTGTCACTCAAAAAGCATTTATTAGGTGTCTACTACGTGCCAGGTATTGTGCTAAGTACTAGGGAGACAAAGAAAGGTAAAGTCTCTGTCCTCAAAGAGCTCACAGTCTAATGTGGGAGGCAACACACAAATAATGATGAATAAGTAGGCTATCTAGAGGATAAAGTGGAAATCTGGTGAAGGAGCTCTAGAAGTTTAACCTGGAGGAAAAAAATATCTATGGCGCACATGATAAGTGTATCATACAGAAGCCTATTTGGTCCCTGAGTACAAAACTAAGAGCCATGAATATAAGTTATGAAGAGGCCTCGGTGCTAGGAAAAAATAATCTCAACTATACAAAAGTGCAGTGGGCTCTCTTGAGAAGTAGTGGGCTCCCCCTTATAAGTGGTCTTCAAGAAAAGACCTGATGACCATTTCTCGCTTATGAAAGTAAATGGGGAGAGCGGACTTAATGGCTCCTGGAGTCTGTGGAATCTCTGATTTGGTTTTTGACATGATTCACCATCCACAGCATTTGGAACCTTGGACTTACCTTTGCTTCAGCACTCTGTTACTTAATATATCCAATTATCGAGCACGTCCTGCTCTTTCCACCTCCGCCATTTCTCTCGTATCCATCTCCCTTTCTCTATTCTGACTGTCATCCTTACATTACAGGCTTTCTTCGCCATCAGCCTAAACTATTGCAGTAGCTTTACAGCCCACCTTCCAGCTCCTAACTGTTAACAGCATGGCCCCAATGGTTAAAACTTTTTTGTTATGTTGATCTGCCTCGCTGCAGCCTCCAGTCACTGTCCCTACATTTGTCCCTTCAAATCAAACAAAATGAGTCTAAATCTCTCTGCCACATAATATCCAGGACCTTTTCTTCTCTAAGCTCTCAATTTTTATAGAATACAGTGAATGGGACTATATTCTCCCTCAATATGGAATCTCTGCTTCTATCAAATCCGCTTACAATATCATTGGCTTTCCTTGCCGCCTGTGACACATTTTTGACATGGACACTCCAGGGTTTTTTACATGAACTTTTGTATAAGCACATTGCTCTTAGAATTGTGATGTTGATTTTTTAAACCCAATTTTAAGACTTTACATTTATCTGTGTTAAATTCATCTCCTAAGATCCGAGGGATCATGTTAGCCTGTTGATATCTGCTTAAAGGCTAATCTTGCCATCTAATCTCCCAACTATTCTTCCCAGCTTCATATCTTCCACAATTTTAATAAGCATATATTATTAAGTTTGTCTTTCTTTATTACTACTTCTTGTGAACAACGAAAAGACAAGAAGCAAGGGGAAAGGCAAATAAATGGCTTTGATAGCTCACCCACAGATTGCATAAATGATCCCTGAATAATTAATTTGAATTTATGAAACAACCCTTTTGCCTCCATCGATTCTGAATGTCCAACCTTCCTTGTCTCCGTTTTCATTACTTGGAGATGTTTCATTATTAAAATTAATAACTGAGCATATAAATAAAATGATATTTATAAATAGTTGATTTTTGTGGGGTAGAATGTGTTACCACTGATGAAATTTTTACCTTTGGATATTTAGCCAATGATCTAAGCCTTTGAAAGAAAGTAATTCTATCATTCTATAATCAAGAAAGGCCAAGGAAACAGGAAGAGGGCAAAGCAAAGAAAGTTAGTGGACACTGGATTCACCACTGCACGTATTTCATCGATTCTAAAATTAAAGAAGATGTTTAATGGCCACAAACAGGAGTCCACTTCATTAGCTTTCTAAAATGTTTTCATTTACCCAAAGGTATTTATTATCATCAGTCTTTTATTTTTACTCACCAGTCATCTAACCACTAACTAAAGCAACCTGAGAAGCACTCTTAATTACACTACCAGGCAAACACTTGAGAATTCTGTTTTAATGTTTAAGTGTCCTCAGCATTATGATAAGCTTTGTGATATGTATAAATATCTTAGAATGTTGCTTTGTGCCTTAGAGATGAACAAAGTAAGCATGTCTAATTATTAGGAAGCATTGTGGAAATAAAAGTTTATACTGTAACAGAAACCAAAGACAAAAATCATCATTTTGGGAACATAATTATATAGTGTTGTACCTGAAGAAAAAAACTGAAATGTTCCTAATTTATTCAGCTGCTTCCTAATTCTCCATTTTTCTTAACTAAACTAGATAAGAAGCAAAGGAAAAAAATGAACAAAAAAGGAACGTCCATCATCCAAATTAGCATACAATGAATTTAGCTTTCAGCCTACAGGATATATGATTGGGAGGTTCTAATGCTGTGGAGTTCTTGCCTTAAAGGAATATTGCGTATTTAAACAGTCACACATGGGGTTTAGTGGTTTCATTTAGCTACTTGTGCTTCTACAGAAGCTAACAACAAAAGACTCTGGTGGCAAACAGCTAATTCATTAATTAACCAAAGTATTTTTCAGGAAAGCGAAGCACTAAACAATACAGTACAAAAAGTGTAATTGTAGTGGTTTCAGGTCCCTATCTGCAGAATGTGTGGCAGAGGCAAGCAATGTCTATGCTGTTTCTAATTATTCCAATTATCATGGCACACTATGAAAACTTGATTAATAACACTGAAGATATTGTTGTGGCAATTAGCCATATGGTTGTGGGACTTTATTCTGTCACGATTTAGCCATTAGCATCTACTTATGTTTGTCAGAACAGTGCATCCGTGACAAGTTGAAGTTCTGCTCACCTTGCCGAGTCCCCTGTGAGCAACGCTAGAGAACTGTTTATTCCTAGGAGCCTCTGCCTGAGTAAATTTTTCATGTGGCATCCGGTCTGACTGGGGACAAATGTCAAATAGCTTATGCGACAACCCATCAAGCTAGGCTTTCTTTGCAAAGGTACTCAGTGAATTGTGTGTCAAGATGAACTCTTTCAGCTAACAACTTGACCAACGAAATTAACTATCAGAGATTTATCCTACATATTTTTGTGGTCGGTTTTTTTTTAGAAAAATAGACCATTGTTAGGTGATATATACTATACATATGTTTCATGAAATTTTTGAAATTACAAAATAGGAAAATGAAACCACCAAAATAAGCTTTTATAAACTCACATAAGTTTTCCAACTACTTGACAGAACACTTGACTTTCATAAAGAAGATTTTAGGAAAAAACCCTAATAAGAATAGATTAACCAAATATTTTTTAGTAAAAGTGTTCAGTCTATAAAAAATATGTAAACAGATACAAATAGTAGTAGGCTCTGAAAAGGATGGCTACAGTCACCAACTATCAAACTTGAGAAAACTGTGCAATTAACTAGTTTTAAAAGTTAGATTTCCTATTTCTTTTGGCTTCAGATATGTTAGGAACAAATTTAAAAATTTCTGTTAGTAAACTCACCTAATAGATTTAGCAAAGGTGAGAGAATTTTGACTGCTATAATAAACTATGAATGTGGTCCTCATCTATAACAGATTGGGGTTTTGAGGGGAAGGTAGTGATAAGTTAGGAACAGTAGAGATTACATGAAGAATCTATGATTTCTTTCTCAGGTTTAGTCCTTTCTTTCATTTATCAAAAAAAAAAAAAGCAGTCCTGGAACAAAGGAAGAGAGTTTCCAAATTTTTGTCTAGAAATTTTCAGTCTGAGAGGACCATTTGAAACCTAAGAGAGTCACTGACTGCTTCCATAACAATAGTATGAATAACCACAGTGATAGAAAAGGTCTAAATATTACCAACTGAAATTAAAAGTGGGAACAATGAAGGCCCTCAGGGAAAGCCAAACTGGCAGGCAAAAGATAGCAATAGGGCTGAGGCACCAAAGAAGTGAAGGGAATTAGTAAAATCAATGATTTTAAAGTATATTTAGGAAATAGAAAGCACATTAAAAGTACATAGGTTATTGTTTTTCTAATATCTTATTATATTGTTTCATTTTATTAGTACAGGTTATGGTGGCATTTGGTTTGTGTGAGTTTGTTCTCTTAATTTTCATAATTTGTACTCGAGTGCCTGTTGAGTTAATAAAGAAATAGGAAGGTAATTTGGTAAACTTGAGGAACTGGCTATAGCCTTTTGATGAAAGGCTATTACATCTAAGAAGGCTTAAAAGAACATTAGGATTAAGTTGAGGCATAGATCACTCTAATATTAGTTTCAATGATCGTGTGACCCCTTAACAGTTAATGTCAGTTTGGACTAGGTTCTAGAGGAAGGCAATTTATTGTGCTTCCAGGAACTACTGAGATTCTTTATCATTGTGGCCACATAGTTAATACTGGCTGTCAACTGAGTTAATAACCAGTAGGACAATCTTAAGAACCAAATTCAAGTCAGCTAAACAAATATTTCTAGACCATATAGAAATAGTATAAAAGAATGAACCACATTATTGGGGGAAAGTTTCATTAGACTATATTATGAGCAGCAAGCTCTGGCTTGACATTTTCAGTGACTTCTGAGAATCTTCTGTCTAGGCTCGAATTCTAGAAACCAGGTTATAGATTTCATATTGGCCCTGTTTAAAGTGAAGCAAAAAGAATAGGCATTATATGGCACCTGCTAAGTGCCAGGCACTATGTTAATTCTGGGTAAAAAGTACTGTGCTTTTTACAAAAATTATCTCATTTGGTCCATATAACTAGCCTGGGAGGTAAGTGCTATTATTATCCCAATTTTACAGATAAGGAAACTGAAGCAGATAGAGTGACTTGCCTAGTATGTGAGTGAGGCTGGATTTGAACTAAGGTGTTTCTGATTCCCAGACTAGTGCTCTTTCTATCATGTCACCAGGTGCTTCTGGTGGCAGTTAAGGGAATACAATTATTATTGAGAAATTGTCATCAAGGATCTTGAAGAGGTTTATAGGTAAAGGACCATGTGGCCCCCCTCTAGCCAGAAGTGTGTGATTACAGCTTTCTCTGAGGGTGCTGTGGTCCAAAAGGGAAGAGAAAGGAAGAGGGAAAGGGAAGGGAACAAGCATTTGTATGGCCCCTACCACATGTGCCATTGAGTGGCTGGGTGGCACAATGGATACAGTGCCTGGAGTCAGGAAGACTCATGTTCCTGAGTTCAGATCTAGCCTTGAACACTTACCAGCTGGGCAAGTCACTTAACCTTGTTTGCCTGAGTTCCCTCATCTGTAAAATAGCTGGAGAGGAAAAGAGTAAACCACGCCAGTATCTTTGCCAGGAGAACCCCAAAAGCGGTCATAGAGTTAGATACTACTGAAGAATGACTGAACAACACCTATTATGTGCCAGGCACTATGCTAAGGGCTTCATACACATAATCTCACTTTGTCCTCACAACAATCCTGAAAAGTAGGGGCCATTATTACCATTTCAGAGTTGAAGAAACCAAAGCAGACAGGATGACTTGCCCAGGATCACACGGCTTGTATCTGAAGCCGGATTTGAACTTGAGTCTTCCTGAGTGCAGGCTGTGTGAGTTCCCTAGCTGTTCTGCGACTAGGCCTTTGCCTTAGTGATGCAGCAGACAGAATCTTAGTAATCTCAGAAGATGACATTTGAGGGTATTGCCTATCTGGAGATCTTCCATACTGACTGAGTTTCAACCCACTTAATTTTACTTAACAAGTAATTCATTTTATTGGCCATGCCCCTAATATTCCTAAGAGATAAAGGATCTAGCCTCTTTACAAAGTCAGGTTATGCCATTCACCATAGAGAGAGAGCCTCTCAGTGAACAAATTAAGAAAACCTAGGGGCCAAGAGTGATACTGAGAACATCAGGTGAGAAGGTACAAGGAAAATGGAAAAAAAAACCCAAGAGGTTGGCATGGACAGGAACAGAAGGCACAGAAATGGCTTGTGCTCACTGACATGTAAATTAAAAAAAAACATTTAGAGTGGTGTTCCAGGGTCTCCTTTCCATTCAGCTAGTGACAAACTGAATACATTTAGTTGTATTTAGGAGCCTTTATTTGAACATTTACTTTAATTGGGGCATTTTATCGTTTATAAATGGAAAGTAAAATTTACAAATTTATAAATTGCTAAGTAAATAATTATGTATGTAAACTTATTAAAATAAAAAGCACAGTTTAGTGTATTTGGAGGTATGTTCCTTCTTGCATTAGTCATCCGCGCTGGAATTATGATAATAATTGACACTTCTGTTGCACTTTGTGTCTACAGTTTTTTATGTACATTTTATAATCTGATCCCATGAGCTCTGTGATGTTGACCCTGTTATTTCCACTTTGCAGATGAGAAAAGTAAGACTGAGATGGTTTAAGTGGTTTGCCTCAGATGACATAAACAGGAAATAGAAGAGGCAATGCCAAAACCCAGGTCCTTCTGACTCTTAGTGTTCGTTCTACCATACTGTGCCACTGTCTAGAAGGAAAATGTATCTTTTTTGCTGTTTAGTAGTTTTTCAGTTGTGCCTGAGGCTTCAGGACCCCATTTGGGGTTTTCTTAGCAGAGATACTGGAGTGGTTCGTCATTTCCTTCTCCAGCTCATTTTACAGAGGAGGAAATCGAGGCAAACAGGGCAAAATCACTTGCCCAGAGTCACACAGCTAGTAAGTGCCTGAGGCCAGATTTGAACTCAAGAAGAGGAGTCTCCCTGACTCCAGGCCTGGTGCTCTGTGCACTTTGGTGCCACCTAGCTGCCCTGTAAAGAGCATCACTGTCTTAATAAGGACTTCTCATCATCACCTACTGGTGTTAGTACTCTGAGATAAAGGCATAATCATTTGGAAGAAAAAAGACTCTACCAGATCTATCCCTGTAAACATGAATCCTTTTCACTGACATAATTATCACATCACCCACTTAGCATATTACACACACTCCTAAAAAGCTCTCTGGCATATAAAACGGGTATTTCAAACCTTGAAATTTGTAAAGTATAAGTCTCTTCCTATGGAAATCATTTTGGCTTTGAGAAGTAGTAAAATCAAAGTAAAAATGCAGCAAACTTTTAAAAGTTTGTATTTAAAAGGAACTTTCTATTTAAAAGCAACATTCAAAGAAAACATAATTTTTGAGAGCATCTTAATAATGATACAAAAATCATTAGGAAAAAACAAAATGCACCTGTTGAGACAGGGTTCAGATACTAATACTGAGCAGATGATGGCATGCTCTATAGGGAAAGGGATAGATACAGTATAGAGACCTCGATTGATAAAATCTATGGAAGTTTATCACCAGCTACTGGGAAATACAAGCAGAACTGAGCACACATTATCGAAATTCATTGTTCCTCTAGACCTACCCCCCAAATAGGAATTGCTCAGGTGGGCTATGGACAGGACTCCAGCAATATCATCACCTGTTAATATTTTAGTGCTTTGAGCTCCTTATCATTGTGTCTTTGCACATCGTACACACTTTTGTTTTTGCTGTTTTGGGCGTTTTTCTCATTGAATTGATGTATTTTCCTTTTAGAGAGATAGGCTTTTTCATCCTCTGTTGTAATTCAACCAAGTTTCTTTATTAACTAAATCCTGCAGGTCAATCAAAGAGCTACGTTTGGTCTACTCTTTTTGCCTTCTTTGGTAACCCAAGCACTTAGTGTTTTGTGTGGCCCACAGTAGGTGCTTTTTGTTGTTGTTCAGTCCTATCTGATACTTTGCGATCCCATTTGGGGTTTTCTAGGCAGAGACACTGGAGTGGTTCGCCATTTCCTTCTCCAGCTCATTTTACTGAGGAGAAAACTGAGGCAAAAGGGGTCAAACGACTTACCCAGGGTTATACAGCTAAGTAAAGTATCAGAGGCTACATTTGAACTCAAGTCCTCCTGATTCTAGGGCCAACACTCTCTCTACTGTGCCACCTACTTGCCCCATAGATAACAGCTTGATATTTGCTTACTGATTTAACTTAATACAAACATTTCTTTTCTCTTGCTCTGAGTTTTGGAGAATATTTGTTTCCCTCTTTCTCTAAGTAACTCTCTCTAACTCTCTCTCCCACACATATCCAAAAACATACACGTTCTTTGTTTCTTTGACTGAATGAATAAACATATTGCTTTCTTATTTGTTTCTGTTAACAGGGATAGCTAAGGCTTTTCTATAGTCAAATTTTTCTGAAGTACATAAATATAGTAGATAAAGGGGGTTCAGCTACCACAGTAAACTGCACTTGGGAGAAGGGAAGCAGCCCAGCCATCATCCTTGAGTCTCTGGACTTCGGCCCCATGCTCCCCACTCTCTGCCAGTTCCCAGAGGGCCAGAATTATCTTTTTATTTGTTTGCTAGTTTGTTATTTGCATCTCTAGCACTTAGCACAATTCCAGGCATGTAGTAAGAGATCAAAAAACGCTTGCTGACTGAATGAGGCTTTTTAATGCAGCAGCAACAAAGGGCAAGTAAACTTGTGTAGTCTTACTTTCTTGAGATGTCAAAATGGGTGATTTTTCAGAGTCATTTATTTGTCTTGCAATTTCTTTTTACCCCAGTAGCTTTACTACATAGCAGGCTAATTCTGTAAGTGGTAGAGTAGTTACAAATAGGCACTGGGACAGGGAGTTTCATCACCAGGAAGATTATATACTGATGAAACTGTAAATCTAGTGTGAAAAAACCATAAACCTTTATTGATATTTTCTATATTTCAGATAGCATAGAGCTGCAATTCTAATTCACCTAAAAACAAAGAATTAAATTTGGAAGGGAGGCTGGTGGTACCCTCATTCCATAGATGAAGGAAATGGGTCCAGGGGCTGAGGTCATTCAGCTCATTTAGAGAAGACCCATATTTCCTGCTTTCCACTGTACCTGTGCCCTAGAAAATCTTCTTAGCATTAGAAGAATGGCCAAGGATGGGGTGGAGGGGAATAGAGGGAGATTCAGTCATTCACTATTTAACAATATCCACTAAGAAATGGGTATCCAGGTGGCACCACAGTGCACAAAGCACTAGGCTTAAGGTCAGGAAGACTCATCTTCCTGATTTCAAATCTGCCCTCAGACACTTCCTAGCTGTGTGACCCCGGGCAAGTCACTTAACCCTGTTAGCCTCAGTTTCCTCATCTGTAAAATAAGCTGGAGAAGGAAATGGCAAACCACTCCAGTATCTTTGCTAAGAAAACCTAAAATGGGGTCTCAAAGAGTTGGACATTACTGAACAACAAGAAAGAAATGCTGTCCAGAGGGACCAAAAAGACTTTGGATCACAATTAAACTGCCTCCAATTCTCCACTAATAACAACTGACTCACAAATGTCTGACAGATCCTTCTCAGTCCACTTTGTGGATACTCCCCAGGGCTCTGTCCTGGGGTCTCTCCTTGTTTCTCTCTAAATTCTCTCATTGAGCCTGCCAGCTTTACTAGGTTCAACTCCATCTCTGTGCACATGCTACTAGACCTTTGTGGATGGTGCTCCTAGTCTCTCTCCTACCCTCTTGTCTTACATCTCCAACCACCCTTTGGACATTTCAAATGGGAAGTCCCAGAGACACATCAAACCCAACACTTGCAGAAGCAGAACCCATCATCTCCCCTATGCCCAACATTATGCTCTTCCAAACTTCCCAATTTCTCTGACAGGCACCACAGTTCTTCCAGCCTCTCCTCAAATCCTCACTCCTCATATCCAGTCAGTGGCCAAACCTACCTTGCCCCTTCTCCCTAATTGCTCAGGCACTCATCGCCCCTTGCCTAGGTCACTGATCACAACAGCCTTCTAACAGGGTTCCCAGCTTCAGGGCATCCGTCATAGTGCTGTGTGAGTGACTTTTCCTGAAGTGCAGAAATCTGGCCTTGTCACCTCTCCACTCAAGCCTATCAATGGCTTCTCAGTCAAATTAAAAGATAAAAAGAGCTGCCTCTGCTCTCTGCCTCCATTTTTTCCTCTTAGTCACTCATCAATCCTTTGTAAAATGGTTTCCAACCTCTCAACCACCTGGACCTTGTCAGTCAACAAGCAGTCACTTGTTAGCCATCTGCTCTGTGCCAGGAGCTGTGCTAAGTGCAGGAGAGACAAAGAAAGGCCCAGTCCCTGCCCTTGAGGATCTCAGACTGATGAAGGACACCACTTTAAACAACTATGGACAAACAAGCTACAGACAAGATAACAGAGGAAAGGCTGAGCACGGAGGTGCTCAGATCAAGGACTAGCAAAGTCTTCTTGTGGAAGGTGGGATGTTAGCTGGGACCTAAAGGAAGCCAGGGAAGCCAGGAGGTGGAGATGAGGGAGAGTGTGGGGACAAGCGGTAAAAACATCTGGAGTCAGAGATGGAATGGAGGGTGGGACTAAGAGCAAGGGGGCTGGTGTCACTGGATCCTAGAATACCTGGAAGGAATGAGGTGTAAGACGGCTGTACAGGTAGTAATGGGCCAGGTTAGGAAGGAAGAGCCAAGGAGAGGCTTTTACATTTGATCTGGACAGGGAGCCACAGAGCGTATTGAATGGGAGAGGGGAGTGATCTGGTCTGAATATGGACTTTGGCAACTGGGTGGAGGATGGACCTGAGGCAGGCAGACCACCCCCGCCACACCAGCAGCTATGACAACAGTCCAGATGTAAGGTGATAAGGGCCTGCACCAGGGTTGGGACGGTATCAGAGGAGAGAAGGAGCATATATGGAAGATGTTACAAAAGTAGAAATGACAACACTTGACATCTGATGAAGAGTCCAAGAGGACATCGAGGTTGTGAGGCTGGGTGATCCGGAGGATGGTGGGGCCTTTGATGATAATAGCGAGTCAGGGAGAGGAAAGGGTTTGGGAGAAAAGATAAGGAGCTCAGTTTTGTATGTTAAGATTTCCATGGGACATTCGGTTTGAGATGTTGAATAGGCAGCTAGAGACGCGAGATAGAAGGCGGCACAAATGGATATCAGAATCATCTGCATGGAGAGATCATTGAATTAGTGGGGATGGATGAGACCACCATACGAAACAGCACAGAGCCCTGGAGACAGACTTGGAGGGACTCAAATTTTTATCCCCAGCATGTACAAGAGCGCTTGGCGCATCGTAGATGTCTAAAAAATGCTGCCAGGATGCTTGCTCTTGGCCCTCGCCTCTCTCCCGGGCTCCAGGCCTGCCCTGTCCAGTGGACATCTCAAACCTGATATTTTAGAGTTATCTCTCACTCCTAATTTTCCGTCAGTATCTTTCTACATGTTAACAGAGACTAAGTGTGGTACAGAGAGTGAGACAGGGCACAATAAAAGGAATGGGGAGAAAAGGAAGAATGTGGCATGCTAACAATCTTTCTGGGTCTGCTGCTTGGTTTGATTTACTTTCTGGACTGACAAATGCCTGTTTACAAAATCTTTCCTACTACAATGACTGCTAAGAAAAGAATCTTCCCTTCCTATGATTCTTCTGGACTTATGAGTCAGCTAATCTCTAATACTGCCAGAGTACCTGAGTACCTGGGGGGTCTGAATGCGACCTCCATCAGTAAGAAGTTTCACAAGTTAGCTGCACTAGACATCATTGGGGCACCAAGACAAGAAGGCATGGGTCTGGACACTGAGGAGGCCCAGAAGGCGGCCAGCCCAGGCAGGGAAGCTCCCAAATGAAAAGGGTGAAATCTCAATGGTGTCAGCTGCCAAATAGCTCATTTCTGAGGTTCTTTTTGGGCTCATCAGTCAGTCACACTAGGAAGAGTCACTTCTACTCATATGCCTTTAGGAGTAATGACACATTTAAATGATTAAACAATCAGAAAAAAAAATGCACATCTCTATAATGAAAGCAGTTAATGTACAGATCCATGGTTTATATTAGTATCACAAGTCATTTGTAAATAACATGTTCATTTTACATATGTAAAGAGTTCTGTCATGCCCTATGAAATAAATTATATTTTATTAGTGCCTGAGTGTTTCATAACTTTTATTTATTTGCTGCAAGAGTGGAGAATTAAGATAGAGTAGTTTATTTCAGCAAAAGACTGACAAATGGCTCATTAGACACTTATGTGGCTGAAGCTAATGGTACAATTTTTTGTTGTATTAATTGTTGCTGCTGCCTTACTGGTTAACATTGGGCATTAGGGCAAATACTTTATTACTATCCCACACACCAATATCCAAAAGGGAAAAAAAAAGAAAATGAAACTTACAAACCAACCGAACGATATTTATTTTCCAAAAAGCTCAAAAAACATCATTTGGATTGGAGGAGTATGTAGGAGGAGTAACAGAGGATTAATGTGCTAGTCCCTTCCCACTGGGACACCAATAACAATCAATCCAAACAGCAGTCACCTCACATCACCCAACAGCTTGAATCCCAGATAGGCAAAGATTCTCTCTCTTTTTAAAAATTCAGATTAAATATCATTTACATTTCATATTTTTTTTTATTTTGCCAGAGACATAAGGTCAGAATAGACTGAATATATACTACCTGCATATAATGATTTTTAGTTTTTTACAATCATGTGCTAATGCTGCACAGTAACGGCCTATGGATGAAGAGACAGATGTACTACCAGTCATTCGCTACACATTTGCATTAACAAATCATCATTTAATTGAAGCCCATCCAACAAGTTTATGCTACTTAAATAAAGTTCCTTTCAATAAAAGATGCCACAATGACACATGATTGTTAACTGCAAGGAAATTTTTTTTAAGTACTTATTTTTGTGTCATAGGTTTAGGTGTATATTAGAGCATCAATGGGTTAATTTTTATTTTGTTTAGAATAAATCAATTGACATCCAAAGCTAGGCTGCTAGGGAATAGGATCATTCACTCTTAGATACAATGGTTTCATAATACTACAATTTAATGCTTTGAAGACTTCATCTCACCCTCTCCAATACACCATATGACATAACATATAAAAGCTATGAATTGTGTGCTGATATTCTTCAGAAAATGCTAATATTAGTCTAAATCTAAAAACCAGCTGTTGTTAATGTTTTAATATAATCCACTGTTGACAACGAACACTAATATCACATTTTAACCACTTCCTGATTTGGCCAGCAGAGACACTACTTTAAAAAAAAAGTTAGGGTGAAAGAGGAAAGATTGCATATATTTTAAATTTACTCCCTAGAATTCATCATTATGGTTTTCCATTCACTTCACTTTTAAAACATGCTGATACTCACAGAATGCTTTTTCTTTAAAAACAGAAAAAAATTACCAAACCAACCA
Organism: Phalanger gymnotis; assembly: GCA_028646595.1. Lineage (NCBI taxonomy): Eukaryota > Metazoa > Chordata > Mammalia > Diprotodontia > Phalangeridae > Phalanger > Phalanger gymnotis. The sequence goes on along the minus strand of CM053623.1, from coordinate 27,564,063 downwards.
GTTCCAAATTAAAATACCCCCCCAACCACCACTTACTCTTATAAAAGATGCTAAAATTCTTCCTATCTCAAAATAATTTAAAATACAGCTAGATGTATTTTTGATTTTTAACTTCCAGTCCATATAAGAAAAAAAAAAGTTTTCTTTCTATGGTGAAGATATGGACATTCATTAAGAACTAACTTACCTATACAAGTAATATTTTTATATAATCTTTCTGGATAAATTGGAATATATGTGTGTGTAATATATAAAAACATATATATATATAGAATGTGTTATACACATATATATACATATACACATAAGGTATGTTTTAACATATATGTGTATATATCTATGTGTGTATTGTGTATATTAGAAATATCATCAGTCAGGTTATTTTGACAGCTTTTCCTAAGCCCACATAGACTTACACCTTTATGTATATATGTATGAATATGTGTGTATGTGTATATTTTATATTCTCCAAATAAAAATTACCAAATAAAATTTATGGTTTTGAATATACATCAAAATCCTGTAAGATTCATGATATAATGGAAAAAGAAAACCCTGAAATGTTAAAAGGAACATTTTGACAGTTTATTATATTGCAGCATTTTAGAACAATGGAATCTGAGAAGGGTGAAAATATGGGTTGTTTCTTCTCTGTGATACACTGAGTTCCCTTAGGTTCATCTTAGAGTTGACTACAGAGACAGGTAAAATTTCACCTTAGTATAAGATTCAAACTAAATTATGGGATTCAGAAATGCGTCATAAATCAACTTCAAATAATGAACAAAAGATAAATAATGCAAGATTTATTTTCTGACATAAAGAACAGTCTCTAAATTCAATACAATGCAAAAGAAAAAAAAACCTACTGTGCTCCTCTAGCTTGCTTTCTCAGTTCTTTTTATATGCTAACTCAGAATACTAATTACGGACCTTGCAAGTTGACTTCTGTTTTCCAGAACTCTGAGTTGTACGTAAAACATGCCTTTTCATTGAAACAATTACCATTAATCACAAAGCTGAGAGCTAATACCACTCAAGTCCAACCTACCGCTGTGCCCGGCAATATATCAAACTGTCTGTTGTCAAACACACTAAACAAACTTAAACAGACTGTTTTCACTACAAATAACAGAAAAAAATGCTTGCTAAGTATTTTTTTTATTCAAATTGCAATCTCAGTAATCCATTCTGTCACTGGATTTTAATTTTAAGTATTCAATCATAGCCCAACATAGACAGATCCCTATTTGGCTCTGGAAAAGAGAATCACTGGCACTGATAAATGGAACTACCTGCAAATGACTCGGTTTTACAGTGAATTTGGTTAACCTTTGATAATTTAGAACAGAAAAATACTTTAATACGAAACCCTTTTTGCTGAAGAAAAAAAAAGGCTTGGAAATGTTTCATTTAAAGAGAAAACTATCAACACAAGAAAACAGGAGCTCACTGGTCGTAGATGGGTTATAGGCATTAAATTATTTCTCTCCTTGTATTCATAGTTCCATTAGTTTATTTGTAGCTAATTTTGGATTTTCAAATTAGCCTTAAAGAGAATGATATAATAAGGATGCCTATTAAAAAACAGAAAAGAGTATACATCTCCACTTATTTATATAGGCATTAGACATTTTGCAAATCATTACTATCATCTCATTTTAATAGATATTTGTCCATATGCAAAACAGACAACCATAAAACAAACAGAATGGCCAACTTTAGATGCCTACCTTTTTTTTTTTTTAAATGACCTCATCTTCCTCATCAACTACATATTTTCCCTTGTAACTATAGAGGAAGTTCCTATTATCTGGAAGGCAAAGGCAAAATATTTTGCTATCCAGAGTCAGCACTTTCTGGTGATTTGTAATCGATAGAGAAGTAGTTTTCTACAACAAGAAGAGGTGTGGGGGATGGGGACCTTGGAGTTTAACAAACAGATCAGGCATTTATTCCCAGCAAGCTCCATTATGGATTTGTGAGCTTTGTAAGCCAAGCTCCCCCAAGTGTAATTAAATTTTTATTTAGAATGTGTTTGTGACTGTGAACTTCATGTTGCCTACGATTGTTTCCCCACACATGCTCATACATGCCAACGTGAAATGGCATTCCACATTTCCTCTACGTCGGTATGTTGATGGTTTTCCTTTTTATTTGGAAATGATAATTGAACGTTTACAAAAGATATATGTAAAATGGAAAGACAAAAGGTGCCAGAGCAAAGATCGCTCTTTCCCCAGAAAGAAGCCTTCTATTTCCTGCATTTTGACGCCCAAAAGGAGTCTGCAAAGCTGTGGGGTTTTGAAAAGGAAGACGTTACATTGCAGACTTCATTTTCTGCCATTAGTGGTCACTGAGATTTGTATACACATTAGGAGGGAAAGGTTTCCAACTCCAGCCAAAGCCAGTACGGGGGCTCATCGGTTTAGAGGTCTCTCTTTATGCAAAAACAAACAAACAATAACTACGGCAACAACAGAAACTCAAAACCTCTCATTCTGAAAGAGTCTGTTACCTTTATTTTGCCATTAACCTTTTTCCTGGGCTTTTCCAGGTATGACACCCTGTATACCATACACTTACAAAAATGCTCAATGCAAGTAACCACAGGAGAATCTCCTCTCCCCTTGAAAAACTGCAAATAAAGATGTCAGCTATTGAGTATATTTGTGGCATCTCCAGCAGCTGCTGTTAAATACCAGCTGGTCTAGCTGATTAAAATTACCTCCGAGTTGGTATTATAAAGATGCCTGGGCAGCGTTGCTGTATTAATGGATTATTGAGTGAGCGATGAGAACCTTGGCCAGCTGATGCGTTTTATTACAGATAGGCTTTATGATGTGTAATCACTGTAATTTTTACAACTGGAGGAAACATGAAAAGGAGGGAAAAAATCCCCATAGAAACTGGTTTAACTAAATTATTCCTTCCATTCTGTTACCTAGAAGGAGCTAAAGGATCTAATGACTGTGTTCTCAATATGCAGGTATGGCATCTACGCACACCCTATATGGACTAGATATATATGTATGTGTGTGTGTGTGTGTGTGTGTGTGTGTGTGTGTAAGCATACACACATATATGTTCATCAGCAGTGTGGCCGTGAGCATAGAACGCACGTGTACGAAGGCAGCAGGCACACAATTTGTGTGAATACATATTTACGACCCTGTGGAATGCCAAACAACCCAATTGGCTACAACTGGATCATGTGACTAAAAATAGTTTTGAACTGTTCACCAGCTGGGCAATAGCTGAAAACCTAATTCCAGCCAACTGGACTATGGTTTGCAATCCAAGGGGCAGGATCATTTCGCTCCATTTACTATTTCCCTCTAGCTTTTTCCTCCATAAGCTGCTATTGTATAAACTTCTAGCTCACCTCATTCCAGACTTATCTGACCATAGCTCATCTTCTCCAACTGGCTTACATTTTATTTTTCTCAGCTATTTCCAGTAGAGGCATCCCAGGAATACGTGGCATTTCATGGTCCTTCAAAAGAACTAGAACATTTATAGCACTCTGGAAGCATCTCCAAGCTCTTAGTCATTTTCAAGTAACAACATGAGTGTCTATGAAACTGAGGAACACAATCCCAGATAACTCTAGGGGAGATAGGAGGCTCCACAGCAACTGGCAACTGGATCAGGTGAGATGGGATAACACAGGCAACTCTGATGATGCGTCATGTATGTACATTTACCCTTTTAAACAGGCCTTCTCATTTAAGTTAGTTAAAAATGGGTTTCATCAAGTTTTAGAAACATTTGCTTCAAAAGGATGGCAAGCTTACTTCAGCGTTGATGAGATATGGCCATAAAGTTCTTGCCTCCTCTTCATCTCATCACCCAGATGCCTTCTGCCACCCCAGCCTCACATGAGGAGGTGGCCCTTCTCCTTGCCAAGGCCAAGCCCTCTATACACAGCCCATCTCTTTCAGCAGATTGCTCCTCATCCTTAAAAAACCCTTTGCTTGATCAGCCATCCCCATGCGCTTCCATGCAACAGTTCCCATCCTCCCCTCCTTTGTGGCCAACCTCACCGGGAAGGCCGGTGCCTCCACTCCTCCCCTCTCAACTCTCTCCGGTCTGGCTTTCATCCTCGTCATTCAATCACCGTTGCTCCCTCCACATTGAGGGATCACCTCTTCAGCACCACATCGAATGGTCTTTATCTCAATCCCGATGCGTCTTCTTGCCTTCTCTGTAGCTCTGACACCCTCTTCTCTTGAGGTTTTTGAGACATTATTCTCTCCCAGTTCTCCTCTCCTGATTATTTATACTCACTCTGTTTCTCCTGCTTCACAGTTGTTTGCACGTTATCTCTTCCATCTGACCGTGAGCACCTTGAAAGCAGGCACTGTTTTTTGCATTTCTTTGTGTCCCTCACTGATTACCATGTGGCTGGCATGTAGCAGGTGCTTAATAAGTATTTGTAGCTTGACTGAATGATGCAAAGTGGTCGCTTTCCGAGGTTCTACACTGAGGCTAATGATGCTACCATTGCTTAATACATATCTGTAAAGCTTTGGCAATGCCTCAGAGCCTGCTGCTTAATACAATATGAAAAATAGTTTTGATTCTGGATATGCTGTGAGCATATTCCTTTGTAGAGTCAAGTAAAGAGGCATTTATTCGGCACCTACTAAGTGAAAAGTGCTGCCTGGGGATACAAGGAAAGGGGAAAACCAGTCTTGACCCTCAAGGAGCTCATGCCAACAATTCAGTACAAACACAACAGTAGACAGTACACATGGGAAGCAATTTCAGAGGGAAGATACTAGCCTTAGCTGGGAAAGAGAAAAGTGGCTTCTTGAAGAAGGTGGGATTTTTGCTGAGACTTGGAAGAAGCCAGGGTGGCCAGGAGGTGAAGATAAGGAGAGAGACAGCATTCCAGGGAGGGAGACAGCCAGGGAAAATACCTGGAGTGAGGAGATGGAGGGTCTTGTATGAAGAACAGGAGACAGGCCAGTGTCATGGGATCATAGAATATTAAGAAAGATAGAAAGGGGCCAGGTTATGAAGGGATTTGAAATTCAAAAAGAAGATGGTATAAAAAAGAACTACTTAACTTTAGTTAATTGGAGGGAAAGAAAAGGAGAAGGGTGAGATAACCAGATCTGAACTTTAGGAAAATCACTCTGATAACTGAGTTGGGGATGAATGGGGTTGGGGAGAGCCTTGAGGCAGGCAGACCTACGCAAAGACTATTGCAATAGGTCAGGTGTGAGGTGACAAGGATCTGCACCGGGGGTGGCAATGTCAGAGAAGAGGAGGGGGTGTATTTGGGAAATGATGCAGAGATGAAATCCACAGGTCTTGGCAACAGCTTGGATATGGGGATGGAATATATTTATATTTTTTAATTCAATAAAATTTAGCAAGCATTTATTAAATGCCTACCGTGTTCTCAAGGTACTGTGCCTGACGCTAAGGATATAAATACAAATCTGTTTTTGAAGGGGAATTCTGCTTTTGGAAAAAGCCACAAGTAACCAAGTTTGGTGAATGGATACTGTAAACAGAACTCATGGCCTGGGTTATCTTTAAGGTTCTTTCCAACTCAAAGCATTCCATCAGTCTGAGTCTATTCTCTCTTCTACCTAAAGTCACATACACGAGGGTAGTTTTTTCCTTAAACATAAATGTGGGTGTTCTGTCTAATGGAACAAAGTCATCCTGGGGAGGTGCCTGAGGCACATAAAGGTTAAATGGTTTGCCCAGGGTCAAACAGCTAGTAAATAGGAAGGGAACAAGCATTTATGTAGTGCCTATTGTGTGCCGGGCACTGGGATAACAAGCCCTTCACAATTATTATCTTATTTGATCCTCACAACAACCCTGGGAGGTAGGTGCTATCATTACCCTCCTCACTTTACAGATGAGGAAACTGAGGAAAACAGAATAAGTCACACTGGCTTCTTTGGGTTAAGTCAGGGCAAAAAGAATACATGGCAAAAATCTTAGCTTTTGTTTAGGTCCCTATAATGTTCCAGCCATTGTGTCTACTGAGTGACTTAACATTCTATGTTGCCTTTTTATTTGGAGGTCATTCTTAACTAGGCAAAAGGATAAAAATTAGCCTGTAAATAATCCTTGTTTATAAAAATAAATATCTTAATAATAAAATTAAATTTAATAAAATTTTGGAGGTCATTCTTAACTAGGCAAAAGGATAAAAATTAGCCTGTAAATACTCCTTGTTTATAAAAATAAATATCTTAATAATAAAATTAAATTTAATAAAATATAATATTAAATGACAAAATGGTAAATACAGGAATTTTAAAATATATGTATATATATATATGTTTTTAAAAATATAATAGTATCTTCAGCCCAATAAAGTCTGAAGATATAATGCCTCTATAATCTTGGCCTGGCAAGTCAGAAATATTTATTTACCATTTGACTAAAAAAACCCCTCTGATTAGCACTCTTTTGACAAAATTCTGACAGCATCAGTAGTGTTAGCTGTGCTCATTACACTAGTTTTTTTTTTTTTAATAAACTCAGTTTAGGCACCATTAACTTAATTAAGTTAAAGATGTTATGTCAACAGAAATATAATCAAATTGAATAAAAAGTGCATTTTATCACAAGTCCATGTACCATTCACTCCTAAAGAAAGCTTCTGCAGGAGAATCAATATAGCACAAATGGATAGCATAAAATGTGAACATATTAAGATAAAAGAAATATAAAAATTACTTGGAAATTCATTTTCATGATTTAGAAATATTTACTAAGTGATACCTGTCTTTGGAGTATGGTGGGTGAAAGATCAAAGGACTGAGGAAACAAAGGTTTGAGCTCCTGAACAAATATATTTATCAAGTAATGCAGGCCAATTACTCAACAAACTGGGGTCAGGACCCTTCCTCACAGTTTAGGGCTGGACCCCAAATACAGGGGACACAGACATCAAAAAAAAATTAATCAAATAAGGCCAATTAATTAAAGGCAAACAATACAACATTACGTCATTTGATTTGTGGGACTTTCCAAATTGTGAGGAGGAGAACAAATAGGTATAATTCCCTGAATTCAGAAAAAAAAAAGGTATCCCACTATCCCCAAGTGTCTGGGAACAATCAAAGGAATAAGGGAACAACTGATTAATCAGAACGGGGCCAGTTTTCAGGTAAGTCATATGGGTTACTCGAGATGTGCAAATGTGAGAAAAATCCTTGCCCCAATCTTGGGGTCTAACTTGGTCTTTGGTCAGCATATGCCTCAGGGGTGGGGACCTGCAGCTTCAAGGCCACAGGGGGCCGGCCCTCAAGATCCTCAAGTGAGGCCCTTTGACAGAATCCAAGTTTCACAGAAAAAGACTTGTTCTGTAAAACCTGGACTCAATCAAAGGGCAGCACTTAAGGACCTTCAGGGTCACTCATGGCCTCAAGGCTGCAGGTTCTCCACCCTGACCTAGGTCCTTGGGTAAGGGTCTCTAAGCAGCAGAGAAAAGTGACCCAGTGATGATTCAGAGCTATTAACTAGATTTAAGGCAATGCAGTTTTGCTACACTGTCATGACTTGGTTTAGTACCATACACCAGGATTATGACCATAATCTACAGGATAAAAGCTTGTGAAGGAATTGGCACTTTCATTTTTGATGCTGGAGCCTCAGGGCCTAATGCATTATAACTGCTTAATAAATGTTTGCTGAATGGTTTGATTAATCTGATGACCCAAAGGTTTTCATTTGGGCCCGTGGATCTTATGAGAGTAGTTTATAGACTCTCTGCTGAGTTTCAGGACACCTACTTGATCAACCAATCTTATCAACAAGAAAGGACTTATCAAACACTTCCTGCATGCCCTGTGCTATGCTAAGCAACTGGGGATCAAAAAGAAAGGGAAAAACACCATCCCTGCCCTCAAGGAGGTTACTTTCTACTGAGGGAGACAGCATCTAGGTAATCTGCTGTTCCTCATCTGCAGTTTTCCTGTCAAAGATACTGGAGTGCTTTACCATTTCCTTCTCCAGTGGATGAAGGCAAATGGAGATTAAGTGACTTGCCCAGGATCACACAGCTAGGTGTCTGAGGCTGGATTTGAACTCAGGTCTCCCTGACTCCAGGCCCAGAGCTCTCTCCACTAAGCCACCCAGCTGCTCCTAGAACTAGGTATGTATAAAGTAGAGAGAGAGCAGGTAGGAGGTAATCTCTGAAGGTAAGAGCAGCTCATGGGACTGGGAAAGACCAACCGCAGAAAGCAGGATTCTGAGTCGAGAGCAGACTCAACTGTATTCAAATTGAAACTGACAGGCTAGTGACGTAAGCACTGTGGTTTACTGATGAGGAAGAGTTCTTAAGGCCAATCACCGTGGCAGCTGAGATGGAGAGAAACTTGGGGCACAGAGACCACTCAGAAGGAGGAAAGAGAACGGCCTCAGCTATACACAGAAGTGAAGTCCACCTATAGAGGATGGGAGGGTAACTGAAGTGCCAGGAGGTCAGGAGGAGCAGAGCCCATCCACAGACAGATTCCTAGCGCAGGAAAGTAAGCCCAAGGACCGAGTCATCTGAGCTTAGTGAGGGAGAGCACAATCATAAGCAAAAAAAATAGGGTGAGGAGGAGAGTGAAGACGCCATATGACATAAACATCTTCAACTGCAATCAGGTGGTGCTGCTGCCGCCACTGCTGCCTTTGGACAACACAGCCTTTTCTCAGATACTGCTAAGTTAATGTTACCATAACAAAGGACCTGATACTCCCAGGTGTCTTCAGGAACAGTGTTGGTAGATCAAAGCAGGTTCCATTTGATAGGTTGGTTTGAGCACTGGTTTCACCACTTAAGCAGTGAGTTTTGGAACATCACTTTCATTTCTTTGGTCTTAGTTTTCTCACCTGTAAAATCTTTAGAATACTTGTATTATGCTACCTCTCTGGGTCCTCAAGGGACACCACCCTAATCATGGCTCTTTAACCCAGCAGCGTCAAACTCACATAGGAATGGATCTCTGCTGGCTATTCTGGCTCAGAAGACCAAAACCACGAGGTAAGGTTATTTATGTTATATGGCATCTTTATGTTGCTAAACACCTCTCAATTACATGTTCATCTGGCTCAAGCAACACCTTGGGGTTCTTTGGGTGTGTGGGCTGGCCTGCAAGTTTGATGGCCCCACCTGACTATCAAAATAGCTTCCTACTTCTTTGGTCTCTTCTCTCTTCAAATTATTCTCCATGCAGCTGGTGAGACAAGTCACTTTGCTGCTCAAGAATGTTCTGTAGCTCCTTGCTGCTGCTGGATACAGCACAGACCCTCGAGCTCAGCAGTGAAGGCCCTTCCCAGTCTGGGATCAGCTTCTGTTTACAACCTCACTGCACCCTACTATTCTGCCTGTAATTAACGTTCTCACCAAAGTGTCCTTTTTCTCCCCTCTGTGCCTTGGCATAGGTTGCCCCCTCTTTCATGGAAAGCTTTCCTTCTTCTTCCTGGCTCTAGAATAACCAACTTGGATGCCACTACTATGGGAAGCTGGCCCCAAGAGCCACAGTGGTCAGTGCTTTCTACTTCTCAGTTATCATGTCTGTTATGTCACCTAGTAGATGTAAAGTCCTGGACGGTGAAGACGTTTTCTATTTGTTTTTGTCCCCCCAGAACCTAGCTCAGTGACTCGGACAAAGTACATACATAAACAACATCTGTTGAATGAAACTGAATATAGATCACATCATGGACAATGAGCATCTTCCTTGTTTTATGAAAGACTACACATGATAAACACAGGCACAAAGAGTAAAAAAGGAGGGGTATAATCAAACGCAGGAGGACCTCTTGGTTGTATTGTTATTTTTTGGCACAGGAATGTTGGAAGGAGATAAAATGCAGACTGAATATACTTTTATACTGAGCGGGGTGGGGGGTATGGTATGTTATACGGACTATCAAGGGGGAAATACTTAGAATAATCAGTTTCTGATTTTTCAGGGAAAAGGCAAGTATAGTAAAGCAAAGAACACGGAGAGTCATTTCTAATTAGCTCTGTGTGAATAGTCAGATCAATGACTTGATAGAGCAAAGATCAAAATCAATATTAAATTAAAAGAATAAAAATGAAACAGAAATGTTCAATTAAGGTATCTCCAATCTGAACTCTTTAAAGAAGCTGTCAATGCCAAAAAATGCCAAAGAAGAACATGTGCTGACATAGACTATTGCCATTTCCTAAGGAATCTTAGCCACTAGAAATCACTAATCCCAACAGAGACCAAAAGGGCCTAGTGATCACCTTAGCCAGCAGACAATTATTCTCCTTGCTAAGCACAGTGATAACGTTGCTTTAAAGTCATCAGTAAGATCTTACAAAACCGGATGGTGGAATATTATAAGCAGCATTTACCTCATAAAATAGCAAAAGTAGTAAAGGAAAGAAATAGTTCTTGGCTTTTTTTTAAAAGAAGCTTGGCTAAGAAGAGATCCAACTAAGCACAGTCTAGTCATCCTAAAGGCATAAAGAAATGACTCAAAAGAAGGCAATAGACAGGAAAAAAAAATGGAAAAGATCTGTAATGATTTTTGTAAAAAATCTTTTTTAAGATCAATGATAAGGGACTTTAACAAGGGTATAGTCTCTGATACGCTACATGAGGAAACAGAAACAGCACCTGAGAAAGCAAGGAAGGAGCAGCTGGACTGGATCAAGTACACGCAAAAGAGGTCTGTGCTGGAAGCACCTGAATCTCGCAGAATCAGCTTTTAAGGTGCCTAAAAGAGAGAGGGAAATAGCAAAAGTTCTAAAAGATGTTCAGACTCTACTGCTATGGGGAAAAAAGAACCAAAAGGAACCAAAAGAATAACTAACACCTACTCATTAGTGCCTACTTTTTGCACCAAAACACTGACATTTTTTACAACAATCTACATATACAAAGGATATCCTTGATAATGATATAAGAAGAAAATAAGAAGGCTTTCAAAAACAAAAAGCAAGTCATATCTTTAGCCACAGAGTTCTTTGTAAGGGCTAGAAAAGACAAGATTTTACTGTACTTACTATTTGATGGCTATATAAAAGTCTTCATTTAATAGAACAAAATGTCACCTTATAGGCTCTCCTCCACCGCAAATATGTCTAGAATATCTTTCTGTGACAGAAATTTCTGTACCAACCCTCTGATTATGATCAAGCAATGTACATTTATTAAACACCTACTGCATGCCAGGCACTGTACTAAGCACTGGGGATACAAAAAGAGACAAAAGACAGTTCCTGCCTCCAAGGAGCTCACAATCTAATAATAAGAATTAACAGAGGGAAGACAGGGAGGTCAGTAGGCAAAGTGAAGGAGGAAGAGCATTCCAGGCATGGGGACATCAGAGAAAATGCCTAGAGCCAAGAGATAGAGTGTTTTGATCATGAAATGGCCAGGAGGGCAGTGTCACTGGATTGAAGGGTATGTGGCAGGGAATAAAGTGTAAGAAGATTGGAAAGACAGGAGGGGGTTAGGTTAATAAGGCCTTCGAATGCCAAAGAGGGCATTTTATATTGACACTGGAAGCACCAGGAGCCACTGGAGTTTTTTGAGTGGAGGTGGGGGGGAGGGCACGGTAAAGAAGTAACATGGTAGGATCTGAGGTTTAGGAAAATCACTTTGGTGGATGAGTGAAGGGCAGACAGGAAGGGGGACGGACTCAAGGCAGGCAGACCCATAGCAGCTATTGCAATGGTCCAGGTGTGAGGTGATGAGGTCCTGCACTAGATGGGTGGCAGCGGCAGAAAGGAGAAGTGGGTGTATTTGAAAGATGAAGGTAAAACTGACGGATGTTGGGAGCAGATTGCATATGGGGAGTAAGAGACAGTGAAGAGTCCAGGATAACTATCCCACGATCTATTAAACACGGAAACACGTGCTTGCTGAAGACGTCTACCAATATGAAGGAGGTCAAGTGTAGAGTCCAAAGGCTCAGTCAGCTATTAATATTGTTCCCAATGAGGCTGTCTGGCTGTCATGGAATCAAGAAGTCTACAGAACTGAAGTTTCAGGTCTTGTGAATGGTAACAGAGAGAGACCCTGGGAGGGTGTGAGTAGGATACAGCACATTATCATCCAAGAATTATACAAGAGAAATGGAGTGAAGGATGTCATCAACATGTATGTCTGTAGACATCCTGAGACTCCATTGGTATGTACATAATAATAAGAAAACTTGAAGAAGTCTGCCGAGCCTTTCCTCCAGTATGGAGAAGAGCTACACAGAAGAAGAGGGCATGGATGGGTCACCAGCTGCACCATGGAACAGAGTACTCTCAAAGACACTATTACAGACTGATCAAAGTAGTAGCTAGTCAAAGGGCTCTTAAAGTATTGCAGAGGCAATTAGGGAGGTTAAGCTCTAGATGTGGAGTCAGGAAGATCCCAATTCAAATCTACCCTCAGACACTTACCAGCGGTGTAACCCTGGGAACAGGGTAACTTTAATTACATGGCTGAGTGACTCGAACAATGGGGTGAGGTGTGTCCACTATATATACAACAGAACTCCTTCCCAAGGTTTCTGGTTACTCAATCACGGTAGCTAATGAATCACATTTTCTCATTTATACACATAAAGCTGGCTTTCATGTCCTCACAAGACTTCATCTCCTGGGCTAATAAAGAAAGAACCTTAGTTCCTTTCTTCTTATGTTCTATGGCTTTCAGACTCTAGTTCCAGATGAATTCTAATTTATCAATATCCTTTTCGATGCAGCATAATAATGTCACTGACTGGACTTGAATCTTACAATGGTTCCCCTGTTGACACAATATTACCTTTGCTTAATAAATATTCTTTCATGCCTCGATAATAGCAAATGTCATCATTCCTTCAATAGCAAAACAAATATTGTATACCAATTAGTCTTATATCTTATATGGATGTAAAAAGATTTTAGTTGAAGGATAAAGAGAAAGCCTGATGGTAAATAATTTCTGCTTTCAGTACAGATGTTTTAGGACCATATTAATCATTTGAAAGAAATATGAAAATAATGGCATTTACTTTCCGTGTGGTCAGTTCAATTCAACAAGGATTTATTAACCACCATTACATACAATCATTTTAGGCAAAGTCACATGAAGAAAAGTTTAACTGTATGACAGAAATGCTATTAGGGTTTGATACTTTCAGAGGTATCAAAGAGCCTGGCCTGTGTTTAATATATTTAAAAAACACAGAAGTGTGTGTTTTAAGTCTTTTTTTGTCTGCAGCATTTCCATTACCATCTTAGGAATCAACTACATACTTTAGTAAGTCAATTACACATAAAAGAGTGAGTCACTACTGGTTTTAAACTCGGGTCGATACCTTTTGTTCCTGCATGTGTGGTCATTATCCATTTTAGGTGATTTTATTATAAGAACAGACTGATCAAAGTAGTAACAAATATAAGTGCAGCCAACAGTAGATTTTCATGGAAATGGTAACCAGTTTGTAGTTTATAAGTACTGGACAGCTCTATTTGCTCGAAGGTTCTTTCATTGTATTGAATTAAAATCTGCTTCCCAGTCTCATTTTTTTCCATCCTGGAACAGTATAGAGTAAGTTAAAAATTTTTTTTCCCTGGTTCTATTACTTAAGTCTGGCAATTTTTTGGTGTTCTCTGGAAATCTGATAAGAGCGTATCTCAAAATCCATTTCAACTCTAAAATGCCATGATTCCATGTTCTTGATAAACACGTACTGATGATAGGACCAAAGTCAGAACCTGAGAAAACACTTTCCTGAAGCAGGCTTGTTTCCATTCATCAAAAGTGCTTGAGAATTATTGTTGAACTGGCTATTAATATTTGGAACTACACTATCATATAGGACACAGAGTAATGTTGTTAAAGACACTACTAAAATCAAGGCACACTACTTTTATGGTGATTCTCAGGAACTTCAAGTCTACTATGACATACAGTGCTAAAAGAGTTGAATCTGGAATGACTTGTTCCTGTTAAAACGGTGGTTCATAAGGACCATTTTCTTCTTTTCTAAGAGCTCACAAACGATCATGGTGAAACAGGTGGCGGAGTTTTGCTAGGGATCAGTATTGAGCCCCCCAGTTTTTAATGTTTGGGCTCTACCTTTACTCTTCTCTGGAAAGCGAGTCCCAGGCCTGTCTCTCCATATTACTTGCATCCTATCCAGTGTCTACGACTGAAATCGGTGGGGCGCTCAGGGATGGAGCCTGGATCTATTTTTACCTCTTCCTCTATTTCCTTAATTTCTTGGCTTTGCTTTAACAGGTGGTGCAGCGGACAGAGCGCTAGGCCTGGAGTCAGAAAGATCTGGGTTACAATTTCTCCTTAGATACCTGCTGGTGTGACCCTCACTAAGTCAGTGAACTTCTGTCTGCCTCAGTTTCCTCCATCATAAAATGGGGCTAATGGCAGCACCTACCGTCTAAGGTTGTTGTGAGGATCCGATGGGATATATCTGTGAAGCACATCGCACAATGCCTGGCATACAGAGGTGCTACACAAACATCAGCTATTATTAATAATAAAATTTAGAATAAAACAACGAAAGTAGTTTTTAGTTTTCTCTTAGAATCATGAATTTCTCTTTGCTCTGCTGTGATTTTTAAAGCGTTTGCTATTAGGGTGAGCTTGTCTACCTCCTCTGTAAATGTTGAGCCTTCTATAGTTCTCATTTCTTTTATAATACTGTTTTTTAAATTCATCACTTCTTCAAAGAATTCTAATTGTTCTTATGAGAAAGTTTTTTTTTTAAAGTTTAGATAGCAGAAATAATTAGAGCACTTACACAGTAAAGTGCTTTACAAGTTATCTCATTCACAATAATTCTGAAGGTAGGTGCCATTATTAGCCCTTTTGTTACAGATGAAGAAACTGAGGGTAGAGAAGTTAGATGGCTTGTCCATGGTCATGAAATTGCAAAGTGTCTGAGGCCGGATTTGAACTTAGGTCTCCTTGACTCCAAGCTCTATCCACTGGGCCCCCTAGCAACCTCTGCTGAAGAGAATGGAGAGGATGCAAGAAGTATGGGGAGGGGGTACGTGTCATGATTTTCAAGAGAAGAGAAAGGACAGAACCTATGAATTATGAGCTTAAAATTGCCCCTTGCAAAATTCTAGAATCTACTTTATAAATGTCTGTGAAAGAGGTGCTATTAATACCTCCCTTTTAGATAATAGGAGATTTTGGAGTTATCTTTCTCTTCTGGGTTTGTGTCTTGGTCATCATTTTTGTTGCTGAAAACTTAGGAGTTAAATTCTAGGTCTCCCCTGCTTTAGGGATCAGGTCTTTCTTTAGTCTAGACTCCCCCTCTCTTCAGGGATCATACTAAGTTAGGGTTTCAACCCAAACCTTTTCCTTTACCACAAACATTCAAATTCTCCTCTCCTGTGATCATATTTTTTAAAAAAATCTTTGATTACACATGACGTTGCCTTACTTTGGTAGAATAGATCTGGTGGAGGCCTGTGCTTTGAGAGGGTGAAGGAGTGGAAAGGGACTTTGTATTTTTATTTACTAAAGATATGAACAGAAGTTCTCAGGGAAAGAAGCCCAGATTATCTATGGCCATATGAAAAATGCTCTGAATCACTATTAATCAGAGATATGTAAAAGTGGTTTTGAGATTCCATCTCACACCTATCAGACTGGCAAAGATGACAAAAAATGGAGCAAGATAAATGTTGGAGGGGCTTTGGGAAAACATGCACATTGATGCATTATTGTAGAATCAGTGAATGAATGCAACCATTCTGGAAAACAATTTGGAATCATACAAAAAAGTTACTAATCAGTGCATGTCCTTTGACCTAGCTGTACCACTGCTGGGCCTACGCCCCGAAGCAACCAAAGAAGTGGCAAAAGGTATCACATGTACAAACATATCTGTAGCGGCTCTTTTGTAGTGGCAAAATTGGAAACTAAAGGGATGCCTGTTAGTTTAGAAATGACTGAATAAACTGTGGTTTGTGAATGTGACACAATACTACTGTGCTGTAAGAGATGAGGAAATAGATGATTTCAAAGAAACATTTGTTCTTCAGTTGTTTTCAGTCATGTCTGATTCTTCATGACCCCATTTGGGGTTTTCTTGGCACAGATACTAGAGTGGTTTTGCCATTTCCTTCTCCAGCTCATTTTACAGATGAGGAAACTGAGGCAAACAGGGTTAAGTGACTTGCCCAGGGTCACATGGCAGTACGTATCTGAAGCCAGATTTAAACTCAGGAAGATGAGTCTGAGGCCAGGCCTGGCACTCTATCCACTGGGCCACTTCACTGCCCTCAAAGAAACACAGACTTAACCTGATACAGAATAAAGTGAGCAGAGCCAGAACCATTTATACTGTAACATCAACATTCTCCAAATGAGCAATTGTGAAGACTTTTATAAAGTGATGAAGAACAAAATGGGCAGAACCAGGAAAAGGATTTATACAATGACAGCAACCTGTGAGAGCACTGCACCTGGGTGAGTACAAGCCCCGTGAGGAAGGGTGATGACACCCACTGCCCACGCCTCCTGACAGAGGGGGATGGACTTGGGCTGTAGAACGCAGCAGACGCACCTGTGCATACAGCCAGTGACGGAGTGTGTCTTGTTTAACTATGTGTATCTAGTACAATAATTTATTTTACTTTATTTTTCAATGGGATGGGGGTGAAAGGGAGAAAATGATTTTCCGGAGAGTTGGTGGGGAGGCGCTGCTGCAGACCTGGAGTGTTGTGTGCACTTTCAGAGGAGGTCGCTATATTGCTGGTTGTGCTTAATTGTTTTCCTTTGTTACAGGAGAGTTCTCACTGAGTGAAGGTAACGTGGAAATGTGTGTAAATGTAAAAGGGCAACATCAATAAAAAACAAAGAAGGAATGAGAGTCGATCAGAGAGCTCCATGCGCAGCTGCACTGATTTTAATAGTTCATCTTCCCTGTTCTTCCATCGGAGGAGGAGTGGTCATCTGTGACAGTATTATATGGGCTTCATATTTTAATGTCCCATCATTCAAAGTGTCCTTGCCTTTTCTAAGACATCTTGTCTGAATATTCTGAAATCTGCTTCCTTCAGATCTAGGTGAGAAGTATGAGTTAGGCACAGAATTTTCTTGTTTGGCTATGAAGGGTGCTGAGATGACATAAGCACCCTTTTTCCAAGAATCACTCCATCTCTATTCACAGGGCTTTTTGAGAGCAGCAGTTCGCATCACTTAATTACCCTTGGTGTAGTGCTCCTCATACTGTAAGAACAGCTCTGCCCCAGGCACTGTGAAGTGTTACCTTAGTATTAGCTACCACCCCTCATTTTCTGTGCCTTTTTCCTATTGATCTCTTGCTGCTCTGATGTCTGGTTTGATTAGGTCCAAGACCACATGGCTCATGGCCCTAGTTTTCAAACTTCACTCCTGATCCCTGTTCGAGGATCCCATTGCTTCCTTCCCCAAGTGAATCAATGCCTTAGCTAATCTCCCTCAACTTGACCGCTGTCCCATTTAACTAGGCCAACTTCCCATCTGGTCTAGTTGAACCCTGGTCCTGTACCTGCCTGTAAATGCCATGCCTTCTGGAATAAAAACAGTCACATATGCAGCAGCTTGAGACTTTGGGGACTTTGTAAAAGGAAGATGTTATTAATAGATTTTTACTTGAAAATAGCAACTTACTGGTGTTACCCATGGCAGAGTACTATCTGTTTAAAAGTAGTTAGGCTGTTTTCGAGATTATTATATTATAGATCAGGATGAATATGAGTTACTTTTTTGACCCCATGTGTAAGCATGAAATGACAAAAATGGATTCCGTTGATTCATACATAATGCCAATTTAGTAGAAACTTACTAGAAGTGACTGATAAACGGGGATAGAAACATTTTAAAATGAAGTGCTTAAACTTAAAAGTTTATTCATTAATAACAAAGAGCCACCCCAGTTAAATTACCATAAGCCACAACAACACAACAACTGCTAATCCAGAAAATAGGAATTAAGGGACATGGAAGATCCATAATAAGCATCTGGGGGATATGGAATTTTTCCCGTGAGTGTTGTAAAGAGCTCATAATTTAAGAGTGCCAAAGCCCAAGTGCGTTATGAAGGTCTTTCCTCAAAAGTGACATTAATTGCATATCCCACAGATGCTTATTATGTATTCTATTTATAATACCAAAGAGAAAAAATATCATTTAAAATATAAAGGCTTAATACTGTGTAAGGGTAGCAATATATCATGACTATTTTGAGATGTTAAAAGCACATAAAAATTGGGAGATCTAAACATCAAGCCTGTGCATCTTAAACTAGCATGCTTAAGAATCGTTTTCAAGTAACGACACGTTAAGTGTTATGACGGCACGGCAGCAAGACCTTGGGTTTTGGGGAGGCCTGTTACAGGTAAGAACTAATAGAGAGACTCCACAGGTCCACATAGGCTCCTGATGAAAACCAACCTGCTAAAAATACAATTTGCTAAAATTACTTTTAGAAAATTGAAAACAATACTCTTTTAGCTTCCAGAATGTGATAATAATAATAACAATGAACACTGCTATAGTGCTCACTATGTACCAGGCTCTGTGCTAAGCCCTTGACAACTATGATCTCATTGGATCCTCACAACCACCCAAGGTGGAGTTATTCCAATTAGCCCCATTTTACAGATGAGGAAACTGAGGCAAACAGAGGTTAAGTGGTTGGCCCAGGTAATAAGTGTCTGAGACTTGATTTGAATTCAGATCTTCAAGTCTCTAGTCTCAGTGCTCTAACCACCGCACCACTTAGTTAAATGCTTTACTTTAAAAACTGTCTGTGTATGCACAGGTATCACACCTTAGGGTGGCAAGCAACTAAAAAAAATAATTCCAGGTACATCAAGGAAAGAAGCTTAACTCAAGATGTAAACAGTCTAAGAAAAACTTTACGATCATAAGAATTATTAAAGGCAGCTAGTTGGTGCTGTGGATAGAGCAGAGTTAGGAGGACCTGAGTTCAAATCCAGCCTCAGACACTTAGTAGCTGTGTGATCCTGGGGAGGGCACTTTACGCTGATTGCCTTAAAAAAAATTATTGAAGCAATCATGCCACATCCAATTCTCAACATATTTAAAAGGTTTATGAATGATATTGAATATATGTTTACTATACATTGTTTTCAACAATGTTTTTAAGAAATTACAACTAATGTTTTGTTTAATGCTTAAAAAAATGTTATTTAACATTTCCTAAGGAAAAAATAACTGAAGTTAACCAGACGATAACAAATCCAATGCATAAAATGATAGGATGACTAAGCAGGTTACTGGATGGCCCTGAATTTCAATCAGTAAGTATTTTTTAATCACCTGCTACAGGCTGGCCCTGTGCTATGCACTAGGGACACATATACAAAAATTAGACAGTCTCTGGCTTTGAGGAATTCAAATTGTATAGGGGGAGACAAATAATGAAATTCAGGGGGGTGGTACTCACGTACAAGATATACTCAAACTGAGCTTTGAATGGAACTCAGGACTCCAACAAGTGTAGAAGGTAAGGAGGGAGTGAAGCTGAGTATTGAGGAGAGCTTGTGCAAAGGTGTGGAGAGACACAGCACTGTATGCATACAAGATGAGAAAAAAAAGGACGATCTGGCTGGATCATCGAGTACAAGGAGAGGAGGAATGTATAAGAAGGATGGAAAGGAAAGTTTATTGATGACTATTAATGTTTGAGTTTATTGTATATTCATTCCTAATTTTAAAGATAAATAGATTGGATTTTAAAAAAAACTATGTCTCTTTGTGCATACTGCCCAGTGTCAATAATTGCAATTACTTATCAATACAATTATTTTAAGTTGAACTATTTTATTAGCAAACTACAACTAGAGACATAGCTCCTGTTTCCAAGAATGTCTAAATGTTTTGGTTTTCAAGAGGTTTGAAAAAGAACGAAACACTTTTTTTTTCCTTTTAAATGCACAATTTTCTAAATCTTTCTTGAAATCTCCAGGTACTATATCGGAAAAGAGATTTTAAGAAACTTAAAAAAACTTTTCCCATATAAAACTCATGTGATAAGGTAAAAAGAGAACTTAGCCCCAATACTGCTTATTTATACATGAGAGCTGCTGCCAGTTAGGATCTGACCAAGTCCTTTTCTGAATATAAACATGTATTTACTCCCTCATTCTACAGAAATTGTTTGGATTGATGAAGTACTATTGTTGGTTCATTTATCGCTGGCATATTTACAACTCTATAGTTGATTCCCCAGCTTTTGTAAAATTATGTTGACTTTAATAAAAAAAAATCCTTGTTTTGTTTGAAGAATCAAAAAACCCTCTAAAAGAGCTGTTGTGCATACACAGTAGCACACTTCAGTTGATATGAAGACCACATATTTTGATCTTCTTCCCCAGGAAGGATGGCATGGGACAAGCACAATTCTCTCTTCCCATCTGGTTTCTGCTAACATACAATTCCTAATGTTCAAATGAGTCCACTTGTTGATAATTTACTCAAGCCATCTGGTTATGCGGATGGATCTTCAAGTATTCAATTGAATGAAACTTCTAAAATAATGTTCCTTTTTTAAAAAATATATACTCTGAAGTAACAGAAATGGTTGACTTCTGCATTAAGTTGTGAGACATGGGAAATTACAAGATACTGAAATCCTTTCCCCAAAATTCTGGGATCCTTCCTTACAATTGTATTTCTTTGAGAAGCCTGAAAGACTCAGAGTGTGACAGTAGTTTTTCCAATGAGAAAGCTCATTTTCTTCTATTATTTTTTTTTACTTTTTGAATTTTGTTTTTTGTCATATTTTCTCTTATCTTGATGTCTCATAGAGTCATTAGTTTACATTTGCTCAATTCTAATTTTTAAGTAATTATATTCTTCAGTGAGCCCTTGAACTTCCTTTTCCATTTGGCCAATTCCATTTTTTTGGGTTTTTTTTTGTTTTTATTATTTTTTTAAATTTATTTTTGACATGTTTGGTTTTCAGCATTG
>CM053623.1:27495289-27542618 GCA_028646595.1 Phalanger gymnotis | reverse complement strand
AAAAAAAAAGAAAAAAAATTTCCATGTGCTAGATAATCTTTAAATACTTTTAAATTTACTTCTTATAAAAACCAATTGTCTTACAATATTGGCATGAGAAATATTTATTATTTTAAAAAATTCAGAACTAAGATCAAATTAACTATTTGTATTGCTATGAATGATAATCGCCATTAAAAAATGGTCCTCCACTGAAGTCTACCTGACTGAATTACATTTAATAATTCATATCCATTTTAAAATAGCATTTAGTATTTTAGAACCTAGTGTTTACCCTAAGACATCAAGAAAGAAACAGGAGCCACACTAAACCATATGTAAGGATTCCCTTAGGATGCATTTTGACTTAGTTTTAAAATGTAATATTATGTATGTTTTATTGTATTTTATTTATTTTGTTAAATATTTTCCTATTTATATTTTAATTGTTTTCAGGTCACACTCAAGAGTGTTGCGGGCCCTCTGTTTGACACCTCTGCTCTAAGAAGCCAACCTCTCTCCAAGAAAGCAATTTAAAAGCAATTTGAAAAAAAGTAGTCACATGATTATTTTACATATTTTGATCTTATAGTTTAAATGCAAGATAGATGTAGGTCTGTGCCAGTCAGTCTGAAGCAATTTTTTCCCTAGGTATGATTTTTATCAATGATACCAAAAAACCAGAAGATAATCATTTTTAGAAAGCTTGGATAAATTCTCTCTCTGTAGGAAATGTGATCTTTAATTGTGGAAGTCTTAGGAGGGAATCTATCCTAAATGAACCTGTTAAAAATGTTTAGTTTAATGAAATCAGATCAATTTCTAGTATGAGTTGTCATTAAATCAATAGCATGTGTAGTCTATTATCCCGATCCTTGATAGGGGCTCTTGTGTGGTCTATTAAAGACTGCAGGCATAAACTGTACATTAAAAATATTTTCCCTTTGCTCAGAATACTTAAGATAAAAATCTCTTAAATTTAAGAAAGTAGAAAGTAATGCTGATGATCACTCACATGCTAAACAGCTTAGCTTATCTTCCATTGAAATCTTAATGGAAGATAAATGTGATGCAGAACATTCCCTTACCTCTTGGATTTCTTTTCATAACAAAGAATGTTATTTGCATCTGTCAATTATAAATATCTCAAGACACTGAAAGGGGGAGATCTTTAACTATAAAAAGAACCATGAAACTTTCTATTTGCAAACAGTATAAATGTATTTAATGAAATGTTTAAAGGTAAGAATCCCAAGAAACAGATTTTCAAACTTAAGAATAATTATCATAATAAGAACACAATGTCATTTGTGTGAGTGGTTTGTTTTCTTTGGAAGATAAACCTTTAGGCCTAAATTTATATTGCTCCACAGTCTGATATCTATCACCAGGAAGACAGGCCCCTGAGGCTAGAGCCTGTAATGCCATCTAGCAGACTGCCACACCCTTAGCAGGCCCTGGAATGTGAAATGCCCATCCACATTGTCTAGATCAGATGGAACCAGAATAACTGAATGGGAAAAGCTCAACGTATTTTCATTTGTAGGAACTTCAAAAAGAAAGGCGTGGATTCATTAAACAGAAAATCAATAAGCATTTTACCACATATTCCTTTTTGTAGGAAATACACACATTGACTTTTCCATGGAATTTATGTGAATGTTCAGAGGTTGCATTTGATTGCTTCCAATAAAGGGACTGCTTTCACTGTGTTGCCTTAGCCACTTTAAAATAATTTGCTGGCACAGTGTATACAATGGGACTCAGCCAGGCATGGGAGCCAGGGTCATCCCCACAGAGTTAGGGAGATCTGGGGATGAATCCTGCCTTTGACACTTATCAGCTCTGTGACCACAAGCAAATGAAATTACTTCATCGATCAGTTCATCAGGCAATTCTCCAATATTTTAAGTCGCAGAAAGGTTGCTGAAACTGGTAGAACTGGTATTTAAAGTAAGAAACTAGGTCCAGATTTAAAAAAAGAAAACATGTACATTAGCACTAAATATGCATAGACATTTAAGGCATGGCCATGTGTGATTCTGTGCCTTTAGTAGTAGTGATATCATTGACATTTTGCTTTTTAAAGCCAAAATTTAAGCCTTTAAGAAAAAAAAAGGAAGTTCTATTTATTTTCATAGAAGTAAGTTTGCTGTGAGTCATTTGCACTGCATAAACATCATACTCTTCCCAGGTCTTTTTACCTAACATGATTATCAATATCAAGTTACATTAGGTACCACTGAGAAAAGAAGAACATTTTCTGTATTATATAATGCTCAAATACTAAAATATAAATTCCCTTGAGAAGGGCCAATTTTCTATTAGAAGTGACTACTTAAAGTGCTGACCACTAGAAGGCTAATGTGTTAAAATTCCCTCAGTTGAGTTTTTCCCAAGCCACCTGCTTTTTAAATTGTTTTAAATTTGCCCGCCAAGAACATAATACAGGAACAGCGACCTGGACTGAAGACTCCACAGGACTACATGATGTCTAAGGTTCCTTCTGGTGCTGTCAAGGATCTCAATGTTTCTTAGAGGGCATCGATTCAGGAGTTCCCTCTAATGACACAGACCACAGCCTGTTCACAGCTGCCGGCATCCTCCCCAGGTCTGTCACAGGGGATGCATCCCACGTGCCTGAGATCTTACACAAGAAGGCACCAATACTGGGGCTGCCCATGTCACAGACCATCTCTCTCTCTTTATCTTATAGTTCCTTCATGACGCCTTTTACTCTTGTTCCTCCTCTGAGTTCCCTTGTTGTCACGTGACACAGTTTGCTCACATTCACAGTGGCTGCCTAACACCACACAAGGTTGGCAAAATGTGACTATTGAAAAGTTGGGACTTTTGTTTCAAGGGAAGCTTAGGGTCAGTAAAGCCTTGCAGCTTTCCCAAAGAAATCCAGGCTACTCTCATCTTCCAGGTCAACTCTGGGCTCAATTCACGGCCACCTGGATGGCCTGTCACCCACCCATGTACTTCTGGATGAGCCGCTAGAGCAGAGGCTCTAAATCTTGGGTCTTGGACCCCTTTGGCAGCATCTGCCGAAACCTGTGGACTCCTCTTCAGAATAATGTTTTTAAATAACACAAAGGATTACAAAGGAAATCAAATTAAATTGAAATACAGGTGTATAAAAAAACCCAAAAAGCAAAACTTCCAAGTTCATGGATGCAAGCTGACGACCCATTTTATGGTCTCCTAACTCTTGTCTCTGCTCAAAGTCTCTGTCCATTCTAGGACATCCTCTGCTCTGCTGCTTACGTGATTTTCCTTAATCACAAGTCTGACCACGTGCATCAGTACGGCAGTATTAACAATGTAGATGGTAACTGTCCAAATGCGTATGTAGTTCTGTATTGCAAAGCATCAGAGACTCTCCACATGGTAAACCATTTATTCAGACATCAGAGAACCAGATCCCACAAGCCATTTATCCAATCTATTCCACACACAATAAAACAATCTGGAGCCTGGCTATCCCAAAACAAATTCACAGTATGGCTAAGTCAGCCCGTTCAGCTCCAACAATCACGAGGGCGGCCATCAGCAGCCATAACTGCTTGCGCTCTCTCTCTCTCTCTCTCTGCATTTCCTGTGTCATAATTTCCTTTTCCTGTCAGGAAGCTCCTCCTACCACATGTAACCTAGGCTCCACGTGGCCTATTAATGGGTGGGAAAGATGTTCAGATCTAATTGCTGCTACACCACGTCACTCCTGCTCTATCAATGCCCTAGCTCCCTACTTGCCTCCTTGTCTGACTCACTAAATGGGTCTTCTTGCTGCTTCTCCCACATGACCGCTCATCTCTCCTCTCCTGCACTTTGCCCTGGCTATTTCCTGTGCCTGGAATGCTCTTCCTCCTCACCTCTCCTCTGCTAATCCTCAGCATCCTCCAAGGGTCAGCTTCAGCACCATCTCTTGAGAAGGAATCCTTTCCTGACCCTCCCAACTATGAGCGCCCATCCTCTCTCCACTGCCTTATATGCATCACGTAGAGAGTCATTGTCCACTTATAGATGAGAGATGTATGTGCTGTCACTCATGAGGGAATGTCAGTGCCTTGGAAGGCAGGACCTGGTTTATTTTTGCTCGTGCCCCTACTACTTTGTACAATGCCTGTCTTGTAGTAGGTACTTGGTAAATACTCATTGACTGATACGATCCCTATGACCTAGTCCAACATTTTCAACTGCTTAAGAAAAGCTAAGACAGACTAATATATAATATCCAACCAGAGCACAATCAAATCAAAATATAAATGAGAATAAGCAACGGCACGCCACTTGTCCTAACTGCCAATGATCAACTAGTGTAATGATAATCAATTGACTGGACACTCTTCAGAGTTGGTTATATGTGCTTAATTACAAAGTAAACAGCGAGGGATAATGAAGACAAATATATCAGACTATGACTATTAGTGATGGCGTAACATCCTAGTTCACCAAAATTATATTAAAGATAGTATCAACTCAGTTAGAGAAAAATGATGCAAATAAATAAATAAATGTGTTTGAATTAATATATTAAGTAGACAAATCTATAAGCATTTATTAAGTGCCTACAATCTCTC
This sequence comes from Phalanger gymnotis, assembly GCA_028646595.1. Taxonomy (NCBI): domain Eukaryota; kingdom Metazoa; phylum Chordata; class Mammalia; order Diprotodontia; family Phalangeridae; genus Phalanger; species Phalanger gymnotis. The sequence goes on along the minus strand of CM053623.1, from coordinate 27,538,056 downwards.
AGGTACTGTGCCAAGTACCAAAGAGAACCAAATTAAATTGAAATAGAGATGTATAAAAAAAGAAAAGACAAAAATTACAAGTTCATGGACACCAGCTACCTAAGCTGACAATCTATTTTTATGGCCTCTTAATTGGTCTCCCTGCTTAAAGTCTCTCCCCATTCCACTAGAAGTAAGCTTAAGTAGAATAAGGATTCATCAAGATGCAATGAAACACAGATAATTACAGTATATTCTAATTTTTTTTCATGGAAATCTATAACACAATTATTCTTTATACCACTCAAACAATTTATACTGTATACAGACATCCACTATGTCTGTAGTACATTTGTTTGGCCACTGTCTTTTCTGAACATCACAAGTGATGATTCAAGTATTTCTTTTGCTGCACTAATTTTGGGGGAGAATATCAATCTTGCTTACTAACGCCCTATTGCCTTCTAGATCACTCCTCAAAGTTTATAATGGGAATCAAGAGGAAATGAATATTGTAAAGATTTTGAAGGAATTCACCTTTTGACCATCATGCTCAAAAGTCGAAAACCAGGGTTCAGCAGTTTCCATAAGATGTGAAAACATTGCACTAAAAATGGAAGGGGAAAATGGTTATTAATTGCCATAACAGGAAAGTTATTGAAAAGAATGTGTCAAAACAGTTTTTATACTTACTAGGCATCATGTTCCAGATACTCAGGATTCAAAAGAGCTTTCATTTCCTCACTTAAAAAAACCAAAACAAAACACAAGTGAATAATCAAAGTTTGTATTTGGGTCAGTATTCTACATTTACCACTATAAAGAGAACCATATTCCTCCATATAGTTCAAATAAGAAAAATTAGCTCTCTTAAATGAAAAGAGAAGCTCTATTGAATAAATAAAGTCTTTCCTTTCTATTAAGATCAAAAACAAATGAGTTGCCTCGTGTGCACTACAATGAAGTAGCTATCTTATTATTCCAAATAACAAATTACTGAATGTCACAACAGATACCTTGAGTATGCTTGATCTAGAATAATTGATTACTCTACAATCTATCACTGTTTGTCCAAAAGGAAAAAAAATGGTTATTGGTCAAATTTGCAATGGCAAAACATTAATTTATTTTGCTTTAATAGCTTCTATTTTTATTGTATTTTACCAGCAATTAATCAGTGACAGCTCTTCTTATCAATCTAGTCTACAGTATTATTTAACTTTTTTGATGGATAAAGCCTATTGATAAAATAGCATGTTTCCCCCTGGCAATGAACTATCCTTTATTTTTTAAGTGAAGTAACTTCTATACATAATATTTTAGGTCTGTAATTTTTTAAATGACAGTGTACAAAAACAATTTATGTAAACATACTACTCCAAAAATCACATCGGATATTGCAGAAGAAATTTAATGCAGAAACTAAAGTTAAAATTGTTGACCTTTAAAAAACACAGGAAGATTAAAAATATAAACCTATTTGACTGGAAGGTAAATACAAATATGATTAGTATAACTTGCTGGGTTAAAAGAGATCTAGAATGCTATGTAAAATATAGACAAGACACTTATAAACTAGTGGGAGCAGAAGAAGGTCGAAATATAATAATAATTATGACAAAGGAGAATGAGAGAAGTAAAAAAGAGAAATTCAAATAAAATGCCTTAAGAATTTTAAGAGAAGGAAGAGAAATCAGTCCTTTCCCAGTGGGGAGGGGAATGGACAAGGCGAATCAGACAGGGCTAACTCAGGTTTGGCCAAGAAAGATTAGGAATTTCAGATGGTGCAGGAGCAGGGGGAGAATGAGAACAGGGGACTCAAGTGGAACTAGAATTTGGAATAAGAAAGAGAGCAGGAGGAGAAGACTGGTTTGAGCCAAGAACAAAGACTCTAAAATGCAAACTTCCAGTAAATTAACAAAACAGGAAAAACCTGGTGAAATACCCTGTCTGGACACTTTACTAATCAGATAGGGATCATAAGCTTATTTACAGTCCTTCCTCTCTCCCATTCCTTCAGCCTCGCCCTCTTTTCCCAGAGCCGGTGGTCATCCAGCAATGGCCAGATGAACACTTCTCGGGTATGCTCTGGAGCACTTAGTGTAGACGGCTGTTCAGCTGTTTTGTCCTGTCTGACTCTTTGTGAGCCCATGTGGGTTTTTCTTGGCACAGATATTGGAGTGGTTTGCCATTTTCTTTTCCAGCTCTTTTTCCAGACGAGGAAACTGAGGCCAAGAGGGTTAAGTGACTTGGCCAGGGTCATACAGCTATTACGTGTGTGGGGCCAGATTCCAGCTCAGGGAGATGAGTCTTGCTGACTCCAGGCCTGGCGCTCTGTGCACTCTGGCGCCACCTAGCTAACCGACTGTGGACTAGGAAGCCCCTTAGTCTGCTTCTATTCCTGAGACTCTGGGATTGTTGGCTGAGCCGTCTTTCCAGACAGTTGTTCTATGTCAGCATAAACAAATTAACTTCATCACTGGCATAATGTGTTTGCTTTACCGGGTGACAATCACTCAATATTTTTCCCTAAACAAATCGAATGATCTTGGAATTCTTTACTTCTTGGGGTTATCTTTGTCAGGGTTCCTTCCATTCCTGGTGAGGACTTTTCATTTTATCTTTGTGACAGTTTGTTTACTTTAGCAAATGAGGGAGGGCAGATCTGGAAATGAGAGGCTGGACCTTGGGGTCGAGGTCCTAGCTGAACTTAGGGCTGTTTGTATGAACGAGCTCACAGGGATGTTCACCTGGATCCTAACAGGGCAGATTTCTTCCAAAGAGCTCACCAAAGTGCTCCTCTTCCTTGGGGCCAAACTGGCTTGTTTGCTTCTCCTTTCCTCTGTGCCTCTGTCCCTGACATGCCTAATGAATCCCCTAAATGTCTAGTTGGTATAATCACCACCTGTCACGTTATAGTTTGTATTATGGCTATTGGTATAATCCTACTAGACTATAAACTCACAAGTTCTTGTTTCATCTCTGTATTGTCGTCAGAGCGCAGCATCGCTCTGCACACAAGAGTCCAGGATTCTCTACACCTACAGCTCCCAATTTACTATAATAATGAAAGAAAACAAGCGAATCCCCAAAGTTCTAGACAAAACTTTAAGGAAAACAAATGTTTCTAATGCATACTGAAACATGGATTCCACTGACCAAAACTTTAAAAGTATTCGTTATGAAATAAGTCAATTTTCACAGAATAGAATTGCATCAGCTTGGCTTTCTTTGAATCTTATTATGCTAATCTAGAATTAAAACTACTTACTATATAATAAAGGGGGACAGTTAGGTGGTACACTCTAGAGTGCTGGGCCTGTAGTCATAAAGACCTGAGTTTGAATTCAGCCTCAGCCACTTATAATCTGTGTAACCCTGGATCATAACTCTATTTGCCTCAGTTTCCTAATCTGTAATGTGATCTGGAGAAGCCAATGCAAACCATTCCAGTATCATTCCCAAGAAAACCCCAAATGGGGTGATGAAGAGTCAGACACGAGTGAAATGACTGAACACCACCAACTATGACAAAGACCCCGTCTTACTGGTTCTTTTTATTTAAGTGTTCAGAAGTTACTCAATTAACATCCCCTTTATTATAAAGGCCTTGAAGGGGAGGGTAGAGGGACAGGGGACTTATAACGGGACTGAAAGCACAGCAAGACAATGAAGACTTACCTTGGCCGTGCAGCTTCACTGGCATGTAGGAAGGCTTGGTGGTCACAGTGTAGGATAAACACTATTGGTGCTAAGAGCTCATGCATACCCTGAGACATAGGGAGAAAATGAGAAAAAGATGTTGAATCCATTAGATTACAGCGCACTACAAAGATGGATTTCTATAATCTGCAACAGCCAGTAACATTACCATATACCGTAAAAGAAGAAAAAAATCAAATGGCTTCAAAAAAAAGTTGTCTCCTTTTTAAAAATTGTCAGTTCTAACTGAAGCACAGCATTTATTCTTCTTCAAGATACAGTGAGTGGTTTTCTTTTAAATGACACAGCAGACAATAAACTGGCATGGTAGACAACCTTGCACCTGTCAGTTGCTACAAGAACTATGCTCATAAATATGAATTTCATCTATGCAAATTACAATCATGAGCTTCAGCAGAAAGATATCCAGTAAGAAGGGTAACAGAGAAAAGTAGACCGGAGGAAATTACACCCAATGTTTTCATCGTACAATGGCTCAGAATTAGGATGTCAGTAGCTTTTGAGAAGAGCTGAAGTCAGCTAGCTCAGAATGTTGGACAATGAAAGGTCCCTACCTTTTAAGGGTATGACAAGGACATGGAGGCTTTAAAATACAGTTTTCCTTATGTTAATCTTGTAAAATATTTTTTAAAAAGAGAATTTTTTTTCTGACAATTCAAAGGTTTTAAATTTCATCTAGTAATTTAAATAAAAATAGAATTCACTACTGAACTTGTGACTTACTAATCCCAAGGATTAATTGAATATAACTATGCAACAGTCTTTAATGTTAAATTACTAAGATGTCCTATTATAGTTAAGTTCATTTTGGGTTAGCATAGATAAAGGCAAAGTTGCACGTTAATTTTCTAGATAACTTTATCACTACCCCCACATGACAAAATTTTTCCATTTTGAATATTTTTCATGGACATTTTGGCTCTATTTGAAAACAAAGGTTAATAAACATAATTTTACTTTAATGGCTCAGGATCCTTGTTATGGACATCAATTAACAAACTTTTTGAATACAGTGATATCACCCTCAGGGACTATTTAGATATATAAGTAGAGTTCTTACACTAAGTGCTACTCGAGTTCTCAGCTCTGCTTTTCCTTACAGCTTTCCCATGTCTGTATTCTCCATGAAGCTCACACTGGCCTACCAGTCATTCACTGAAGTAGGCATCCCATCTCTTGCCTTTGGGTCTTCGGATGCAGGTCCACATTTCTAGAACCGACTCCTTCCTCATTTTCACTCCTCTGAATCCCAAGCTTCCTGCAAACACCAGCTCAGGGGTCACCCCATACACAAAGTCTTTCCTGATAGCCCCCTCAGGAGGTGCTCTACTTACATGCAATATCCCACTCACCAAATGGATCCAGCAGGAGGATGCAGCCAGAAAGCCCTTCTCCAACCTTCCTTCCAGTGTTTCCTTTCCCTTTCCTGCTCCTAGCTGGACACTGACACCCACCCCCCTACGCTCACAGTCTTCTGTGAGAAGAGTCATTCTATCGCACCACTATCCTGCCAGGTCACCAGCCTCCCATGGGAGATGAGGAACCCTGTTCCACTGTGCATCAGTTTCCTGCCTTCCATCACTACCTTTCCTGCCTGGTCTCTGGCCAGTGTCACCGTATTGACACCGAGTCGATCGAGAGTATGAATCGAGGTGTAAGAAGGTTTGGGAAGATCAGAAAGATAGGAGGGAGATAACATGGCTTACTTCTTGGTCACAATGATGCTCCTCAGTCTCCTTTGTGGCTCTCTGTGTCGCACCTAATAATCACTGGTTATCTCCAAAGCTCTATTTTAGGTCCCCTTTTCTTTTTTTCTCTACATATTAGATGATCTCATTAGTTCCCATAGATACAATTATCACCTATCAGTAAAACTTTCCAAGATCTAAACGTCCAGTCCTAATCTTTCTTCTAAGCTCCAATCCCAGGTTTCCACTTGACTGGGAGACATTTCAGCCTGGACATCTTGTAGACATCTCAAACTCAACCTATCCAGAACAGCAGTCATCTGGCATCTTTTTTCTGAACTTACTCCCTCCACCCAACCCATAATCACTTCCATATACTAAGCAGGACAGAATATAACAATTGTGTATGAAACTGTTATGGACTACTTGCTTTTTAAAATATGTATAATAAATTTAACCTAAAAAAGGCTATTGCAATGTCTACGCAAGAGGCGATGAAGGTCTGTATTAGTGTGGTAGCTGTGGGAATAGGGAAGGCAAGCATTTCTTGATCGCTTATGATGTGCTCGGCAGTAGGACTACTAATACAAATAACACGATTGATACTTTCAAGGAGCTTACATCTACCTGGACAACTGCTACCCTTCAAGAACTCAACTGAGAAGAGGAGGTTAAGGAGCAAGTAGGTAGTAAAGAACTCTAGCTCCTGGGTGTAAACAACAGGTCACTGAATGGGGAAGTTTGGTAATTATTCAACGTGAAAGTAAAATTGATATAGTAAAAGCTGTACTGTCTGGCACCGTATAGGAATTCAACACTTCTAAAATCCATCATTAAAAGCTCAAGAATTTATATCTGAAGTGAAAAATGAAGAGTATAATAGCCTGTATATTGGATTAACTAGGCTTGCTACATAGTTTATATTTATTTTATTGATGTTTTCAAAATAAGTTAGATGTCTGCCTCTAATATGTGAAAAACAAATAGTGAAAAACAAATATTTAGATTATGTGGTCAAATCATTGCCTTTTCTTTCACTTGCAGTTCCAGAAATTAAGAGGTGAGACTACTTTATATATGAACTAAACTGAATTATTGTTTTTAGTTAACTAGCTTACAATACCTGACCATTCTGTAAAATTTGTTTTCTAATCTATATCAAGTGTCAAGAGAAAGCATAAGAATCATATATGGACTATATTATGGACAAGCAGTTATGGAAATTTGTCCATTAGCACCTTCTAAAAAAGGTTGATGCATGAGTTTGACTTTAATAGCTACTTCTTACATACCCTCATAAAGAATATTCACTGAAAATGTTAAGCAAAACTGCCTACTAGAGCACTAAGATTAGGGACCATTGCTTTCCACTTTTCAAGTATACTGAGCATTAACAGGAAAAGAGAATGTTACTGTAATAGTAAAAATGGCTCTCCTAGTTTGGCACACTTCTCTATGTATCAGTTCATACAAGTCTCCCTAGGCTTCTCTAGGCTTAAGAATTCTGAGCAATGCAATTGTCAGAGGCTCAATGATGAAGAATGGTAACCAACACCTGACAGAAAGGTGATGGACTAAATATGCAGAAAGACACATGTTTTTGGACAAGGACAAGTGGGAATTTATTTTGCTTGATTATGCATATGTTACAAGGGTTTTCTTTTCTTCTTTTTTTTTTTTTTGGAGGGGGGACGTGCAGAGGAAGTAGAAGGAAAGTAAAAAACTGTCTCATTAATTTAAAAAATAAAAAGAAAAGAGGAAAAGAAAATGAGGGCTGCAGGTTTCCATTCTAATAGCTTGCTATCAATCATGTGGGTTGAATTTGACCCGAGTTTGGCTTTATTTTTTCAGTGTTGTCTCTAGTTACATTTTTTCTAGTCCTTATGTAGACTGTTCTTTGGACACTGCTTTCTTCACTCCCTATCACTTCATATAAGTGTTTCTATGTTTTTTTGAATCCTTGAGACTTGTTATTCTTTAGAACATAACAATACTCTATTACATTTATATATCAGTTTGTTCAACCATTCCCAAATGGTTGGGGATATATTTCGATTCTCTCTCTTATGTCATTACAAATAATTCTATAAAATTGCTGTACTTGGGAGATTTTTTTGTGGACTATTTTTCAAAGCCTCGATGAAGAGCCAGCTCCTGATCAAAGCTTTTTCTGACTACCCAGGCACCTTCTGGAGTTGCTGGTTTTTCCTCTTCCTGACTTACTTTGTATAAGCTGTTTATGCTTATAAACTATTTGTATGTACCTAGATTGTTTACCAGTTCATGTAAGCTCTTTGAGAACAAGAATTATTTTGTTTTTTGTACCCCTAGGGTCTAAGCATACAATGTTTGTCATATGGCAGGCACTTAACTGATTAATTGAATCTTTGATTATAAATCAGTGCTAGAGCAAACAGGATGAATGTCTCAGTAATTTTTCTTGCAAAATTCCAGGTTGTTCTTTCTAGCAGTTGTATCAATACCAATTCCACAACCAAGGAATTAATATACCTATCTTCTTATAATACCTGTGATGTTGAATTTTTGCATCTTTAATGCTCTTTTTCAATTTGATGGGTGAAATTTTTTCTTAGTTATTTTACTTTGCATTAAATTATTAATGATTATTGATTTTGAAATTTTTTACAGATGGCTGTTGATAGTTTATGTTTCATGTTGGAAAACTGAATGTACCTTTTGAGAACTTATCTACTGGAGAATGCTACTAATTTTCCTAACATTGAACTATCCTTGCAATCTTGGTATAAATACAACTTGGTCATAATGCTTATTCTTGGATACATTAATGCTATTTAGGCTTTTATATTGACTAGGGATAACGGTTTATAATTTAAAAAAACCTACTGTATCTTTCACTGGTTTGGGTACAATGAAGAAGTTGGGTAGATCATCTTCTTTATGTTTAAGGGGGGTACATATCTTATTTTTAATATGTGCCTACATTTCCTACAGATTTTGGATATAAGATTTTTATCACAGATGTACAATGCAAGGACATTTTATAACAAATTATCTTTTCTTCTAATTCTAGCTGCATGAATTTTATGTGTAAAAAATCTTTATAATTTTACATAATCAAGATGGTCCAATTTGACTTTCATAATTTCCTCCCTTTTTAAAATGTTATAAATATCCCCCTATCCACAGTTGTGAAAGATTTTATCCTTAATTTTTTAATGGCATAGCTGCTTATGCTCAGATTTTATATCCATTAGGAATTTACTATAGTATGTACTATAAGATGCTGGCCTAAGTATTTTGTGCCAATAGCTTTCCAGTTTTCTCAGCAGTTCTTAATTAAGAGTCATTTCTCAGTTCAAAGTATCATAGATATACCCCCAAGGCCTCATGTTATAGTTGAAAAAATTAGACTGAGAAAGATGACTTGTACAGGGCGCCCACAACTAGTATTTGGGTCAAGACATGAACTCAGGTCCACAGTCAAGTTTTCCTGCCTCTACAAATAGCACTCTATTCACTGTACCACCTTATTCATATTGTTTGTTCTGTGGAATACCCAGACGACCTTTTTAATTTATTTATTATTTATTCTTCTGACCTAGTTTTCATTTTTTTTTATTTAGTAAAAGACAGTTCTATAATGACTGCTTGGTAATATAATTTGAGATCTGGGGACACCAAGTGTCCCCCCGCTCCACTCCCTTCATTCCCTTATGTGTGAGCCTTCAAGGAAGGGACTGTTTTGATTTGTCTTCATAACCCCAGTGTCCAGTACAGTGTCTTGAATACAGAAGGTGCTTAATTAATGTTTGTTAAAGTGAAATGATTGGCTGTCATAGTTAGCACTGCTAGTATTAAAAGAGAGTGGCCATTTTTGTTTACCAATGATTTTCCAGGATTTTTCCTCTGCTTATAAAGCTGGCTCTTGATTTTTAGATAAATACTCTGGATTACATAAATGACTTGCACATACCACAGAATTTATGTATATGATTATCTCAATGCTTTTTAGTGTATTTTTTTTAAATGTAAGTGCTATATTGTCAAAGGTCTTTTCTGAATCTATGGATATAATCGCGTGATTTTATTATGCTGTTATTATATGCTTAATTATACTACTAATTTTCCTAACGTTGAACCATTTTTTGCTACTTTGATATAAATGCAATTTGGTCATAATTATTATTCTTGGATATACTTGTAATATTTTATTTAATATTTTGACTTTGATATTAACTAATAATAATGATTTATAATTAAAAAAACAACTACTCTATCCTTCACCGGTTTGGCTGCTAGGACCACATCTACCTCATGGAATAAGTTAGGTGCATTGTTAAGGACAATTCATGTAGCCCAGGAATTATTTCTTCCTTAAATACGGAATAAAACCACCATGTAAAACCAGCCAGATTTTTTTTAAATGGCTGATGTAGTTCTTCAGACTTTCTCTACTTCATTCTCTGGCTATCTCACACAAAAGACATCCTAGAGGACTTACTCTTTTCATGATTGGGGCTCCAGACGAGGGTCTCCTCAGGCTGCTGATTAGAGGCTCCCTCAGCTGCCCACATCATCTAAGACTAGTCCTGGTCATGTTTCACAAGCATCTCACTAGATGCATCATCACCAGCTGAATACTTCCTTCTTCTTTCCTCCTCCCCTGCCCTTCTTTTCATTCTGGAACCATAATCAAATCAACTCTGTCACTGTTACTACACTGGGTTATTATCATCATTTTACAGATGAGGAAACTGAGGTTAGGAGAGGTTACGTAAACTGGCCAGGCTCACACAGCTGGTAAGTATCTGAGGCTAGATTTTAATTCAGGTCTTCCTGACACCATACCCAGCACTCTAACTACTGTACGACTTTTCATAAAATAGATGGCTTCCTACACATTCTTTAGCCCAGACCTTCTATGGTTGTTTGTCATGTGGCCACAAATGAAGGTTTTGCATACTGTCATTTCTAGGGCAGGCTGGCAAAGCACAAGATTCTCCTTCTGGCACTTTGTGGGCCAGCACCTGATGGGTAAATCACAGAGAACAAAGCTGACCCAATCTTTATAGACAAATGCTTGTTGAACAGTACTGCAATGGACACAAGTGAGGCTAATCCGGGTGGATCTGTGCCAGGTGCTTCATTTTCCATCAACATTCATATGCTAACCTGCTGCAACTGGAGACTGTGGGACATGTCTGAGAACAGCTCTTGACCCCTGTGTGTCTATGCAGGATGAATGGCGCTTGCTCATCTCTAGGCTGGGCACCTTCCACAACTGCAAAAGCTTCTTTCATAAGCTCTGGAAGGGTACTTAAGAAAGGACGCAATCACTGGGGAAATGGAGGAAGTACTGGAGAACAGTAAGGCTTTCCCCTGCAGTCTTGTCTAAACTGCTAATGTAAACAGCAAATGTTTTTGGTCTCCCTCCCCTCACTCTGGCCCCTCAGGGATGATGCAAAGGAAGACTTGAGTACAACGCACATCCAAGTGATCAAAAATTCTGTGTCAGTGTACTCTGATATGACTGAGTTTAAATGGGTAAGTTTTAATCTGGGCTATAATGAATACAGTACCCCTTGGGGCCACTTCATTTCTGTTTCATTACACACCTGTCACTATCGGTCCCTTTATCCAAAATTCCATTCAGGACATGGAAGGGGATGTCACTTTGAAGAAAACAGGAAATGAGCTTGCACTGTAAATCCCTACGCTTACAGAGTGGGCAGGACTAAAGAGGTACCAGTCACAGGCAATTTGGTCAAAATTTCCCAACCGAAGGATAAACTCTCACAGATCAAGTAATCCACCAACAGCAAATGAAGTCATATTTTAAAACTAAGAAATGCAAATCCATCTCCACTAGAATATACACTATGTTACATATATAGCCTGGGCCCATGAACACACACAGACACGCACCTACTTTATATGTTCTCTTTGGGGTATGTTCAAATCTTCCAATTGTAAGATCCTATAATGACTGTTCTTCTCACTCCCTCATGACACTCCTTTAAAAGCAGTCTCTTTTTGCTCAGGTACAATTAGTATTGTTTCAGAATTGGCAGGCAAGCTTGGCACTTAGAAAAAGAGGGAGAATTTAAAACCTGAGGGGGAACTGCCTCACAATCACCAGTTCCCAACAAAACCCGCCTCCCTCTGAAGCCTCCCCATCACAGGAAAGATTCTCCTTCTCGCTCTTTTTTCCAGGTTTGCCTCACTCTTCCTGAGACATCATTTCCAGGCACTACTTGCAAGCCTTGTCAAATGCCAGTTCCTTTGCTAAAGCTTTTAACAAATTTTGCATTGAAAAATTTTAATTGTTTCATAACTAACACTATTACACATCTTAAAGAATATTTATAAAATATTAAAATATGTAACATATTAAAGTAAAAAATAAAATATTAAAGTGTGAGAATAGCCCAGCTAAAATTTATATACCAAGATCTTTTTCATTTGGATTTTTCAGTTCTCTTTTCATAGGAATCCTGAAAGTAACATATTCACCATAAAGTATATTAACTATATGGCCATTTTAGTAGTTTGAAATTTTTCACACATTTTAAAACAAAGGACTGGTAAATTTTAGATCAGTATGCTGATTATTATTTTATAATCAAAGGAATATACCTATCTTCACAAGGTTGTTGTGAATGAAATGGCTAATACATGTAAAATCAAAGTGCACACCTTAAACTGCTATGTAGAAGTCAGTTAATATAGTAGAGAAAGTCTATTATTATAATTGTTACAGATTAATATGTTGGATGGGATAACGGCAAGCTCAATAGTTTAATCAACTCAACAGAGCAGTGGGAATAGCTCTAGATTGGGGGAAAGAGGATATGGGTTCAAGTAAATTGCCACTTACTAGCTGTGTGACTTTGAGCAAGTCACTTGACCCCTGTGGGTCTGATTTCCTCATCTGTAAAATTAGGGATTTGGAAAAGCTGATCTCTAAGGTATCTTAGGGATCAAAATGGCTGATTTCTGGGATTATTTAATCAATGAAGTCAATTATAAGCCAAACATTTATTAAGTGCATACTGTGCTAGTATGGTGACTCAGAGTACATAGGCTAAAGTTCCTGCCCAGAGAGTAATTTAACACTCAGAAAACTTTTGCTTACATTCAGAAGATTAAGATGCAGTAACATAGAAAAAGCTTTAATATTAAACAGGTTTATAATGACAAAAGCCTAAAATAAAACATGGTGAGTGGATAAGGGAGATGAAAAGAGCTAGGAAGGGTCTTTGGGGAAAAGTGACAGAAGAATGGAGGGGAGCTGCATCAAGGAGCAAGCCTTTGAGTTGGGCTTGAAAGGTCTGAGAGGAATTCCACTGAAAATGCAAGTGCGGTAACACTGAATCAAACTCCAAAGCAATGCAGATGATTCCTCGGTCATGCAAGGCAAGAATCCTTTTTACTCACCCACCAGAAGTGTCCCTAGCCAGAAGCCAGAAGTCATCTCGAGTTTTGTTTCTCATCTAAGTTCTCAAGGTGTCTTTCAGAGCTGCCCCATACTCTAGAAAACCTGGGTGTCTATGAAATGGGCAGGGAAAAAGCTAGCAAAATGTGGTGAGGAGTTACAAGTGGAAATTCCAGTAGAATCCTCTCAAGGGTATGGCAGAAGAAGATATGCTCAGTGACTAAGTTTCATAGTTTGCAAAATTGACAAAGCATACTTAATGGCGTACTGCTTTATTCCATGGCCCTAAAATGTGTACTTTATTCTCCTCTAAACTGCCAGCATTTCTGCAGTCTCACTGCTTTATCTCAGCTGAACTATTCGTCAGTAAGTACCGCAGAACCAAATTTGTACCAGTGCAAAATAAAGGTAAAGAAGTTTCCGTCGTCAACAGCCTGTAGGCTCACAAGATTGAACCTGTTCTTTTATCTGCCTATGTTCATTTAGCCCACCACGCAGTCTTTATTAAAGCCGAGGCATCAGGCAGTCAAAGTTCATTAATACCATTTATATAATCTCTGCAGTTTCAATTAACTCAGCAAGACATTCTACTACATGATAACAGTCTCATTAATTCAATAAAATCCCATAACTATTAACAATATGGTCTATGTTAAACGGGGTGTCACCTAGTACAAAATAATAGCTTTAACAGCTTGTGATGAAACTCAAGGTTTTTTCTTAAATTTGATCTGGCTAAATATTCAGTCCTTCTGCAGCAAGGTATTATTTCTCAGTAAAGAATCTACAGGATTTTAAACATGCACGGGGGTAATTAAGTCTTTTAAGTCATACCCAGGAGTCAGATAATATTACTTTCTTGTTCAATAAACGATCGACTTTGTCTACATGATCTAGAATAGGATCCTCCGTCTCCCTATCTACTCCTCAACACAAAGGCTCTGGGTCACATTTATTGAACACGCTGGGGCTGGGCAATGCTGCGTTTCTGGTTCTCTGATAGCACAACAACATTCTATTGGTACAGAATTGCCCTAACTCAATTTTCACTCTTCTCCACAAACACAAAAAAGGGGAAAAAATCTATGTTGAATAATTATTCTTTGGTTTTATTATATACAAAATTTTCAAGTTAATTCCATTCCTATTGAGTTCTTTTGTTTCTGTAATAGATGTTTTTTGATATTGAGTCAAAATTTTATTTAAAAAAATGTTTTTTTTTTTTTATATTTGATCCAGGATATGGAATTTATCTTTTACACTGTAAAATCTGATTGTTAAAAAGAATTGGACAAACTCATGCTTATGCCTTTCCAAACAGTGTTTTCAGAATATAGTTAATATAGTCAATTACGTTGTCTGTACTTAAAAAGAAAGTCACAATAAACTTAAATATATCTTAAAATACTGTGAGTAAATAATGGAAATTTCCTCTTTTGGAAAAGGTAGTACATTAATTTTCTGAGGGTTAATGACTGTGTGATCAGTCAGGTAACAGGATCATGACGAAACTATGCATTTTCAATTGTTATAAGTAACTTTTTGAAACTGATTCCTGCTAAGTTTTAGAGACAAATGGGGCACTTTATAACTTTTTACATTATTTCACATATTTGTAAATGCTGTACTTGGATACAATATTTATACATACAACCATGGAAAGTTTATTACTAGATTGGCTTCAAAAAGGCTGTTTATAAACAAACTCCCAAAAGTTGAAAGAAAAGCTTGAGCAGCCTTATAGAAGACAATTTGGTGGAATGTCTTATAATGAGGAGGAAGCATATGTGCGTCAATGCGCTTACTTTTCTTCGCATGCAGCTGACAAACATCTCTCTGATTGCCTGAGCATTATGATACAACTCTGGATACAATAAAGCCTACATTATTGTGCTATCATTTGTCAAGCTGTATAGAAAATTTTGAGTCAATGGATGCCACCTGTACGATATTTTCATTACCTGTTTATAAAGCAACTGCTCGTTTTCTCTCGCATAACAGAAAAGAACATCTGTAAGAATTTTTCTCACATTTTCTTGTTGAAAATACTGCATTTCAGGAAACCTGAAAAAAGAAAACAGAGTCCTGAGGCAGGCAGCCCAGCTTAAAGAGACTTCTGCAGAGAGCTACCCGGGCCTTTTTACGTTTTATTCAAGGCTTTATCTGCATCCCAATTTTTCCCTCTGTCAGGACTAATGTTTTAATCAAACAGGAGTGAAAATAAGGGGGAAAAAATACTTAAGACCTCACAGTTAACAGCCCTTAACCTAAAAAAAATCAAATTATTTCATACACATAAAAGTAAAAACATATATTTCTCCCAATAATAAGGCAGGCCACATTTACTTCACATGTATGATCTGATTTGATGTGTACAATATCTCCAACCAAGGCTTAGCAGATAGAAGCCCTATACATGTTTAAATGAACAATTCTCAAGGACAACTTATCCAACTTGATACAAATTCTAAAGAACTTTAATGATTATATATGGTGATGACTTCAGCTCCGTTAACAAAATGTAGTACTCTTCACTAACTGAGTGTGTACTGGGGGCTCTGGATGGACTAAAAACAAAGGAAAAGACAGAGCGCCCTGCTTTTTGAGGCTGTAAACTCTACTTAGAAAGAGAAATCATATATAAGATATATATATATATATATACATACACACATACATACATGAAACAACTGAAGATCATTTCATACCAATACAACTACATACATAAATTAATATACTACCAATTAGGTATAAAAAATTGAGGCTGGGAATAGCAATGCTGTGAGAAAAGTCAGATGGAGGGTTACTCAAGGAAGATTTCCTACAGGTGAATTTTAAACTACCATTTTAAGGCTACATGGAAATGTGGGGAAAAGACATTCCAATAAGTGGGAATGTCATGTTAGAAAGCACAGACACTAACAAATAATTCATGTATTTAGAGATCATTATTCTTTATCAGAGGGTCCATGTAGAAATGAAGTTGGTCACATGATATTGGTTGCCTAACGGGGAGAGAAAGAATAAAAAAAAAAAAGGAACGAAAATTAGTAAAGAGTTCCAAATCCTAAGCAGAGAAGCTTATCTGTGATATGGGTAATAGAATTATCTATAGATTCCTGAGTGGAAGATAAATAAAATATGACTGAGAAAGATAATTCAGGTAACTGTGTATTAAATGAATCAGGGCAGAATCACAGAGAGAAGGGGACGTGTGTTGTTGTTGCTTAGCTGTTTCAGTCGTGTCTGACTCTTTGTGACCTCTTTTGGGGTTTTCTTGGCAAAGAAATACTGGATACTGAAATACAAAGGTACTGGAGTGGGTCTGTCATTTCCTTCTCCAGATCATTTTACAGATGAGGAAACTGAGGCCAGCACGGTAAGGTCACACAGCTAGTACATGTCTGAGGCCAGATCTGAACTGAGGAAGAAGAGTCTTCCTGACGCCAGGCCTGGCACTCTATGCACGATGGAGCCTAGCTGCCTGGTAAAGGGGTTTTTCACAGAGGTAGAACTGATAGGACTTGGCAACAAATTAGATATGAGAGAAGAAGGAGGATAACGCCAAAAAGATATGACCAACCCATCATCTTTTCTTGATCACGAGAAGTTGGTAAAATAGCTAGAAACTCTCAGACCAAGCTTGTAATAAGAACTCTTAACGCTTCATGTATTATTAACTTATCAGCATCAAGCATCTAATTTGGTCCCACTTGGTGGAAAGTACTTACAGGAGTTTCTTCTGCCTAAATACTTCTTGGCCACAGGTCTCTCTTATTTGGAAAGAGATATTTTCTTTATAGTTGTAACTCACTACTGCTTTCAGTTTGGGTGGCAACTGCCATTCTACTTGAGGTACAAATCTTGTTGGAGCCTCAACTTCTAAATGAGCTAACACTAATTTCCTTTTATTCTCTACTGTGTCTCTCCTTAGGATGCCTTGCTTCCATTTTGATTAGTAGTTCTATATGGACCCAAACCATCTGGTTTCTCTTTGCAGAATATGAGAAATATACCCTGTTCCCCCATTAACATCTTCACATATATACATTGGAAGCATTTGAGTGGTGTTTTGTTGACCTCTTTGTCCAAGATGCTGCTTGGAGTAAGAGGTGGACTAGATGACTTTTGGGGTTGCTTCCCAATAGACACCTCCTATTCAGGCCCAAATGCTAAAGTCCATCAGCTTCTGAAGACTGGGAATGTAGATGCAGAATACTAGAGAAATCTCAAATTAAATACTGGTTTAACTGGCACTAAGGAAGAGAAAATGTAAAGGAAATCGGAAAAGGTGAAACTAAATGGCAGTCCAAAGGACACAGGAAGCAGGATAATAAAAACTAAGGTTATTTTATGGCAAATGCATCAAGAAAGAAACACTGATGGTAACTGAGACTAACTGTGCTCAGAGCAAAGTCAAATACCTTAGAGAGAAAAATTTAATGAAGTGCTAAGAATGGCGGCTGAGGAGAAAATGTTAGAAGAGAGTGCATGACAAAGAGGCAGCCGCGGTGGCAGAACATCGTCTGAGAAAGTTTAGTGATGACGGCAGAAGCGAGACAGTACCTGGGAGACAGATGAGTCAAGAGAAGGCGTCACCTCCGATGCCTGTTGATCTAATGAAGGGATGAACACATTTAAAGATGGAGGGAGACATTGTTAACTAACATCATCTTGGTTTCACTTCTGACCAATGAAGGGAAAAACAGGACCATCGAGTTCCTGGGGCCCTTCTGCAGTTATTCTTTGGAAATTCCCCATGCAAATAACGGCCTCATGGCATTTTGTGTAGTATTCAAGATCAGAATTGAGAACTGGAGAAAGTCCTAAAAAGTACCTCGCTTACTTCTGCCGACAAATATCTATGAACTATATCGTAAGAGTTTGATATCTATCCGCTAAAAATGTAAATTATATTACATACCAATTCATGGTTTCATTTAAATGCATACTAACCACTTCCAAGATTAAAAACTAGAGATCTACCAGAATTAAATTGCAGGTAGATAATTTAAATTACCCACTTTTAGCAAATACCCAATCAACTGAAAATGTGTATTAGGCAGACATAGCGTACCTCATCTAAATGCAATAGCACACCATCCACAATTCTACTCCACAGGGTTGAAGTGCCAATTTGTAAAATCTCACAGTTTTCCCTTTTTAGAAGAAAAAAAAACCCTTTAATCTTTAAAGAGGAATATTTGCCTACAAATTCTAATGGGAATCCACAGAATCGTACAAGGTTGACATATATGCCAAACTACTAAAAAGAAGTCTGCCCTGCTTTAGAAGATGGAAAAGCAATCATTGAATCCTAACATTTTGAGGACCTTAGAGATTATAGTCCCACATTTTGTACATGAGCAAACTGAAAGACAGAAAGCTTAGGTGACTTGCCAAAGATATAACATTTGCAAGGGTGCTTAGACAGCGCCTGGCATATAGTAAGGACTACATAAATGCTTATTTCCTCCCTTTCCCTTCCCACTTGTCCAACTTACAGAATATCCAGGACAGAAATCTAACTCCCACTTCAGTGTTCTTCCAACTATATCATAATGCCTCTCTAATCACATAATATGCTAAATAATTTAAAGAGATGTATTTAAGTAAAAGTTAATGAGTGTGGGGGTATGTTAAAAAACTTGGGTAATGAATCTGGAAAAAAATATAGATAGATTAGAAAGATGTCCACTATATTAAAAAAAACCTTCAACATTTTATAGTCATGAAATCTATCTTCAAATATACGGGAGAAGGTTAAATTGTTATCAAGGAGATGAGGTGGTAATTCTAAATACAATAACATTCAATTTCTCATGGTGCCTATTTTATTTCTTCTTTCATTTGTATGCTTTAAGGCTCTTCCTTTCATAAGATATGCATATGTGTTTGTGTATGAATACACGTGTGTGTGTATGTGTGTGAGGATACACACACATACACACACACTTACATACATACAGGAAAAGCAAATTAGATTGCTATCCTAAGCTTCCCCAAATTGGAACAATAAACATTCCTTAAAAAAAAAATCACACAATGGCTTTCCCAAGTAAGAAATCAATAACATGTTATGCTAGTATGCAGTCAATGCTGAGACCATAATTTCATGTTTAAACAACAGCGAATGGCAGTTTGTTTCTGGATTGTATTTTTGTTTTTTTTTAACAAAGAAGATGTAGATAAATACTTAAAGATTGAATTAGTAGCTATGTCTTAATTACAATTTATTCATTCAACAAAATATTATAGAAACTGTGTGCTATTAAAACAGAGGGAGGCAAAAATCACACACACATACACACACAAAGAAAGCAAAACTATTTAAGACAGAAGTGAAGAAAATAGTTCCATCTTGAAATGTTTATGAGAAGTTCTGCATCTGATCAGAGGTTACCATTAGACAGCTGATATGAGAGAGTAAAACTACAGATGGAAAGCATGAGAAACTAATGGTGGTAACTCCACTTGAAACAACCTTCTAAAGACAGTGAAGAAGAGGCTGGTTTTTTTTAAGTTGACTGAACAAAGTGGATTTTCTTTTGCAACTCTATTTTTTAGCATTTCGAATAGGTCTGATTGTTTCAGGAGATGTCTGATATTTGACCAAATTTATCACGTTATTAGAGAGTGTTAAAAAACAGCAACAAGAAACAAACCCAAAACTTGATTTATGATTCAATCTGTCTTCCTTTGAAACAAAATGGTAGATAATATTTTTTAAATAGACCTATTTTCTGCTGTCTAAAAGTAGTTTGTGTTCATTCAACTAAATGCTTTCTATATACAAAGCACTATGAAAGCTATGTACTAGAGACAACATGACAAAAATGAAATAGCACTTGCCTTCAAAGAGCTTACGTCTACTAGCAAATAGCCTGTACATATATATATGTACACACACACGCACACACACACATACATATTTTATATATTTATATATATATATATAGACTGGGTAATGAACGTGGAATAAATGCTGGTGGAATGTGGAAATGTATATATGCATGTGTATCTATATCTATATCTGTCTATCTGTCTATCTATCTATCCATGGATAAGTAAATACCAGAAAATATGAAGAGTGAGAAAGTACTACTTTGTGGGCAGGGGATTGGAGGGTAGAAGGGATCTGAAAGTTAATAAGAAATAAGGAAAGGTTCCCCATGAGGTAAGGACTCTAAGAGGTAGAGTTAAGGCCATGATGTACTTCATGCTTTTGTGGGTGGGGAGGGGGACTGTGGAAAGGCAGTCAATTCAGCTGTCTGGAGAAAGGAGATGGAATGTCCCGTTCGGCAACAGCTGACGGGTTAACCTGACTGCAATGTTGTTTATGAAAGGGAGTAATATGTAAAAGGTAAATTGGAAAATTGGGGCTACAGTGTGAAAGCCAAAAGCCAATAATAATCTTTGAGCAAGAGAGTGACATGGTCAGACCTAGGCTTGAGGAAGATTTGGCAGCTGTACAAAATCATGAAACCATGCCAATATGAATTTATGTTGTGTCATCTCAATTAGGCCCTCCCTGTACAAGCTGATCCTACTATGCCCCTCTATTCAATTTATCATCCCACTCATTACAGCAGCTTTTTTGAAACTTTTCATCCCCTCTCAAATTTCCCATGGATAGCCCTACTCCAACCCTCTCGGCTGAAGAAATTCGCCTCATATTTTACTGAAAAAACTGAAGCCACTCCCTGAGGACTTCCTCCTCCTCACTTTGTCCTCATTTCACCTTCAGACACATGTCTTCCTCCACTATCTCCTCCTTGCCAAGGCAAACACCTCTATATGGATACATGATCCCACTGTATCCCAATTGTGCCAGTAGCAAACTGCCTCCCTTTATCAATCTCTCTCACTAATCTTTAGTTTGTCACCATCTACTGTCTACTTCCCCACTGCCTGAAAACATGCCATGTCTCCCCATCCTTAAAAATCTTTAAAGAAGATCCCTCCATCTTCACTAGGTATCTATCACCTTTTACTTTGCTTCCTTTTCCTGGCTAATTTTTTTGAGAAAGCAATCTATGTCAATGTCTCTACTTGCCTTCTTCTCACTCTTCTGAACTTTCTGCAGTTTGGCTTCTGACTTCACCATTCAATTGAAAATGTTCATTCCAAAGTCACCAATGTCTCTTAACTGCCAGACCTAAAGGCCTTTTCTCAATTCTCATCCCTTCCTGACCTCTCTGTAGCCTCTGACCCTGCTGGTCACTCTCTTCTCCTTGATATTCTCTTCTCTGTGTTTCTATGACACTCTCCTGGCTTTCCTTTTACTATCTAAACACTCCTCAGTCTCCTTTGCTCGATCTTTGTCCAAGTCATGTCTGGTAATGACGATAGGTAACCCCTAGGGGTTGGTCCAACACCCTCAGATGATTTTCAGATCTATTTTTCCAGTCCTAATCACTCTCCTGATCTCTGTCTCACATCTTCAACTGCCTACTGGACATCTCACACTGGATGCCCATACAGACCTTAAACTCAACGTGTCCGAAACTGAACTCACTATTTTTCCCTCCAAGCCTCTCCCCCTCCGAGCTTCCTTATTGTTGTTGGGAATGCCACCATCCTTCCTGACACCCAGGTTCATGACCATGGTGTCATTCTAGATTTTTCACTCTCCCATTCCCTTTCCATATCCAATATATTGCCAAGGCCTGTCGAGTCTACTTTCACAACATTTCTTCTTTACTTCTCCCTTCTCTCCTCTGACGCTGCCATCACCTTGGTGCAGTCCCTTATCACCACATACATGGGCTACTGCAATGGCCTGCTGGTTGGCCTCCCCGACTCAAATCTCTCCCTATTCCAGTCTATACTCACGTTAGCTGCCCAAGTAGCTAGAAAGACAGTTAGCCGGCACAGCAGGTGGAGTGCTGGGCTTAAGGACCAGAAGCGATGACTTCAAATCTGGCTTTAGAGGCTTATGAGCTATGTGACCCTGGGCACTAAGCGACTTAACCTCTATCTGCCTCAGTTCCTCCTCTGTAAAACAGGGATAATCATAGCAAATGAGATTTCCTGTGTGAAGAGCTTAGCACAATGCTTGGCACATAGTACATGCTATTTGAATGCTGGCTATAGTGTCATTCTGTCCTTACTGTTAGAACACACCCGATCATGTTATTTACTTGATAAACTCTAGTGATAAAATTATCATCTCCAGGATCAAATATAAAAAAAATCCTGTCTGGCTCTGCCGCTACAAACCTTTCTGGTCTTCTTATGCTTAATCCCCCGCATGTACCCTATGATCTAGTGACACTGGCTTGGCTGTTTGTCACGCCCTGAGTTGATGCATTTTCACTGGCTTCCTCCCATGCCTAGAATGCTCTCCCTGCTCATCTCTCCTTCCTGCCTTCCCCAGCTTCCTTCAAGTCCAGCTTCTACAAAAAGCCTTTCCCGATCCCTTTAACACTAATGCATTTCTTCTGTTGACTGTTTACTATTTAATCTGTATCAATCTTGTACATACATAGCAATCTGCATGCTATCTGCCCCATTAGAAGTAAGCTTCCTGAGGGTGGGGGCTGTTTTTGCCTTTGCATTCCTGGCACTTAGCACTCTGCCTGGAACACAAAAGGTGCTTAATAAATGCTGGTTGACTGTGTGGAAACTGAATTAGACAGAGGGGAGGCTGGAAGGCTCTTTTGGGTCCCTTCTCCCAATGATGGTTATTTCTTGAATCTTCCTTTTGGGCAAAGACCCTGGTGAGTCATCTGTTGCTCTCTAGACTTAGCTGAGTTCTTCTTGGAATCTCCCTTTGGGGAAGATCCTAGATAAGCCATCTTTAATGCTTAGAACTCAGCCATCATATACCCCTCCCAGTTCATTGCCTTGTTATGGTGGAGGGGCTTTTGTAGCTCAAGGAAACTATGAACTATGTTGTGCAGGGTTACTCAAAACGAACAGGTAGACCCAGTTCAGACGAAAGGTGTTCCACTGGAGAAGGAAGTGGCAAACAACTCCAGCGTCTTTGCCAAGAAAGACCTATGGACAGTATTAAAATAGAGATGACACTGGAAGATGAGCCACTCAGGTTGGAAGGTGTCCAATACGCTCCTGAGGAAGAGCAGAAAACAACTACAAGTAGCTCCAGAATGATGTGGCTGTGCCAAAGCTGGAGAAGCTCAGCTGTGGATGTGTCTAGTGATGACAGAAAAGTCTGAGGTTGCCAAGATCAATATTGCACAGGAACCTATGAAACAAGGTAAGCTAGATGGAATCAAATAGGATATGGAAAATTTACACATCGACATCTTCAGGTGTCAGTGACCTTAAATGGATAGGAACGGGTGATTTTAATTCAGGTGATCACAAATATACTACTGTGGGCAAGAATCCCTTAGAAGAAATGGAGTAGCCCCCAGAGTCAATAAATGGGTGAGAAAAGCAGCATTGGGGTATAATTTCAAAAATGGCAGAATGATATCTGTTCGAATCCAAGGCAACCCATTCAATATCACGGTAATACCAGTCTATGCTCCATCCACTGATGCCAAAGAGGCCAAAGCTGACCAGTTCTATGAAGATCTAACATCTTCTAGAAATAACACCAAAAAAAGATGCCACAGTTATCAAAGCAGATTGGAATGCTAAAGTAGAAATCAAAAGATAATTGGAACAGGCAAGTTTGGCCTTGGAGTACAAAACGAAGCAGAACAAAGACCAACAGAGTTTTGTCAAGATAACTTGCTGGTCATAACAAATGTGCTTTTTCAACAACCCAAAAGTTGTCTTTACACATGGACACCACCAGATGGTTAATATTTAAACCAGACTGATTATATACTTTGCAAACAAAGGTGGAAAAGCTCTACACAGTCAGTTAAAACAATGCCTGGAGCTGACGGAGGCTCAAGTCATGAGCTTCTTATTGCAAAACTTAAACTTAAATTGAAGAAAGTAGGGAAAACTATCTAACCATATAGGTATGACCTAAATAATATCACTTATGAATACGAAGTAGAGGTGATGAATAATTTTGAGGTATTAGACCTGGTAGACAGTGCCAGAAGAACTACGGATAAAGGTTCACAATATTGTATGGGAGCTAGCCACAAAAAACATCCTAAAGAAAAAGAACCAGAAAGCAAAATGGCTGTATGATGGGGCTTTACCAATATGAGGAAAGAAGGAAAGGGCAATGGAAAGGAGAAAGGGAAAGATTTACCCAATTGAATGAAGAATTCCAGAGAAAACCAAGTAGAGATAAGGCTTTCTTGAATGAGCAATGCAAAGTAACAGAAGAAAAGAATAGAATGAGAAAGACAGATCTCTTGAAGAAAATTCAGAGATATCAAAAAATGTCTCATACGAAAAAGGGCACAACACAAAAATGGTAGAGACAACAGAAGTAGAAGAAATTAGGAAGAGGTGGTAAAAACATATAGAACTATACAAGGAAGATCTTAACATCACCAATAACGCTGATGGGGTGGTTACTGATCTAGAGCCAGACATCCTGGAGAATGAAGTCAAGCGGGCCTTAGGAAGCATTGCTAACAATAAGACTAGTGAAGGTGAAGGAATTCTAGCTGATCTATTTAAAGTCCTAAAAGACGACGCTGTCAAAGTGCTGCATTCAGTATGCCGGCCAATTGGAAACTCAGCAGTAGCCCCTGGATTAGAAAAGATCAGTTTATATCACAATCCTCAAGAGGGGCAATGCCAAAGGATGTTCAAATTGCCAGACAACTGTGCTCATTTCACAAACCAACAAAGTTATGCTTAAGATTCTGCAACCCAGGCTACAGGGTATGTGAACCAAGAATCACCAGAAGAGCAAGCTGGTTTCCAAACTGCCAACGTTCACTGCATCATGGAGAAAGCATGGGAGTTGCAGAAAAACATCTACTTCTGCTTCACTGACTACACTAAAGCCTCTGACTGTGGATCGCAACAAAATTTGGCAAGTCCTCAAAGAGATGGGGTTACGAGTTCTTCTTTCTTGTCTTCTGAGGAACCTGTATGTGGGTCAGGAAGCAACAGCCAGAACCAAACATGGAACAACTGATTAGTTTAAGATTGGGAAAGGAGTATGACAAGGCTGTATACTGTCACTTATTTATCTGACTTATATTCATAGCACATCACGCGAGATGCTAGACTGGACAAATCAAAAGCTAGAAGTAAGTTTGCCGAGATAAATATCAGCAATCTCAGACATGTAGACAATACTACTCTGCTGGCAGAAAGTGAAGAAGAATTTACAAAAGCCTCTTGATGAGAGTAAAAGAGAAGAGGGTAAAAGCTGGTTTGAAGCTTGGCAACTGGTCCTTCTTGGACAATAGAAGGAGAATAATTAGAAGAGGTGTTAGATTGCTATGGGTTTTCCAGTAGTAATGTATGACTGGGGAGGGGGGTGGACTATTAGGAAAGCTGAGTGCTGCAGAATCAATGTTTTTGACTGTGGTGTTGAAGAGTTGAGAGTCCCTTAGACAGCAAGGAGATCAAATCACTAAATACTTAAAGAAATTAATTCAGACTATTCACTGGAAGGACAAATATTGAAGCTGAAATAGTCTGGCTACATAATGAGAAAACAAGACTCATTAGAAAAGACTCTGAGGTTAGAAAAGACTGAAGGCAAAAAAGAAGGTGATGGCAGAGGCTAAGATGGATAGATAGTGTCATGGAAGCAATGAACACGAGCTGGGACAGACTTTAGAAGGGTCTGGTGTGTAATGGTCCATTAGGCTCACAAAGAGTCAGATGTGACCTGATGAATGAATACCAAAAGCCTAGAAGTCCCTCTGGAAGGACCAACAACATCTCCTCCTTCCTTTCAGTTTTATCTATTGTCTTCCACCATTAGAATGTAAGCACTCTGAGGCCAGGGCTTGTCTTTCTTTTTGCTTGTATTATATCTCCAGTTCTTAGCATGTGGCCTCTGGTAAACAGTTAAGTGCATAATGAAAGCTTGTTGACTGGCTAACTAGGAGTCAGGAGAACAATGGAGAAACAAACAGGATAAAAGCCAGAGCTAGGGTGGTGGCTATGTTTGTTTGGGTTAAACTACATACCACGGCTGGCTCTTAATATGACAAATGGAACTATTTCCTGGGAAAGAAAGGGGTTAATAAAAAACTGAAATGATCAAAGGCCTTGTCAATGCATTATGGTACATAATTAGGTAATTAGGAATATTAAAACAGACAAAGCACCCGACCCAGATGAATCAGTGAGGATGTTAGTGTTCAGTAAGCTATCCCATGAGGAAAAAAAAGTCCTTGGTGAGAGTTTTTAATAGTGCGACAGGACATGCGGGCACTGGAAGCCTTGAACAATAAATAATGATGTTCCTTTACCTTAAAAAACTGAAAATTAAGCATTTGAAAATCAAAATTTTGAAACTGATCGATGCAAATGCTCAGGATTAAATATTTATGAAACACTGAAAATCAGTGGTATGTCAATCTGTCTCCTTTAACTATTTTATAGCGGGAAAAGGAAAATCAAAGCCTCAAATTATAAAGTAGATAGAGCTACTGTATCCATTTCTCTAGATAGATATCTCTATCTATCTATCTGTCTGTCTGTCTGTCTGTCTATCTACCTACCTACCTACCTACCTACCTACCTATAGAACAACAAAACAGTAGCATGGTGTAGGGAGAAACCACTGGCTGGGGTCAGTAACTCTGGAGTTCACTGCCAAGTCGACACTGACTAGCTCCCAAGGCTGCAGGACTCTTCTGGGGTTTAACCCCAGCATCTATTAAATAACAAGTTGAAATCAGATGATCTCCAAGGTGTTTGCTAATGCTAAAATTCAATCACTATCTAACAATAAACCTAGTAAGACCATTTGTTTTGAGGTTAGTGAGACATGTAGGACTCGAGATTTGGCAACAGCTGGAAATGAGGATTTCACAGTTTTGTGTTCTTGTGATTCTTATTGAAGAAGTTTCTCCTCCAGCACAAGCTTCCTGTTTTTGTGCTACTGTTTATTTCAGAACATCCTAAAACTTTTGATGAGGACTAACAGCCTGAATTAAACTTTAATTAAACCTAGATGAGAAGGCCTGAGCCTTTTGGGGATTTTAGGGAGTGATTTCATAATGCTAGTGCACAAACCACACTTTATTTTTAACTATCAACAATAATCTGAATACCCAATCATGAAGAGTGGCTACAAGCTGGCTTAGTGAAAACAGATTGGATGTCAGAGGGTTGGAAACAATCCTATGGCTGAGAAGCTCTGGATGACAAAGTTCCTGCCAAGCAATGTCCTCCTCCTACTGCTCCTTAGATGCCGAAGGAAGGGCTACCCAACATGTTGATCAAAGGACTACCACTATCTGCCCTTTTGAAAATGTACCCACAGTTTGACTCAACTAGAGAAATAAAATGTCTTTTTCGGTAAAGAGGATTCCAAATCTTAACGTAACAACTTAGTGAAACACAGAAAAAAGATTTATAAAGCTGAGATGTCATGGAGAAAGGAAAACAGGAGGCGAAAATAGTAAATGAGAACATATACATTTTAAATCCTTGCAACCACAGTAGTTGGCTAAATATTGAATTTTACCTTAAATACTATCAATGGGGGAGAGCTGTGAGCCACTTGATAGAATTGTTTCTTGCATTCCTGAAAATCTGTTTTTCTCCCTCTTTAATATTTAAGAAACACACACACACACACACACACACACACACACACACACGCAGGTTGCTGACAACTCTTAGAGAGCGGCTTGTGTTGTCGTTTTCACTTTCCAGGCTGTGAACGAGTGCATATGTGAGGGCTGGTTGTGCATGCACAAGCGTGTACTTTGTCTGCATTAAACAAAATCGCAACACAACACAAAGCGCTCCCCCTCGTTCATGTGCGCCTGCAGTCCACCTCTAGGAGAGTGAAAATATAAATACAAGCTGCTATTTTGGTGTGATCACACGAACATGGCAGCTTGTGTTTTTTTTTTCCCTTTAACATTTTAACACTGGGCAGATTGTCTGCATTAACACACACCAAAATCAATTCTGCTCTGAAATTTCTTGCAAAATCTTTCCCTGAGGAATCATTAAAAAAATGAATTTTAAGAAACGTAACTTTTTAATGGGACAATCTGAGTTGTGGACAAGCTTACTAGAAAGCATTTTTCTAAAAACTTAATTATTCTATAGTATTATTAAATTACTAAATCAAAACGTTAAAAATGGAAGGTTACTCTTGCCTATTTGTAAATAATATAATTTCTTTTAAAAATCAGAGTTTGATTAAATTTCAAAAGGTGAAAGAACTTACATAGGGCAATTCTATTCTGTCTGGATCTTAAATCCATCAACAAGGTCCTTCCTGTTGTTGGGCTGGAAATGATGGGAACTTTGGCATGAAGTGACTGCTCCCACTTAAGAGTTAACGATACATAAGGAGAGGAAATCTAAGCTATATAAGACATAACCTATATATTGGGAGACAAATTCCAAAAGAATTCAGTGGAAGAGTAGGTGAAACCTTATGAAATAAAATTCTTCCAAGAATTGCAGAAGGTCCAGAAAGCATGAGAGATGCTAAAGAGAGACAGAAAAAGAAACAATTCTAATGGAGAGGAAAAGGGGAAGTTTTCTAAAGAAAATGATGTGGATGCATGGGGAGCTCATAAATCAATTTGAAATATGATAAGATGTGTTACAGAAGCTAGAAGTCAGTTAGCAGGATGGAAGATATAAACACAAAGCAGGTACACTATCCATAAGGACTGTGTTCACAGGGCCAGAATGACAAGGAAATCTCAGGACAAGGAAAGAGAATGTTCAGGAAAAATTCAGGAAAAAAAAAAGAATGAGAGAAGGGAAAGGACCACTCTTGGGGTAGATAGAGAGACAAAAACAGACAATGCTTAATTGTTTGCTTCTGTTTTCTCTGCCTAGGAGAAGGATCTTGAAAGATCACACATGTGCTAAAAGAGCTGATAACACAAGAGAACATTGAGCTGCTCTTGATGAATTCCTGGCACCTGGAGCAGATGAACTTTGTGCTAAAACTGGAAGCTCTGATTGCTGAGCTAGCTACCTGCCAGGGATCTTGGAGAGGCTGTGTAGATGAAAGACACAAGGCCAGGTAATGGAGAGAAAATGTGACTGTGGTACAGTCTTGTAACCATCATGTCAGAAACACAAAAGATGGGATGAGCTGAAGCTGAAAGGGAAGTTAAGAACAACTAACAGGGTTATTTTTATTATGATTTCCTCTGCTGGGGGCAGGAAAAAAAGGAGAGGATCTTGGCAGGGATGGAGGAGAGGATGATCACTTACAACAGAGAAAGCAGAGGGGCTAAATTCTTGTTTTTTTTCCCCTCCATAAAAAAACCAAAGTTTTATACTGGAAATGAGAGAATAAAAGTAACAAACAGGGAATGAATATCCAAGATCAGTCATGTAATGAGAGAGAAGGGAGTGAAGCTGCTCTCAGTGAGTTCTGGTGACCTGGTCCAGAGAAACCAGATCCTCATGCCTTGCAAGAGCTAGCAGCTGTGGCTGCTGAGATAATGAC
Source organism: Phalanger gymnotis (assembly GCA_028646595.1). Taxonomy (NCBI): domain Eukaryota; kingdom Metazoa; phylum Chordata; class Mammalia; order Diprotodontia; family Phalangeridae; genus Phalanger; species Phalanger gymnotis. The sequence continues at coordinate 27,508,739 of CM053623.1, read as the reverse complement.
AAAGATGTGTGAAACATCACAGAAGGGGGGAGAGGCACTTTGAGGACAGAGAAGGGAAAACTCCTGATTTTCAAGAGAGAAAAATCCAGAGCCTACAAACTACAGGCCAATGAGCATGATGACTTCACTTCCCAGGAAACTTCTGGACTGGCTCCTGAAAGAGCTGGTTGGCCTATGGCTACAGAGGGAGGCTGCAATTCCACACAACCAGCATGGTTTCATCCAGAACAGGTCATGGTAGACTCACCTCATTTTCTTTTTTTGAAGACATTACTAAAGTAGTAATGACAGGAATACTAAGAATGTAGCTTATCTAGATTTTAGTCAAGTTTTGTATGGAGGAATGAAATATTCTTGTAGAGAAGACTTAGAGACAAGGACTAGAGGACAATACAATTCAGAAGTATTCAGAGTTGGCAGAATTGCTGTATACAAAGAGTAACTGTTAAGAGTTCAATGTCAAATTGGCAGATGTCTAGTGGAATAACCCCAGTATCTGTACTTGACACTGTGCTACTCAACATTTATAACAAGGAGTTGGTCTTCCTGACTCTGGGTCCGGTACCATTTTATTATTAGATACTGGGAGAAAGGACGAGTGAATGGGGGTGAAGTCAGAGGGGTTTCAAATGAAGAGGAGAAAAGAGGAATCTCACAAGGGAATGACCTCACTCTTTTTCAGAAAAGTAAAAGGAACAATAGCTACAGATATACAATGAATTGGGCTAACAATTAGTAAATGGCAAAGTGCTTTCGACAATCCCAACCTAATTCTAAGTACAAACCACCCACCTTAAAACACAGATGCATGCGTTATCCTAGTGACTCTATAGGGTTGTGAATCTTGGAATATCTAAGAATCAAAGCTGTGGACAATCTAAAAAGCAACAGAAAGTCTCTGGTTGGTGCACATGAGCTGCAGCCTATTTCCAATGATGCCCTATGTGCAACAGTAACACAAGGGAAATAATGGAGGAAATGTATGATCAAAAGAGGTAAAAGACGGTAGCTCCAGTACTGCAAAAGGGCTGCAGGAAGGTGAAAAGATCAAGAGGAAAGCCTTAAGCATGCTGCAGGGATCCTCAGTATGGAACCCATCAGTGAACATGGATGACACCAGGATGAGGTGTCAAGGAGATACCCCATTAAGGAGCCTGTACATCCTCCAAGGTTCTGAACTGCTTGGGCCTGCAGGAACTACAGAGAAGCTAGATATTTTCTTCATTTAAAAGCCCCTTTTCTTATCCAAAACCAATATTTATACTGATACTGCAGTGGGCAGAAATGAAAGAAGGTGGGTTGAAGGGGGTCTATTGATTCTGCTTTCCTGTGTGATGTTTCCAAAATACATTCTGGAAATTTCTAGCCTATTCCATTATGTCATGGGAGTTACTGGTGAGTTTGCGGCATAGGTCCATAAGGACTTGTTTTTAGAGAATTGTATGTTGATAAGCACTTCTAAAATTCTTCATCTAAGACCACTGTTTACATAGCTCCACAGTAACTGTTTCTGTAAGAAAGTTGGGTTTGAATAAAGGAATGTAATTTAGCGAAGCAAGGAATCACAGACTTCCAGATATTCCTACTGAATTAAAAGGGCAACTTCGGTGTAGCAATATTAAAGTCTTCTCTGATGCTGCACACCAAATTCTCAAAACTAGTTTTCTCACCTTACGTGGAATAAGGGGAAGAATCAGCAAAATCAAATTTTATTATTTATATAAAGCAACAACACTTTAAAGTACTTGGAAAACAAGGAGATCTGGGTCCAGGTTAGTGCAAATAAAAATCCGGGGAAATAGTCCCCATATTTGAATTCACACAGCATATTTCTACTGGGCTAGAAACAATGGCCATATTTTTTACATAATCACAACTTCAAATAGGGTGAATTAAAATACATGCATGTATCCATTTCAGAGAATTCATTATTCACAGTAATAGTAAACAAATTCCCATTAGTTCTCTTACATGTTTGAAAAAGATGATGGTATCAGAACAAGCTAAGAATTGGGCTGAAGGAACCACTGAAGGGAAGGGAAGAGGGGACAGAAGAAAACAAGCATTTGGTAAGCACTCTGTACCAGGCACTACGCTAAGTGCTTTACAAATATTAACTCATTTGATCCTCAGAATAACCCTGGGAAGTAGATGCTATTATTAACCCAATCTCATGATTGTGGAAACTAAGGCAAACAGAAGTGAAGTCACTTGGGCGGGGGCATCTGAGGCCAAATTTGGATTCAAGTCTTTCTGATTCCAGGCCCAGAGATCTGTGCACTATGGGGCCCGGTAGCTATCTATTGAGTAAGACAGATGGGAAATGCATGCTAAATATAACACATCAAAGGGCAGAATTACGGTATGAAGAAATAGGTCAAGGTTCAAGGTCATTCCAAGGTAAATGCACCTCTCATAAAGAATGGCCCAAAAAAGCCGAGAGAAATTTTTTTTGACAGATACGAGCCTAATTAATGTTTCCAATACTGTAATTAATAATCTAATTTTAAGCATAACATTTGAGAGGGAGATGGATTTTATCTTAAGTACTCCAACCATATCAAACCTTAAAACAAACCCAAACCCAAACTAACAACAACAACAAAAAACCCCAACAAAGCCAGTCCCATTTATTCTTCTCCTGGGCAAATTTAGAATCATAGACTTTTAGGTCAGGAAGCAACCTCAAAGATCATATACTCCAAATCCCTCTATTTTACAAATAAAGAAACTGAGACCCAAAAGTACCACCTTATCTTCAGCTCCTGGTCTCCCCAGCATGTTGTGTCTTTCCCATCAGACTATGAGCTCTTAGAGAGCAGGGACTCTCTGTTCCTTCCTTTGTTCCTTCCCTCCCTCCTTCCCTTCCTTGCTGTCTTTCTTTCTCTCCTTCTCCTTCTTCTTCTTTTCTTTGCATACCCAAGGTTTGGCATTTAGTAGGTGCTTAAGAAATGTTAAGTATCAGTGAATCTCTGACTTCTTGTGAACAAAAAGAAAGATAAGAGGCTACTGGGTATATGTAGATAGAAACTCCCATAGTTAACTGACATCCCAAATCTTAGAGCACCTAGAACTTCAACAAACTCTAGAAACCAAGAAAGAACATAACCCGAGAAGAACATGCGATGTGTATTTGGTAGGAGCATGTTAGAAGCTGAGGAGAAAAGCACAAAGAATGAAACTACTGTTACTCTCAAAGGGCTTATATCCTAAAGGCAGACAGTCAGTACACACGTAAGAATATACTGAACAAATGAAAAGAGAATAAAGAGAAATAAACCCAAGCAATCAACCATAAGCTAGCTTGGGAGGGAGGGAGTTGGTAGTTGGAAGGACAGGAAAAGCTTCCTGTGGAAGGTGGTGCTTAATAAGCATCTAAAAGTACTGATTGGGGCTTGGAGATGGAGCTGAGGACAAAGCCTCTGTGGGGAAGAGGGGAGACCAAAACTTGTGGGAACAAAATCAACACGTTGGGAAAGTGACCAAAGGAAGACCGATGCTAGAAAAGGAGTAGCGGCAACTAAACATAAAAATCAACTAGGAGGACAAATGAGTGGATGGAGTGGAATCCAGAGTTCCGCCTGCACATCAGCAGCCCTTCTAGGGCTTTGTTCCCTTGGCAGAACCAGCCATTCTTTCTGTTTTAGAGAGACAACCCTGGCAGACGGCATGGAGGGTAAGATACGTAATCGTAAGGCTCGCGTTGAACCCTGTTCTGTTATTTCTGAGGTGTCTGAACAGGCGCAAGCCATTTCACCCTGAGCTGTAAACAGGAACAATCATCTCTGTTCTTCTCACCTTAAAAGGGCATATTGTCAATTAGAGGAAATGATGTTTGTAAAGTAGAAAATAAGTTTAACTCATGATTTTTTCTTTCTTCCTCTTTGACAGGCCACAAATACTTTGTGACTCTGCTGTCATCTTTTATTATTTCATATTTTAAAATGTTATTGTATTAGCATTGCATTGTACAGAGTCTCAGAGATCTATTTCTAAATAGACAGGTGACTAGGAGGTAGCCAGAACTGCAAAGGTCTGTGTCTAATTGCATGAGAGGCCAAGAAGGCTAATAAGAGGTTAGGTAAGCAGAAATGTAGATGTGGGAGGATGCGCTGTGTTGACTTAGAGATTTAAAGGGCCTGGATACTCGGTTCACAGAGTCTGACATCTGTCAGAAAGGTTGATAAGAGTCCAACAAGCACATGACAACATAACAGACTATATAACATTAATGTGAAAAGAGAAAGCTTAGCTCTTCTAATTATGTTATAATTAATTTCTGTAACTTCCTAAACTTTAATATATTTTAATAAATTTTATATTATAAATACAATTTAATCAGAAGAAATCTGTTCTAAAAGACAATGTTTCACATTGTTAAACTCTATATTTCTAGTGAACCATACCAATTCTTTACTACAGCATTAATAATACTAACAAAAGTAAGGTATTAATTCAGTTTAATACATTCCAAATCCTATGTAAGATTCTCTTTATTCTGGTCTTTTTATTATGTAGAAGTTAGAAGGCAAATAATAAAAAATATAGCTTTAGAAATAATATAAATAGGAATTTTTAAAAGAACTTTTTTGAGCGGTTCTTATACATACGTTCTTTTGACATCCTGTTCAATCATCGCTCGAAGCTCTTTATCCTGGAAAAATTTGTTCCAAAGACTCTGAAATGAAGAAAAATGTACCACTTGAAATAGTAGCATTCATTTGGTGTCCACTTCAAAAATAATTTCAAATAACTTTTATAAATGTTAAATTAATTATATCATCTTTTTGTTAAGCCTTTTTACTTTGAAAATGGAGAACTTGTGACTCATCATAAATTTCCTGTCTGCTTCAGTCTCTTAGGTGTATGCTTATTCTAACACAGTTTCTTTCCTTCTGACATTATCGTATAGTCTTCATAGAGCATGGTTTGTCACCAACACATAGTGGTAAAATGCATAAAAGGTGGCTTACCTAATCTATAAAAATAGCTGAGCACTTAAAGGAGTTTTATTAATTAGTTAAGAATGTTTCTTGGTTTAGTCCAAAGCTTCTGCATAACAAGCCAGGCACCCTCTGGTTATCTGCTTGCTCACAAGTCTTAATCATGCCATTGGTTCCTCCTGCCTGTCTAGAGGAGAAGCTGTCCCACTTTTGAGAAATATTAGGAGTGTATGGATTGTATACTGAAAACATGGTTCAAATTATGACATATTGTGAAGAAATGGATCATTTTAATTCCATTGTCCCCTTGAGCAATTCTAGGGAAAACCTTTACTCTCCACCTATTGGCATCTCCACAGTGAATTAGAATCCTTGACCCAGAAATTCTGTTGGAGGCCTGCAACTAGTCTGTGAAGCTGGAGAAAAGTTACTTGAAGTAAGTACAACATGTGGGAGAGCAAGAAATTTGAGCAGAAGCCTGACTTGAGTATCAAGATGGCCCAAAGAGTCAAGATTGGCATTCTCCATGAGGCACTTTCTTGGATGCTCTCCCATCTACCAATCTTAATGTGATACTTTTTAATTGAAAGTTTGACTTAGTAATTTAATAGATTCTTACTGAAAATTATGATTGTGAAAAATATTTGTCATTAAATAATTTCCAGCACTGTAGTGCTTAGCAGAGTATCTGGCACACAGAAGGTGCTTAATAAATGTTTACTGACCTACTAACAAAATAATGAAGAAATAATTACACACTGAATATGTTTTCAATTGTTTGTTAATTTTCATAAAGACTTTGGCAAAGTTCCATTAATTTTATACTCTAATTCTCGTAGTAAAAACAAGGTTCTTTAGTAACTTAGTAAGTAGCAGAGAAGTGCAAAAAGAAAGGCATCCAACTATTATTAGTCACTGCTAAGGAAGCTCCAAAGGCTACGACTGCTAAGGAGCAAGCGAAGGGGTAAATGGGACTCACAGGAGAACACTTGAGGTTCAAATTGACCTTGATAGATGAGGGCATCTAATTACAGGGAAGATTTCGCAAAAAACATTAAACATCTTTCTATTCAATATCTAGAAAGAGGAAAAAACCGTCCTCGGGTTTGTTCCCCCCCTCCCCAGTTCAAGAACATTTCCGCAGTCTCCGGAGAGGGAAGCAGGAACGGGAGGAGGTGCTATGGGTCACTCGGAGCTGGGTCAAGGCAAAGTTTGCCATTTAAAAGAACGGTGCATTGCAACAAAAGATGGAAATATCTGCCAGACTCCTTGCCTATCGAAGCCAAAGCCACCTCCCAGAATACTATTTAGAGCAGGCAGAGATGCTTCACTTTTTTTCTGTCATAGACCCTTTTGGCATCTGGTGAAGCCCCTTCCAAGAGTAACATTAAAAAAATGAGAAACTGAAGGACATGCAAAATTTCCGTTAGAGGTCAGTGAAAACAAAGAGGCATTTTTCCCCCATACAGGTTCACGGACACCCCGACATCGATACATTGACACATCTCCGCACACCACCAGGAAAGAGCTCATGATCTAGGAGCTGCAGCCCCTTCTCCCTGGCTGACACTGTTCACATAGACCAGACGATAGGTTCACTACTTATCTGTCATAGCTCAGGAAGAAGGCACAGAGGGGCCAAGGACAAAGCCCGCTGTCCTCCCTATCCAGGCCTGCTTCCTTCCTCCCTCTTCCCGTCCCTGCCCACGGTGCTCCCTGGGCCTTTTCTATCACATCAGAGTTTCTTCCTCCCCTCCACCAAACAGAATGTTGTAGGTGACTGATTACAAGGTGAAATGCTTTAAGATGCTGAAAACCAGTATTAATAGTTTGCATTTTAAACACATTTACTAAGTCAGTGAAGGTGCCGATGAAAAAAATGACTAAAAGACAATTTTGTTACCCCTTCATCCTGTGAGAGAGGATTATTGATCATCAGATCTTGCTGTCCTGCAGCTTTCCGAGGGTTGGTAATATGCTGAGGGTGGGAAATAAAAGAGAAATCAAAACCAGAGCCTTGGACTTCTTTGAAGCACATTTGTTAAAATGTTACTTACTCTTTCTTTGATGCTATTGTACCAGGCTCTCAGTTCCTTAGTTTGACTTGTCCACTGACCTTTGTCTTGAGGAAGAACATTCAGAAAAAGCTGTAGCGAAGAAAAAATGAAGTTGTTACTCATAAGGAGAAAAAGAACATGAAACAATGTCAAAAAAATCACGAAAGCAATACAGTACTCTTACTGTAATTAAATAGCTTATTTAAAATAACTAATCTATATTTAAAAACATTACTTTAACAAATGAAAAATTTAAATAACACAAATGGAGGTTATGAAATAAACCAAAAAGTAGGATCATTAGATGGGGCCATTTCCTCAGGACTCGTGTTAAGGAAAAAATATATAATGAATCAGATTTGTCCAAGAAAAGAAAATGGTACTGAGGTTCAACCACATTCTGTGTTTACTGGAAAGGAAAAAAAAAGAAGCAGCTAAAATGGTCAAAGTGCTAGTTATGGTTTTTATTCTCTTGAAACATACTGGCAACTGATAAAGAGAAATCTAGGGCAGAGAGCAGCTCATTGTGAAAAACACATCTTTCCCTCTATAGCAAAAAAATGCAATTTGTAACCAGCAATCAATTTTGGAAAAAAAACAAGTATTCAAAAAAAGACAAATTTGATTTAATTTATTTTAACCTAACATTAAGATAAATCCAGCTTTGTGTTTATTTTTAGCAAGTGAAAGATTTTACTAAAAGTTAAACAACAGGAAATAGAGATGGGCCCAAATGGGCTCCAGCACTGTGGCAACAGCTCACTTTTTTTACTGCTTCCATTAAACAGAAGAAAAATGTATTTTAATTATTAAATATAAATTATTAAATCTCCAACTGGATAATGTAGCTTGTGATTCTCCCTGTCTTTATTTTCACTTAATTTGCTATACTTAATCTGCTATACTTAATCTATACAGATTTTTAAAAAAGCTTTAAAACTAGAGCTAGAAACCATTTTTGAAATCAGTCATCACATCGGCTCCTCTGGAAGAAGAAAAAAAGAACAGAATTTTAAAGGCAAGGACTTAAAAATCTTACAGATTATTACTATCAAAGTGGTAATGGTCCTTTTCCTCTAAAGGAGACGTGGATAAATTCCTTACTTTGTGTTTCTGATCATTCAAACTGGAAGTCTTTTTCAGCTATTGTTTAAGAGGAAAATTGAGCAGAATTAAAAAAAAAAGGCACTTGCACTGATGGACAATTTGAAGTTTGAAATTAATCAAATGCCTTTCTTTTTAAACACAGGTGTGTGTCTATCTATATACACACATAGATATATATAAGTGAAAGGTTTATACACAATTTGGAAATATGAGTTTTCCTGCAAAAAAGTGGTAAGCAATGCAGAGATATCAGTCAGTATGTAATTTTCACTATCAAATGAGATGCTAACCCAAGTAATGATGTTCATTTGGAATGAGCCTTTTCCACTGCCAGCTACTGAAGACTAGGGTGTCTCAATCTTATTAGCAAATGTCCTATGAAAGACAAAATGGATGGCCAAAATTGGGGAGGAAGTCTCTCGGAAAATCCAGTGATTCTTTGCATCAGTAATCTTCCCAGTGCATCAGGTAATGTGTTGATATACTGCAACCACAAACTGTAAATAAATATTTTCTTCTTACCTTCCAGCAAACGCTGCGGAACCTGCTGCTTCTCAGCTGCCCATTAATCCCCTTCAGCCGTATAGTTGCCAAGTAATTGTTGTTTACAAATAGTTCTTGCCATTCTTTACTACATGAAAGAAAATAAGGCAGGGGAAGAATTTTTAAAAACCTTAACAGCTTTTAGAAGGGGTGTTGGTTCAGAGAAAGAGAAGTACTTTTTGACAACGAGAAAGCACAGAACTTTAAAAAGGCATATATTTAGTTGTGTGATGTTTCTGAACGCATGGCTGTCTTTTTGGACACATTTCTTTCCTGGATTTAATGAATATGTAGATCGCTATAATTATGCCAGCTACTGAAATTCATAATGTCTATGGAGGCTATTCCATTTCCTCTAAAATGTTGGTACTGCAGTTCAGTGAATAAACAAAAAAAATGAATATTAATATAAACATATTACTGTTTTAGCCATAGACAAAGATATACCAGCTCCAGAAATATGCAACAAAAAGTATACCGTTGACTGTATGGGTTTTTCACATGACATATCAGCTTAAATGAACCTTTCTTTCCCTTAATGTCAGGATGGGCAGTTAACCAGAATAGAAGACTACTTTCTTTAACTTTTAGTGCTCTTTACTATTGAAATCTCTTCTACTTCTTTCTACATGATCAGTTTTAAAATTTTAACAGGTGCTAGCAAATTTAAAAAAAACCATCAAAAAATTAAAAAGCCTCACTGTATAAACTGTTAAAGGCAAGCTTGAGTACCTTGCAGTACCTATGGCTGACTAGATAAACAACCTAAATATGCCTCCCAGGCATGCAGGCACCAGGGGCCTAACACCTGTGCCTCATTAATATACAAGTAAATCTGCTCTACTGGGAAACAATTGGAAATTAATTGTCCCAAACCATTTACTGAGTTTGAATAAAGGAATTAGACCTATATTTCCTGTGTTTTCCAATGAACTAAATTTCCAGGCTCAAGTCTGTCTATTGATGGGTCTTAGTGAGTCAAACTTTATAAAATGTCTTGCAAGTTCAAGTAAGTCACATTGAAAAGATACACACACTTTATAGATTTACCACTTAAATTATGATCCTAATGTAAAATCTTAATAATCCATTAAAGGACATGACCTTTTCTTCAGGAAAACATACAAATAATGGCAAGTATCTTTTTATTCTTTATAAGGTAGATAAAAATGTCATTGGCTTAGAGTCTATGGCTCCATTCCAAATAAATATAGCCTCCTTTTATCATTTCACAGTTACAAAAAAGTAACCATACTCATAATGCTTGGAAAGGCCTCGAGAAATTCCAGTGGGATTTTTCCAATCCAATTCTAAAAGTTCAACTTTAATGAGGAAGACAAAGGATGAGAGGACCTCTCTCCCACAAACCAGGTTTCACCACCAGAGAAACCTTCTACCAAGAAGTCAAGGGAGTGTACCACAGGGCAGGGCAGGAGTTCTTCACTTTTTTGTGTCCTGGACCTCTTTGGCCCTGTCTGGTGATGCCCACAGACCCTTTCTCAGAATAATACTTCTAAATGCATGAAACAAAATCTATAGATTTACAAAGGGAACCAATTAGATTGAAATAAAAGGTGCAACTTAATTTCCCCAGAGAAGTTTACAAATTTCCTGCGGTAGGGACAGCCCATCTGCATGCACTTCCAGCATAGTCCCTATGGCTTTTACTTTTTTTCTAGGCATAATAATAACCAACTCGTATGGTTTTTTTATTGCTTTCAAAGCATTTTTACACATATTATTTGACTTGTACAACATATTTTGGGGTAGGATTATCCCCATTTTACAGACAACAAAACTGAGGTGGAGGAGGTTGTGATTTCTCTCAAGTTACGCTTCTAGTAAGTTAATAATAATGATAATAATAATAATATTTAGCATTTATATAGTACCTAAAATGTATCAGGTACTGTGGTAGGTACTTTACTCTCACAATTCTTCAAAGTAGGTTCTGCTGTTATTGCTATTTTGCAGATAAAGAAACCAAGGCAGGCAGCAATTAAGTGATTTTGCTCAGGGTCATATAGCTAGTAAATGTCTGAGACCAGATTTAAAGTTAGGTCTTGCTGATTCCAGATCCAAGACTATCCACTGTACTACCTAGCTGTCTCCTACTGAACATATATATCATGCAATGAAAAAAAAACTAGAATAGAATTAGATGAGGTGCTGCCTTTCATAGCTATAACTAAGGGTTGAATTCTTACCAAAAAGATCAAATGCATGAAATTGAAAAGGTTTTACACACACACACGCACACACACACACTATGAAAAAGTAGGACAAAAAGGGAATCAGTCAACTGGGAAAATATTTTTCTTAATGATTTAATATCCAAGAAATATATAAAATCATAAATCCATTCCCCCGCAGTAGAATGGTTAAAGGATATGGATAAAGTTCTCAAAAGAAGAACTGTAAGTTATGTGAACTATATGAATGTTCCAAATCACTGAAGTTTTATCCAAGGTCAAATGAGCAAAGACAGGAAAGTTATTGTTTGAGCACTTATAACTCAAATGTCAGGGTCCTTTGATGCAAAGATTCCACTGTTAGACATATATCCCAAGAAGTTCAATGATAATAGAATGAGAACTAGCCAGTGAAGCTCAGTTCTCAGAATACCTGCAGGAGGCTTTAAGGTCACTTGGTACCCTGAGATTCTGTGGTGCCAAAGATACTGAAGTCACTGTTAAGTATTATGGGATTAAGTGAGAAGATGTGGGAGGATGACCTCTACTATCTCCTCTCAGATCAGAAATTATTCACAACAACCAAGGTACTGAGAAATTAATCCAGGAACAGCTGATTTGCCAGATTTACTGTAGTCTGACAGCTAAGGAATTGTCTCAAGGTCAAGAAAATATCATGTTACATGATTCTTATCATTGTGAAAAGGATGGTCCATTTTTACTTCAAGTAAAATGTTTGCTTTGGTTATAGTTAACAGTACAGGAGAGAAGTAACTAGCATATGAAGCACAAATATACATAAAATCTCAAAAATTCATTGTCTTATGGGGTAATTACTTATCTAAGGAAAAACCTAATATAGGTAATTAATATCAACATGAAAAATCTGGCCCATAAGGACTCTATGAAATGTTTTTCTTTGAGGTGGACATTAGATATGTCACCTATGCCCATATCAAACCACACACATACATATTTGGAGTCATGGTATCTTGAATTCAGGGCTTGGAAAGGCCCTTCGAATCCACCAAGTACAAGCCCATCACTCAACAGAGGAGGCATCTAAGCTGAGGTGCAGGGAAGTTAAATGGTTAGCCCAAGGTTCACCCAATTCCAAGGGCTAGTGCTCTTCCCCTCTGTTGCCTTCTCTCTGCCAGACCTCACAATCAGGTTGTGTGACCGATGGCTGAGTCCTTCCTACTGGGGCACTAAGGTATAGGTAAAAAGCCCTGAAGTGGAGAGACAGGAAACCCGTACCATGGCTTGGCTTCACCAGACCTTCCAAAGGGCCAGCACCCCAAAAAGGTACAACATCCCCAACCAATGGTCATTCCCACAAGGGCAATCCACTCTACCCTACTGGGCCAACCCATTTTACTCCTATTATCTCTTAAGTGTTTTATGGTTCTTACAAATATTATACTAAATAGAATTTTGACTTCATATGTATCAAGGATTTATCCAACTGTTTCTGTAATGGCTAATATATTTATATTGAATATTCACCTCATGATATGAACTATTGTATAAGATTAATGAACAGTTCAACATTCACTCTCTGAAAGGCAATATTTATTTTAGAGAACTTATTTTTTTCCCAGTTACATGTAAAATATTTTTTAGCATTTATCTTTAAAGCTGATTTCCAAATTCTCTCCCTTTCTCCCTTCCCATCCTCCTCCCATTGAGAAGGCAAGTAATTAGATATAGGTTATACATGTGTAGTCATGCAAACCATTTCCATAAGTCATGTTGGAAAAGGAAACATAGACAAAAAAAACCTAACAACCCAACCCTCAAGAAAAATAAAGTTAAAAAAGGTAGGCTTCCATCTGTATTCAGATACCATCAGTTCTTTTTATGGGGATGGACAGTATTTTTCATCCTAAGTTCCTGAGTTGTCTTGGATCATTGTATTGCTGAGAATAGCAAAGTCATTCACAGTTGATCATCTTACAATATTGCTATTACTTTGTACACAGTGTATTTCACTTTGCATCAGCTCATGTAAGACTTTCCAGGTTTTTCCAAGAGCATCCTGCTCATCATTTCTTATAGCACAATAGTATTCCATCACAATCACATACCACAATTTGTTCAGCTATTCCCCAAATGATGGGCATCCCCTCAATTTCCAATTCTTTGCCACTGGAAAAGAACTGCCATAAATACTTTTGTACACACAGGTTCTTTTCCTTTTTGTTATTTTTATCTCCTTTGGGATACAGACCTAGTAGTGGTATTGCTAGGTCAAAGGGTACGAATGGTTTTATAGCCCTTTGGGCATAATTGCAAATTGCTCTCCAGGGTGGTTGGATCAGTTCACAACACCACCAAGAGTGCATTAATGTCACATTTTTCCCACATCCCCTCCAACACTCATCATTTTCCTTTTCTGTCCTATTAGCTAATCTAATAGGTATGAGGTAGTACCTCAGAATTATTTTAATTTGCATTTCTCCAACCAGTAGTAAATTAAAGAGTATTTTTTCATATGACTATAGATAGTTTTGATTACTTCATCTGAAAACTGTTCATATCTTTTGATCAATTATCAGTTCAGGAATGGCTCTTATTTTTATAAATTTGACTCAGTTCTCTATGTTTG
>CM053623.1:27453524-27494789 GCA_028646595.1 Phalanger gymnotis | reverse complement strand
ACCTGTTGATTTGAATTCCCTATCCCCTACCCCAAATAGTAATACTGTGCTAATTGCTTTCAGGGAAATTACTCAGCATTTAGGATACTTCTGAAGACAAGCTGAGGTGTTTTGTGTCTTACAAAAGTAGATTTAACTATCATGGTTGCAATTTTTTTTAAAGTATAGAAACAAATAAGAAAGGTAAGAAGATAACTGAATAAATAGCATGATTTCAATGCTAGCATACAACAATCCCAAGAACCAAACTACATTGTTATTTACTTAGTAATTCTGTGGCCAATTTCAGCTTTTCCATCACTTCTTTAAAACCAAATAATAACAGTCTGATTCTTTGAGACAATTTTTCCCATAAGCTTTCTTCATCCTCAAAATCACCTTCTCAAGAATACCATATTCCTAGAATGTTTCACTGCTTAAGCTAAAGAGCTATTTATAAAAATAACTGAAGATATCAAAGCCTAAAGGGAACTAAAGGGTCAATTCAATCAGCCAGCAACCTCCATTGAGAGGACATTGCCCTTCTTACAATAAGCATTTACACTTTAATCCACCAAACTTTAGATTATTTTATAATAATATATATAACTCTTTGAATATTCCATGTTTATTCTATGCTAAATCTTTATTTGATGAAACATTACGCTTCTAATAGGAGGGCCACCGCTAAATGAAAACTTTCACAACCACTTTGATGTTTAATTTCTGTTTGTCTAGTTTATTGAGAAAAGAAAAGGGCAATTTTTTTCTTCTGTACTCTCCCTTTTTACTCAATTTCAACATTGTGGCAGTAGAAGCTCACGATAATTGAATTTTAAATCATCTTCTTCTTTCATTTAGCACAGGCCTAGCACAGAGTAGGCATTTAATAAATGTTCGATCACATATTGATACATTAGGTCTATATGGAAATGTATTGAAGAGGCTTAAGTTCATTAAAGATTATGGTCGGCCTCCAAGGTACGTTATGTTTAAATGTGAATGCTTGTTTCGGGTTCTAGCTAGTGTAAGTTACACTCGCAAGCTCCTGAGGATCTGTGATCTAACTGATTCAAGAGTTCGCTCCAACGATAAAGATGGCGGCTCTTCCATGTCTGCCTAATGTAAGTGACTCTTGCCCACATCTGCCCATAAATTCACCACAGGAGGCCACTCAACACACTGAAGGGCTTCTTTTCTTTCTTCTAGTATCAAAAGGGTGGTGGTGAAAACCTCTGGTCATTCCTGCCTTCGCTCCCTCTCAGCGTTTGACCAGCCTGTCTTCTTTTTCTGTCAAAGAACTGCTTGATGACATCCTTTATTCCTGTTTTTCTTTGGCGTTCCCCACTGCTTATATGTTGCACCAACATTTGCCTTTCTATTACTCATCTTTAGTTCTTTGAGAAGAAACAGTGTTAAGTTCTCATTGAGACAAAGCAACAATGGTAAAATGTTTCTATTTGAAATATGGGCCTTGGTGGTTATGAGAACCTTGGGGTCAGTGATAGCATTTATGAAGTAACTGTTATAAACCAGGCACTGGACTTACAAAGAAAAGGCCTACGAAAGGGGAGACATTAGAAAAAGCAGGCTTTGAGTCTTGAAGGAAGCTGGGGAAATGATGAGGCAGAGATGAGGCTGGAGAGCACGCCAGGCATAGGAGGGAGAGGGGAGCCAGTGGTACAGATGAGGGCGATGGAGGGCCATGTGGGAGTAACTGCCGGGGAGCTGGATCACAGAATGTCTGGAGGGGAGTGAAGTGTAAGAAGACTGGAAGGTAGGAGGGGACCATATGATAAATTGGACTTAAATGTCAAGCGGAGGACTTTATATTTGATACCAGGGGGTCACAGGGCCATTGGAGCTCACTGAAGAAGGGAGCAATGTGGTCTTTAGAAAAATCAATGAGTGGAAGAAAGATAAGAGTGCAGAGGAACTTGAAAGTGCTTTTCAGCTTCTTAAAACCAATACAGCTTGCTCTCCTCCTTTTCATTTCTGGACAGAGCTCAGTCGATTTCTATTTTCTGGCCCAAATACACATATTACTGAACAAGTACCACAAAGGGTCCATTCAGAAGCATGTTGAAATTTGGTCGGTTGACATGCTTCATCCAATTGGTCTTCCCATGTACTTGGAAGGCCAAGCTCCTGTCAGCGATTATATACCCCACCCCTTCCAGGGAAGCTCAGCAATAACTTTGGGCTTGATGCAATAAACACAACTTCATTAGCAAACAGGAGAATCTGAAGTGTGTTGCTTTCTACAGGAAGTGCCCCTTCTAGGTTTCCAGATGACACTGGATCTTCTCTATCACTGTGGTGAATAATTTTGGGGAGCATACATCTCCCTGTTTTATGCTTTCTTGAGAGGGTTACTAGACAGTTATTTCTGTTGTTACATCTTCCAACGAACCCTGATAGATAGGAGACACTTTGTTGTAGAATAGCTGATAAGGGTGTTTTTTATTCTGCCAAGCTGAATGCTATGTTTAACAAAATATAGATATTCTAATTGTAAAAAAAATATATCTTTCCTTGGGTATAATTCAACAATGTCCACAATACTAAATGCCATGATGCTCAAATATCAACTCCCATTTAATATTTACATCTCATTCACTATGCCCTTTTCAATTGAAACTTAACCAAAGTTGTCCAGCTAGGTAGAAAAACTTTGAAAAAAGTATAATTGAGGCATCTACTTTAACCTATTTTAATAAAGCATGTATCATACTATAGATTTGTATAAAAAATCATTTTTAAAAGAGAAAATCCAAGATTTAAGTCTGCTGAATACTATCAATGTGCTACTATTAAGCTCTAATTTGAAAAAGGCAATTTGTGTTTGCCCAAATTAAAAGTCCTGTGAAATACTTTTCAGATGAAGTGAGTTGGTCAATGAACATTTATTAAGGGCCTACTACATGCCAGGCACTGTGCTAAGCATAGTGAAAGTGGGGAGACCAAGAAAGGCACACGATAATCCAGTCCCCACCATGGAAGAGTTCACACATCTCCATGGACTTTTATTAGGTAAAATAGGTCAACTTGTGTTCAGGTCACCACACTAAATTGCTTAAAACTTTTCTATGCTAGTGATTTCCTGGTTATGATGTGTCAGAAGGAAAATCAAGCATTTCTAAAGCTTGTTTTAAAGCCGATGAAGTTAATTACTCATGCATTATACACAATACAAGGATTCTTGTGACAGGACAATGCTTTGTTAAAAAGAGGATGAGTTACATTTCAAACTTTGTATATTCTTAGTTTAAAATGGCTCTGCTGGTGCTTGCCAGATACTCTGAGCTGATTTCTAAAGGTGTAAAATATTTCAGTTGCAGATATTGATAACCATATGACTATTTTAATGAAAGGAATGCTTTTTGTGAGTGGGCATATGAAAGTATTATGCAAACTTTTCATATGGAATGCAAGCACATCAATGATTCTGTGTGTAGTGGGGCACCAGCAAATGAAAACAAGGTATGACTGCCACTGAAAATTGTACTCCTTGCTATGATAAACTTCTGTATTGGCTAGATTTTTAATAAGCCACATTATAAATTTTTAAGGCAGATCTACTTTACATTTTTACTACAGAGAAAAGTAATAAGAGCAGCACCCAAGTAAAAAACTCCTTTAAAATTAAAATAGACCAAACAAAAGTTAATGACTACATGGGTCAATAAAAAATATTAAAGACAAAAGAATAAAAAAAATACAAGAAAATACAAAGTACCTCATATCAGAAGGAAATGACTGGAGGAAAAAATCAAAGTCCAAATCAAAAACAGAGTCTAAAGGCAATGTCTGAAAAAAGGTCATGGAAACCATATTTCAAGGAATCATGAATACAATAGGTCAAGTGGCTCCCCATCGCCTCCAGAATCAAAGATAAACTCTTCTATGTCGGTACTGAAGGCACTTCATAACCTGCCCCCTTATAATTTATTGCCCTTTGAGCACTCCCTTGACATTCCAGTTTTAAGAGTGGGCATGCAGTCATCGTACCTTCCATCATCCTCTCTGGGCCTCTGTACTGGCTGATCTCCACCCCTGGAATGCTCTCCATCTTGAACTCTGCACCTTAGATTCCATGGACTCCATAAGACTCAGCTCAAAGCTCAGAGGTCTCTGGAGGAGGCCTCTGCTGGTCTCCACATCTGCTGATGCTATCCCTTTCAGATGGCCTTCCATCACATGCCTTTCTTCTTAACCCTAGTAATTAGCACAGGGATTGGCCTGACATTTACAAAGTGTTCCCTGACTGACCGAATAACAGTCTTAGAACCAGAAAGGAAATTACAGTTAGAACAAATTCCAAATTTTGAAGTAAGGTTCAAGCATTGCCTGCCACTTCTGCTATGCTATAAAAGCTACTCCTTACATGGCTCCTTTATGTGATAAAATTTTCCCCATTCTATCTCTCCTTTCCCCTTTCTCCCACTACATCTCTCTTTCTCACGCCTACGTTCTTTCACTGGAGATCATCCCAACATAACTGACTAATACCTGTGCCATGTGTCTATGTAAACACCTAAAAATGTGACACCTTCTATCTGTCCTAGTAATAATAAAGTTCTTATACTTCCATAAATGAATGTCAACAGTTTAACTCCATTCTTCTCTTGAGTCTTCTGTCTGAATGACAAATTTTCTAATCAGCTCTGGTATTTTCACCAAGAATGTTTAGAAGCTTTTTATTTCATGAAATGTTCATTCCGCGCCCCCCCCCCCAAAGGACTGCACTCAGTTTTGCTGCATAGGTTATTCATGCTCCTTAGGTAATCCTGCATGCTGCATAGGTAATCCTAGCTCCTTTGTCCTCCAAAATATATTCCAGGCCCTCCACTCCTTTAATGTGGAAGCTGCTATATCTTGTGTGATCCTGACTGGCTCCATGATGTTCTTTCTGGCTGCTTGCAATATTTTATCCTTAACATAGGAGCTCTGAAATTTGGCTATAATATTCCTGGGAGTTTTCATTTGGGGATCTCTTTCATGAGGTGATCAGTGGATTCTTTGATTTCTATTTTATCCTCTTGACCTAAGATATCAGGACAGTTTTCCTTGATAATTTCTTGAAAGATGATGTCTAGGCTCTTTTTTGGATCATGGCTTTCAGCTAGTCCAATAATTCTTAAATTATCTTTTCTAGATCTATTTTCCAGGTCAGTTGTTTTTCTAATTAAATATTTCACATTTTTTTATTTTTTTTCATTCTTTTGACTTTGATTTTCTTTCTTGAAGTCTCATGGAGTCAGTAGCTTCTTCTTGCCCAATCCTAACTTTTAAGCAGTTCTTTTCTTCAGCAAATTTTTGTACCTCCTTTTCCATTTGGCCTATTCTGCTTTTTAAAAAAGGTTTTTCTTAATTAAAAAAAAAAGAGTTCTTTTCTTCAATAAATTTTCTTTACTATTAGGTCAATTCTGTTTTTTAAGGTATTATTTTCTTTAGTATTTTTTGTGCTTCTTTTAACCAAGCAGTTAATTCTTTTTTCATAATGTTCTTGCATCATTCTTATTTCTTTTCCCAATTTCTCCTCTACCACTCTTATCTATTTCTTTAACTCTTCCAGGAATTTTTGCAGGCCTTGGATCCAATGGGCATTTTTGAGGCTTTGCTTGTAGCTGTTTTTACATTGTTATATTCTAATTTTATGTCTTGGTCTTCCTTGCTACTGCAGTAGCTTTTTTATGATCAAAATCTTTTTTGTTGTTTGCTCACTTTCCTGGCCTACTTCTTCACTTTGAACTTTATTTTAAAAGTTGAGCTCTGCTCCCCTGGGGGTGGGGAGTCACTGTCCCAAGCTTCAGGCTTTTTTTTGTTGCTGTTTTCAGAGTTAGTTCTAGTGGTCTGCAAGTTTTCAGGGCTTCCAAGGTGGTCTTATCCTGGGAGAAGTGTGGTCACTGCTCTTCTGATCTGTTTTCTGGCCTTAACCCAGGAAGGGCCCTGTTTCCCTGCAGCAGTAAGTACTAATGCTCCTCTTGGGCCTAGAGCTGTGACCAGGTCCCCTGCTCTTTTGTAACCACAAATATTAGCACTCCATTTGAGTGCTGGAAGGCTGACCAGGCCCTTGCTTCCTTGTGACTCATCACAAGTGTTCTTCTCTGTCCTGGAATTGTGACTCAGGACTGTTAATGGGGAACAGAGCTGCCAATCAACACTGGTTGCACCCTGTGCCAGCAAAGGGTCCCCTGTAATCTCTTTCTGACCAGTTGTTCAAAGCCCTCCCCATCTCTGGGCTAAGAGCTCCCAAAGCTGCTGTTGCGGCTGCCTCTAGGGCCCAAGGCTGGTACTTCTGCCATGTTCCAGGCCTGTGGCTAGCGCAGGTTACAGACCTGTCCTGCAGACTTCCTAAGTTGTCTCAGACTGGAAAAATGTCTCCCTCTGACCTTCTGTTGGCCCTGCCACTCCAAAACTTGATTTGAGGAATTACTTTAAAGTTGTTTAGAAGGGAACATTAGGAGAGTTTAGCTGGGTCCTGGCCTATACTCCACACACATAATATTTTATATAGAAAATTATTCGATTCAGCAGGGAACAAGGAAGGAAATGTAAAAGGGAAGAGGGTGAGAGGAGAAAGAAGACAGACTTAGGCATGGATAAGTGATAAGCAAGGCAAATTCCAACCTTCGAGATGGATCATGAGAAAAGATTTCAAAAGAAAGAAGAGGAATCAGGGATTGGTATGTGGGCAAGAAGCAGAATAGAGAGGCAGGGAGGCAGAAACAGATTGTATCAAGCACAGATGACTAGTGTTGTGCACAATGCTTTCTGACAGAAGTAATGGATTCAAGCTCCAGAATGGGACATATATTTCTGGACATGATCAGTGTGGGAATTTGTTTTGCTTGACTTTAAATTATTCGTTAGGAGGTTTCTGTTTCTTTTGTTTGTTTTCAATTTCGGGTCAGAAAATAAATGCTTTTTAGTTGAAAAGATTATATAAAAATTTAAAAAATTATTTTAAAGCAACTTTCAAGTAACATTAATAAAATTAAGTTCTACTTAGTGAGAATAATAATCTATATCTAAGGTTCATTCAATGGAAAGGAATAAAATTAAATAATAGAAAACATTCTGGAGTGCTTTAATGTAAATCAGAAAATCAAAAGTAGAACATCACTGGACAACATCCAATTCATTGCCAATAACTGAAGGGTGCACGAATTTAATCAACCATCACTTATGACAAGCTGAAAATTAATCAACAATTTTAGGGGCTTCCTATGAAGTAATTTCTCACTGAATCAAGTCTATGTCAGGGTCATGTCGGAAGAGCTGAAGAATTTCACTAAGTCAAGTCATCCCAAAAAAATTCTTTCTAAAAAGAAATGTTTTGGCCCCATATACATAAACACACACAAAGGTTACTCTGTTATGAGAAATTAAGGTATATGTTTTAAAAGAAAATATTTATTTCATAGAGAAGTGTAAGATCTAGAAAAAAATTTAGGAAAGAATTCATATAACTTTTTATGACATCCTTCGTTCTTTTGGTGCTGGATTTAGTAATTTAAGCATCATTACACAAGTATCTTATATAAGCAGAATACTGATAGCTTTATACCTCTAGTGATTTTCTTAAAACATGCTGTTAGTATTACCTTACCGAATTGTCAGATCTCTCAGTTTGCTGGCAATGAAACCAAACTTGCCAATCAGTAATTTGTATTAATTTGAAAGGCTGAATGTCGTTTGTAAAATAGTCTTCACTATTGTCAATATCTAGCAAGTATCGTTGCTCTTAGCAACATAGGTAAGGAAAATAATTTCCATTATAATATGCCAACAATAATTTTATTACAATAATAATTCATTATGTAAATATATAAACTAGAAATTAGAGCTAAGTGGAATCTACAAATTTATTAAGAAATATTCTACTCTAGATCTACGTCATATCCTCACAAAGCCAAAACCAGGTCTGAAAAGTAAACAATGTTTGTCTCCTGTCTATTCAATCCCAAATAACTGGTCTCATTGATTTTCTCTCTTTGGATTGACTTTTAGACCAACAGTATTCCAATTTTCATATTATACAAACACAAATACAAAAATATTGCCAACAAATGGGACAAAAATGAAGAACTAAGTTTTTTATGTTGACTACTACGACAATACTGTGGAAATCTCATTTTGCAAAATGCAGCATCCTGGCCGTGTTAGGTTTATTCAAAGACTACGTAGCCTTTCTGGCACTTATGACTTTGGGAAAGGGTTATAATTAGTTCACTAAATATATTTAGAAAAACAGAATGAAAAATATAAAGTTTAAAAAAAATGCTCACCTTCATTTTATTTCATAGGTCACTGTTATACCATCTAATAAGATAATTAAAAACATGCAAGCAGCTGGTACTGCGGCTAAACAGATTAATGTAATAGTCTGTAGTTATATGTGCTGGCAAGGGGCTCGCCTCTTTGGCGAGGAGAAGGTCAGCTGCCCTTGGGAAAGGAGAGAGACAGACAATATTCTCTCTTTCTCATGGCACTGCATTGCAGTCAGTGAGGCTGAAGTCCAATATCTATTGTCAGCTGCTGAAGCAGGAAACTGTTTCCACCCTTATACCTAGCAAGGTTTTCAGCGGCACTGTATGGCGAAAACTCAGAGGATTTGAAAAAAGACCTTATAGGTCTTATGAAAAAACTAGATATATTTTAGAAAACTAGCATATTTAATGACTTGGATTCTCTAAGTTTTTTCTTCTTTTTAATTGCAAAACACCTAATTTGCAACAGAGTTTGAAGAATCAAGATTAGATTTCAATAATAACCTCCAATAGTCTGTCCTGTTTATCCACATTTCACTGAGAAATCAAGCATTACCTTTATGAGTTAGAGGAAATTGTACTCTATCTGATCTGCAGGTTTTAAAACAACTGCATCCAAATTAAAGCACCTCATCTGTAATGACATTTGAGGGCAAACACATTTGTCTAAAAACCCAAGTACCCAATAGGATCAGTAAACTTAAATGTCTTACACATTGTTTTTCAGAGTTATTCACGTAAACACACATCTCCAAATTAATCTTATTTGAAGCCCAAAACTGCACCTAAAAACTGACTGGAACACAACCAAATACACTTTCCTTAAGTTCATATTTAAACCTCCTTAAGTTTACGATGTAATATTTCAGAGATTGAGAGTTTCTTTGCTAGGGGGGGATGGTGGCTCGAGCAGAGGGGCTTGGTGTCAGCAAGATCAGATTCAAATCACGCCTTAAACACTTCCTAGCTGTGTGATCCTGGGCAAGTCATTTTGCCTCTGCCTCAGTTTCCTCATCTGTAAAGTGGGGATAATAATAGCACCTCCCCCTAGGGTTGTTGTGATGTTCAAATGAGATCATAA
Organism: Phalanger gymnotis; assembly: GCA_028646595.1. NCBI lineage: Eukaryota > Metazoa > Chordata > Mammalia > Diprotodontia > Phalangeridae > Phalanger > Phalanger gymnotis. The sequence continues at coordinate 27,485,453 of CM053623.1, read as the reverse complement.
CTGTAACGCACTTAGAGCACAGTAGGCACTATAAACACGTCAGCTATTATTTATGATTATTAGAAGCCACTTTGCCTTCTCTCTTTTCCATTCAGAAGTGGTTTATATCAGTACAATGGGAAGGATTCTTGGCACTCACAACAACATATCATTACTAGCACTACAGGCAGGTGTTATTAAAAAGACATGAGCTATGTTTTCTGGTTTTGTACCATTGGTGACAAGGTAACATTAATATGAAGAGATTTAGGAATGAAAGGTAATGTGGTGCAGGGGATAGAACGACAAGCCTCAGAGTAAGCCAACCTGAATGGAGGTCTGACCCTTGGCAAGTCACTTAACGTGGGTGCCCCACATGACCATCTAAGACAGAATAGGTGTGAATCTGCATTGGCAAGTATGAATTCTATGGATTCATGAAAATGCAAGTATGGAAAGTAAATGAACAAAGAATGAGTGAATAAAAAATACCAATAAACACAGAGACCAATAAATATAAATTAAAGATTAGCAATGGATATCTGCAAAAATTTAAGTGTATTTTGTGAAGTGGTAAGCAAAGAGGAAGTCACAGAACGTGCATGTTTTGGTAGGACGAGGACAGCTTGACTTAGCCACTTATTGGGCTGTTTTCCATGCAGCTGAGGTAAATTCCAAGAAGGAGATGGGACTTCGGTCCCTACCTGAACACTAGAAAAGAAGGTGGGTGGCAGTTAGAGAACTTGAACTTCCTGAACATTATTTCAAAGTATTATCACTATAAATTTTTCTAATTATTTTAATGAATATAAATAAATAAGTTTACGATGTTAATATAAACTAATTAGTTTAAGTAAAGCTTAAGAGAATCATGACAAGATAATAGCAAAATAATTTTCAAGACTGGATTTTACTAAAAAAAAAAAAGACTATTGTCATTACAGGGTAGTTTTGTATCAATTTGTCTGTTAATTTTGATAGGAAAATAAAACCCTGAGCTATGCTTCCATGAATTTTTCTGCATTTAACCCGAGTGTCAAATTTACAACTAAGCTCATTATATTAGAGAAGCTATTGCCTACGGAGCAGAAAATATTCATTTCACACCTTAAATACTATAATACTATTTAATAACAGTGCTGGCCTGCCAACTATTAAAAACCAGTTTCTATATACTGAATTACCTTAGCTTTTTATCTTGCCTTTTTTAATTACCATGATAAATTAATGTTCTAACGCTAAAACAATGACAGGCATTGATTAAAAATATATTAGTTAACAACTTTAGTATTATTGTGTAAAGTTATATTGGAACCTTCATTATCAAAATACAATTATCATTCAGTAATACTTGAAGCTGAAATACTTTAATGTTCAAACTATACAAGGACAAAAGAAACTGCAACTTAATACTCTGCTTTCATATTATCACATTTCTCTCGAGTGGGTGCTTTATAATATACCTCTTATTTACTGTAATTAGCAAAACTACCAATATAGCAAAATATAATTTGTCAACAAAATTTACAACTATGTGGGATTCCCCCACACCCCCCAACCCTTTACTCTGGTTTAAACACATCCTTAATTCCCTTTTCAGTTACTACTGGTTTTAATAGTTGTAGTAGTAATAATAACAATCATGCTTTTATCCATTTTTATGCCACTTTGTGGTTTTCAAAGTCTTTTTCCATGTAACAGACCAACTCAGTGACAGAGCACGGTCTATATTATTATTTTCATTAGAAAGACTGAGAAACCAAGTAACTACACTAAAGTAGCTACCTGCCAACACTCCTATAGCTCATTAGTGACCGACTCCGGACTATTAGTCCCCCGATTCTTTCTTCAGTATCTTTCCATTGTGGTTCAGTCCAAGTACAGCAGAATCAGACACCAATTACACCTTTTTTGATGAGACACAAGTACAGTCCTAAAGACACAAAGCACACCAACCCATCTCAACAGGGCTGCTTAAGCTATAGTAAAGCCTGCATATGTCTGCCTCACGATCATCAGAAGCCTCATGCAGTGTGTTTACTTAAAGAACTCTCTTGTGTCGTATCACTGGACACATGTATGACATGGACTGTCATGACTATAGGCAGCTTGGTGGCACAGAAGAGAGAGCACTGGGCCTGGAGTCAGGCAGACCTGAATTCAAATCCAGCATCAGAGAAGCTGGGCAACCTGAGCAAGTCATTTGACTCTGTTTGCCTCGGTTTCCCTAACTATAAACTGGGAATAATAATAGCACTTACCTCCCAGGGTTGTTGTGAGGACCACACAACATAATGATTGTACAGCACTTAACAGGGTGCCTGGCACATAGGAGGAGCCATGATGATGATGATGACAGGAGAGAGGTGGCAGGCTTTTAAGCTCACACACTCTTCCTGGCATGTATTATTGTCCTCTGTACTATATAGAGAACTTAAGAGAATTTACCTGGAAGATTCTAATCTCACGCTTGGAAGATGTGGCCAGCTCAGCAAAACTACAATGACAGTATCATGACGTTTTCTATCAGGAGCTGCACCAGACGGAGCGTGGCATGGCCATTTCAGGAATAGTAGTTTGAACAGGCTACTGTATATGAAGGCGCTGTGGAGTCCACATCTCACATTACTGTACTAAAGGTGAAAAACGCCAGAGAACAGTAATACTGATCTTAATCTAAGGCCTTCCATAAAGGCTCCACTAAGCTACCCAAAGCATTAATGGTTGTTAGTTATTCTTCCAGAGTAGTATTGCAAAAGGACAGTGCAACCAAAGCACCAAAAGCTAGCTGCCTTTAAGCAGGGTTCATCAGGAGAAAAGCTGCTACATGTGAGAGCTGAGCAATTATTTGTATTATAAATCACAGACATATGCATGGACTCCAGTTTACATTATTAATGGAAGAAGACTGAGAGCTTACACAATAACTCAATTTCGGGAAGCTATGGAGACCTCCCTTCACTTATTCTTCTAGTCAAAGACTGAACATCTATTAGATTTAGCAGAGACTGAGAGGGAGGAAGGGGAGACATGAAGAGGTGCTGGAGAGAGAGTAGCCTACCTACCAGAAGTTTATAATCTCAGTAATGTTGAAATAATAAACAAACACAAATAATTACAACATATGGGGAAATAAAATCTACAGCGGTAATTACAATACAAAGAAGCTGAGGAGCAGTACTATATTTCCACCTCCTTTTTGGCTTTTAAAATCCTTCACAACTTTGCCCCAACCTACCTCCTAGTATTATTACACATCACTCTCTAACATAATTTCTAGAATCCACCCAAACCGATGTCCTTACACACACAGGATCATGCTCCTTATGTGGGCCTTTGCATAGTCTGTCTTACCTAGATGTCATTTTCCTTCACCTTGACATCTCAGAATTCCTCATTTTCTGTAAACAATTCTTCATATAGGAATCCTTTCTGGGTGCCCCTAACTGCAGTAATTCTTTTTCAAAATTACTTTGTATTTATTTCATATGCATTTTGTTACCTCAATTTACAGAACAAATGGAAAATTCCTCGAAGGCAGGGATTGTTTTTCATTTCTCTTAGTATTCCCTTCATCTAACATAGTGCTTAGTATATTGTAGGTACTTAATACATGTTTACTGATTAACTACTTAAAATTAATATGCTAAATCTATAACATCTGTGATCCCAGTCCATACTTTCATAGTGAATTTATGCTGCCATTAAAAATAAGTCAAGAGAATCAATCACACCTAAAGATAAAAGGCTGCAAACTAAATGACATTTTTTAGGTATCACTGCCACTCGAAAAAATCTCAGTATTTAAATTTTATTTTCCAGATAATAGGACCTAGAATTTAAACCTTTTTATCAGTTGTATGATAACAAAGAATCTGTTATCTCCCCTAGATTCTCTATCAAAATGTAAACATGCTTGAACATTTACTCAACCAAAATTCAAGTTGGAAGAAAAACATTAACAAGAGTTCAGATGGCCACGCGTTTTATTTACCAGTATACTATTTTGCCACTGAGCGAAACATAAGGCTGCCCTATTTTCTGACAAGCCCCCAGAGGAAAGGCTGACAAATAGCATTTAATACTACTGTGAGTTCTTTTTGAGCTTTCCTTAAACTCTCTTGGGGTCAGTGCACTAATAGTATAAAACTTTGAGTATGTTTATTAGCAGGCAATATTATCAAATGTGAATAGAAAGCTTTAGCACTGCTACAAATTCACCCAAAGGAGAAGGTGTGCAGGAGCTAGATGATAGACAAAGGTCCTACCTGTAGGACATAAAAGTGTCGTCGGAGTCTGTGGTAGGATTTATTCTTCCATTTTCATTGGATTCACCTAGAAAAGAAAAAATTGCAAAATACTCAGAAAGAAAACAAAAAAAGTAAAAACAATACAAATACATACATATGCGCACACATGTACGTGTATGTTTATACACACATATGATAGCTATACTGCTTGGGCGTCCTGGTGAAAGAAATTACTTTTGAGAACGAATGGTTGTTTTTTGAATTTGGACACTGGTATTATCAAAAGTAAATTGCCATGTAAATTACTAACAGGCACAAATGAAATAAATATCTATCAGTAGAAAGGGCAATATAGTAATTTCTACACAGGGGATAGATAATTAGTTTATCATCAGTATGGTCTGAACTTTAGGCCCTATTAATTATAAACCTTTTAAATAAATTTGACATTGTCATGTTTTATTGGCCATTAAACTATACTTTTGACCAGTGATGAACAAAATATCCTACGTCCCTATATCTGTCTAATCTCTGTGAACTTAATATATTAGGTGAACACAAACCTCCACCATGAGAATCTTGATGAGTCACTTCATTTAGTGTTCAGCAGAGAGTGGGGAGGAGGGAAATAAAGCCCTGAGCCTGGAGCCATGAGTTGTTCAGCTATTCTCAACTCATGTCCAACTCTTCGTGACCCCATGGAACAAAACATGCCACGTCCTTCTACCCTCTGTTATCTCTCAAAGTCTCTCCAAGTGCACATTTGTTGTTTCCATGACACTCTCCACCTCAAATTCTGCTGTCCCCTTTTCCCTTTGCCTTCAATCTCTTCCAGTGAGTCCTGTCTTCTTGTTACACGGCTAAAGTATTTAAGCTTCAGTTTCAGTATTTGACCTTCCAGTGAACAGCCTGAATTAATTTCTTTAAGTATTGCCTCATTTGACCTCCTTGCTGTCCAAAGGACTCTCAACAGTCTTCTTCAGCACCACAACTTGAAAGCGCTGATTCTGCGGTGACTTAGACACTATTGGTTTCTGCCACTAAGAGCTTTCTGACCTTGGCAAGTTACATATTCTCTTTGATCCTCATTTCCATTACAAGAAAAAGAGTGGGTCAGAATTACTCTAGTGCTGATTCCCTTTGAATGAATTACTTTATTAATTTAGACATTTCACATTTTGAATGTAGGTTTTGAAAGAGGTTCAGTAGTCTTTTTAAATCTTCAGAAATGGTCACTTTAAATCAGGAAACGCTTTAGGAAGACTACTTTTTTTTTTTTTCTGGGAGGCAAACTCCAATCCCTACGAGATCTCATCAAAGTGGACCCCGTCTCCTCCTCCAATGTGAGCCATCAATTCTAATCCAATTCATACCCTCGAATCCTCAGCAATTATTGTCTAGGTGCCCTGGTCAATTTTCTGTGGTGTTTGTTCAAAAGGTAAGGGCTTCTTTCCGAATCCCACCCACAGTGTGGGTGCTCATTGCTCCCAGTTTGCTGGGTTACTGGCAACTTCCATTCTCTGGAGGTCCTTCCATCCACTGCAGCCACCCAGCTTTGATGGATGGTCACTGATTTGTGAAAGCTGGGCCTTTTGTAAAATACACATCTTCTTTTGAAGGCAATCCAGGATACTTCTAGCTGACTCAATTCTCTAGACATCTTCACTTCTTTGCTACTTGCCTTTCCACCCTGGAGAAACTTCTGTCCTGAGTCACACTATCCTACTTGGTGGGTATCTTAATCTACTCCTGTCCATCATTTCATGAAGGGCTTCAGCTATGCTCACTTTACTCCTGTCTCAACTCCTTCTCTGGGCTTTTCTACATCCAGGCCAGTTTTGCCATGACCCTGTCCAAATACACTTTCTGCTACTCCACCCCTGTGTTTCCAGGTCTTTGGCCATTAGAATATAAAATCCTTGAGGGGAGGGACTGTTTTATTTGGTTTCATTTACATCCTCAAAACTTCATTAACACAGAGCTGGCACACTGCAGGCACTTGATAAATGCTTATTCTTTCCATCCACCTGTCCATCTCTCTGTATCTGTCTCTCTCTCTCCTCTTTTGCTAGACAGCCCATTGCCTAAATGTAGCGTCTATCCAACTTTCATGTACTGATGGAAGAGCTCGACAAGCTGTTCATTCATAATAGCTGGGATGATAGACAGTATTCCTTGACTAAGTTTTTCCCATGTGGACAATTAGACCAAACACTTTTGCATGCTCATGGAATTCAATTAGGAGGGTCTACAGTGTTTTGGGAGATTATACAATCAGTACAACTCTGTCTTCAAAATGGATTACCTGAAGGAACTTACCATCAATTCACTTAATCAACAAGCATTTCGTAAGTACCTAGTAGTGGTACAGTATTATTAAGGATAATACAATTAATGAAAAAAGCCCTTATCAACGAGCAGCTTACATTCCACTTAGAGAGATAACAAAGGTAGAAGTATATGAAGAATAAATATAAAAAATACAAATAAGTATAAAATGGTTAAACATAAGGTAGCTTGGGAGGGAGGGCATTTAAGGGGCTCCGGAAAGGCTTCACATAGGAGGAAGTGCTTGAGTTACACCTTGAAGGAAGCACGAGATACTATGAGTTGGACGTGAGGCAACAACACATTTCTAAGCATGTAAGACATTGAATATAGTGGCGCGGACAGAAGATGGAGATTTATGGAAGAAGAACCAAGGGAAGGCCAGGGGGCTCTGTCACAGAGCGTAAGGGAGGGAGCAATGGCCAATAAGCCTGAAAAAAGAGGTGGAAGTCAAGTTTGGAAGGCCTTCCAAAGTTAAGTAGGTGTTTATATTGAATTCTAGGAGCAACAGAAAACTAGACGTGGTAAAAGAAAATTCCTTTGGCAAGAATGTGGGGTTTGGACTGGAATGAGAAAAGACAAACAGAAGGACTTTGTAATAAACTGAGGCAGGAGTCAATGAGGGTCTGAACTAAGGTGAATGGGGAGAAGGAGTTAGCGCAAGAGGTATCTTGGGGGTAAGCTCAAGGAAAACACCAAAGTTATGAGTGTGGGACACTAAAAGAATGCTGGTACTGTTGACAGAACTAGGGAAAGGTGGAAGAGGGACAAGTCTGGTGGAAAAGCTAATGAGTTCAGTTTTGGACATGTTAAGTTTGAGAAATCTCTCTAGGAAATACAGTGTGATATATCCAACAGGCATTCCAGTTGAGCTCTACTTCAGAAATATTCCAGAGAATCTAATCTTTTTTTCTCTCTCCATTTTCTTTTAGTTTTGTTTTACTTATTTTTGTATTTTATACCACTGTCTTTGCCTGATAAATTTCCAATAAGAATAACTAAGAAAAATACTAAAGCAAAACTGACTGATAGTGCAACTTAATCTGACAGCATATGTGACAGTTTTCATTTACCATGCTACAATCCCTATCAAGAAAAAGCAAATGAAATAAGGAATTTCTTTTAGGGGGAAAATTTGAAAACATTTCTGAGGACTAGAACTAGACTCTTCACTTCTTTAATTGCTGCCTGTAGAGTCTGGGAAAGCTGGATACAGTTAATAAAGTTCCGAGGCAAACTGAATAGTCACTAAAGGTATATTATTTAATTAAAAAAAGAATTTTTTTAGGGATATATTTTGTATCACTAGGCAAAGTTATATCTCATTATTTGTTTTCTGGGACCAAGCTGGATCGCTGCACTGAATCTAAGTTCAGCTGCCTTTTAATGATGTTTTTGTTTATTTGAGTAACTGTATACATTATTCTCCTGTCTAGCACTGGTTCATGAAAGTCTTCTGTTTCTCCGCATTTTTCATGTTAACTTCTCTTATATGGTCTCATCATGATAAACATTTATATGGTGCCTTAAGATTTGCAAAGTACCTTATAAATATTTCTTCATCTTATCCTCACAACAACCCTAGGAGGTTGGTATTATTATTATCCTCATTTTACAGATGAGTAAACTGAGGTAGGGAGAAATTAAGTGACTTGTTCAGAGTTGCACAGTAAGTGACTGAGCCTGGATTTGAACTCAGGTCTTCCAAACTCCAGGCCCAGCACTCTTTGCACTGCTCTACCTAGCTGTTCCTAGGCAGTATATATCATAGTTTCTTTAGCCATTCCCCAAAATGATACGTACCCGCTTTGATTCCATTTTATTTTTTTAAATAAGTTTTATTGATATATTTTTAAAATATCCCATAGCTTCCCCTGTCTCTATTTTCTAGCCATGTTTGTCCTTCATAATTTTGCAACATTCACTACTGCTGTGTGGTTGTTCTTTGACACTGCTGTGGTCATTTGTGTATATTGCTTCTTGGCTCCACTCACTTCACTCTGTATCACCTCATATAGCTCTTCCCATGCTTCTCTATAGTCATCAAATACTTCATTTCTTATTGCACAGTAATACTCCATTACATCCATGTACCATTTTTTTTAGTTATTCTCCAAATCAATGAACATCTCTTTTATTTCTGATTCTTTGCTATCATGAAAAATGTGGGTATAAATATTCTGATGAATACGGTGACTTTCTTCTCATTGAGGTATAAACCGCAAGGAATCTCTGGGTCAAAGGATGCGGACGTTTTAGTCTCTTTCTTTGCATAATTCCAAATCGCTTTCCAAAACGGTTGCACTGATTCACAGCTCCGTCAACAAGTCACTGGTCTCTTCCTATGCCCTTCCGGTGTGGACGATTCCCATCTTTTGTCATCTCTGTCAATTTGCAGGGAGTAAGATGAAAACGCGCAGTTATTTTGATTAGGATTTCTCTTACTAGTAGTGATCTGGAGCATTCTTTCACGGGATTTTGAACACTTTGCAATTCTTCAATTGAGAAGTGCTTGTTCATATCCGGTGACCACTGATCTACTGGTGAATCAGTTTTGGCCTTAGCTGTACCTGTTGTTTGTATACTGTGGACACAAAACCACTATCAGAGATTCTAGTTATTTGCTATTTTTCAAAAGGGTTTCTATGAATATTAGTGTTTGTGGGATCTTATATCTATTTTTTTAACCTCCTTGGGCTATATATGCTCAATAAAGAGAGAGTTGTTTTAATACAAGTAGCATTTCTCTCACCTGCCTTGATTTTCACTAATTTCATTTCAACTTATTCTAGAAATTTTGACACATCTTTGCCATTTTTGTTTGTTGTCTCTCCAGGTTAACTTTTAAACGTTATCTTGAGATGGCTTAGTGAGTTTGTTTTTAAACACGGCTTCCTATAATTTCTTTTTTCATCCCACTGCCTCTAACAGCTCTAAGAGGCTGTATTACTCATAACTTTCCACTGTCATCATCTGAAAGATTTTATAAACAAATATATATTCTAAACCTGTGTTGCCCAGGAATGTAATTTCTCTCTGCTTGGAAAAGATAATCATGAGCTGTTACAGAGCACTTTAAGGCATGTAAAGCATGTCACCTCCGTCGCTTCACTTGTTCCTAAGAACAACCCTGTAACAGGTGTTACTGTTATTGCCATTTTACAGATGAGGAAACTGAGACTGGAGGTGGTTAATGCCTAGAGTCAAAAAGCTAGTAAGTGGCTCAGGCAGGATTTGAATTCAGGTCTTCCTGACTCCAGGTCCAACAAACTATCCAGTAGACCATCAAGCTGCCTAAAAAGAAGTCCACACACCAACAATGTACTGCTCACTCTAGTGGTTTACAGGATCTTTCGGTAGCAAACAGTGTCAGTGTGTGTTCATGGCTGCTCTTTTTTCCATTTCCCTTTTTTTGGGGGTGGATGAGTGGGTGGAGGGATGTCAACAGGCAAATACTGCGTGATGGATCTTTGATTTTGTGCGCTAGAGAACTCCCTTCAACAGCACAGATCGTACTAGGACTGAGTAGCCTCTAAGCACCTTCTTGAGGCACCTGAGGCTAAATGATTTCCCCTGGAGCACAGTGCTAATATTAGAGGGAGGATTTAAACCCAGATCTTCTGGACTCCAAGGCAGCGCTCTATTCTTTAGGCCACACTGTCTCATGTAAGGTGAATGGCTTGTTGAAATGTCTTCTCAATTGGATGTCATGTCTTCCATTTTAATTGTTTCACACTAGTTACTAATAATTTAAACCTTTGCTCTAAAAATTTTGCTGGTATACGAATACCTGATGTAGAAATGGCTCCTACATTAATAACCATTTTTTTTGCCTAAGAATACAGCCAATTTAATTTTCTGTAATGTTAGTTAGTACTAGCCACATCCAGAAGTGTCCAATTCTGATCTTGAAGGATCATGCAGCTTCTGTGTGATCCATAAGTCTTTAGTCTTTTTTACTTTTGACCCACACTTTCCAAAAAAAATTTTCATCACCTCTACCCACCTCTGCATCGAAGTCATTGAGTATTTAAGTATATGTTGATTTAATTTGGAGTATCATAAAATTCTTCCCAGAATTTCTCTACATCCTCATGCTCTGCACCAGATGTTGGCACATAAGTTGCAATTATCTTCATGGTTGTCTCTTTACAAATCATGAACACTACAATGAAAAAAACCCAAAGTGTCCTATGAAATGCTGTTTCTTGTTGCCATTGGACATATGAAAATGCCAACTCCAAGTCCTTTATTTGCCTCTCAAGGGAGATCCTGTATACCATCTTTCATTAAGTTGCAACTTCCTTTTCTGGCTTATAGGAAGAAAGCCAATAATGGTATGATTTAGTGCTATGTCCTCTTACTGGTCAACAGAGGAGGATCTCACATTTAAAATAGCTACGAATTAAGAAAATGTTTACAGATGGCCTTAAAACTATGATTCTTAGCATCTTCCTTTTTTTTTTCCTGTTGTCACTACTGAAAAGGAAGAGGACCTCATTCAGTTGAAACGAATTTTTTTATCTGTTTATTTTTTGCTTGGTAGACTGTCACATCAGTTGACAAACATTTATTAAATACCTGAGACAGAGCAGACACTATGTCCCAGGCATTGTGCTAAATGCTGGGGATACAGAAGAGGCAAGACAGTCGTTCTCAAGGGGGTCACAATCTAATGGGGGAGACACCATGCAAACAAATATGTACAAACAAGCTATGTACAGGATAAATAGGAAGTAATTAAAGGAGTAAAGGCACTAGAATTAAGAAATGTTGGGACCAGCTAGGTGGCCCAGTGAGTAGTACACCGGCCTCAGAGTTGGGACGACCTGAATTCAAATCTCAGCTCAGACACTTGACACACTTACTAGCTATGTGACCTTGGGCAAATCACTTAACCCAAACTGCCCTGCCTTTTCCCCTCCACAAAAAACAAAACAAACAAAAAACAAAACAAAGAAATGTTGAGAAAGGCTTCCTAGAGAAAATGGGATTTTAGGGGTAGCTAGGTAGTGAAATGCATAAAGCACCAGCCCTGGGGACCTGAGTTCAAATATGGCCTCAGACACTTAACACTTACTAGTAATGTGACCCTGGGAAAGTCCCTTAACCCCAACTGCCTGGGGGAAAAGAAGAATAAAAGCTATTTTAATTGAGTATTAAAGGAAGCCCAGGAAGCAAGCAGGCCTAGTTGAGGACAGAGAACATTCCAGGCATGGGGGGCAGGCTTTGTTGTCCAGAGCCACAGGTAGAGTGTCAGAAAGACAGGATCACTAGACCGAAGAGTGCATGGCAGCAAGGAAAGAGGGAGACTGGAAAAGTAAGAGGAAGCTAGCCTAAGAAGAACTCTGAAAAGCAAAGAGACAATTTTAACTGATCACGGAAATGGTAGGGAATCACTGGGGTTTAGTATGTGCATGCAGACATACACATACCCCTCTACAAAAAGTACACAAAAAGTTTTTATTATAACTATCGTTAGACCTACACAGTGCCTTACACCTATTAGTGCTTAACAAACTACTGAGAACAAGTCCCAGTGTTATCCCTTGGCTCTCTCAAACTGGAGGCCCTATATACATCATAAACTCAATATGCCCCAAACACTTCCTGTTTACTTGTAGGTTGATCAGCATCCTTCTAGTCACTTAGGCTCAGTCAGTATCATCCTCGACTCTTCACTAGCACTCACTCCCCAAATCCAATATGGTGCCAAATCTTCTTAGGCCTGTTGTCAAATTTCTCTTCTAGATCCCCCTACTTCCCATTCACACACCCTCACGTTCAGTTCCTCATGATCTGTCACCCGGACTACTAAAGTAGCCTTCTCACTGGTCTTTCTGCCTCAAATCTTCCCACATCAACCTATTCTCCATTTAGCTGCCAAAGTTATTTTCTGAAAGTGTTGGTCATTTTCTGTCCCCTTCCTATTACTTTTAGGATTAAATATAAAGTCTTCTTTTTTAGCATTTAAAGCACTTCACAACTTGGACCCTTTCCAATCTGGTTATACTGTACCTTGGCCTCCCTGCCATCCACATCATTTAACTGCTAACTGGCCTCCTTACTACTCCTCCTACATGACACTCAGTCTCCCATCTCTAGGCCTCTGCACAGCTTGTCCCCCATTCCTAGGATATGCCATACTCTCATCTCTGCCTCTCTGGTTTTCTGGTCTTCTTTTAAGACTGAGCTAAAATGCTACCTTCTTCAGGAGCCTTTTCATGGAACTCCCAGCTGTTAATGCTTTCTCTCTGCAATCACCTCCCATCAGTCCGTACATTTCTTGTAGGTACCTGTTATTTACATCTTGTTTCCTTTTACCTCCTCTGTATCCCGCTTAGTACAATGCCTGGCACATAATTAATACTTAGTAAATGCTTATTGACCAACTGACAAGAATCTTAGTTGTCAGTTAAAGAAATAAAGACAAACATGAGTTAATTGAGAAAACCCCCACCTGGCATCCACTTAACAAGGACACAAACTAAACACATCTCCCTGCCTGTACCAAGATTTCATTCTATGTATTGACTCTAATTAAAGGAAAATTAAAAAAAAAATCTCTTTAGCCCTAGATTTAGACAATTCATCTAAGAGAAAATTCAAATGCCTATGTTTGTTGTAATGTGCTTCACAATCTGGTCTTATCCTCTCTTTCCAAACTTCCATCACCTTCCTCATCTTCACATCCTCAGGCATCCAGCCAAACACTGCCCACTTGCCCACACTCAGCACTCCATCCAGTGACTGGCCTTGGGAATCTCCGGAGGTTTTCAAGGAAAAGCTGGATGAACACTGGTCAGGCATGTTGTGGGAGGATTTCTTTGGTAGGTGGTTTGGAAGAGATGGCTACTGAGGTTCCTTAAATTCCTAAATTCTGTGATGTACACTCTTCACTATTGTTTAGAAATCCTTGGCTTCCTTCAAGGCTCAGCTCTACTATCAAAATTTTTCCCAATTCCTCCCCTTCCCTTCTACCAACCAGGTATCATTGCTCTCTCCCTCCTTAAGTTAGCTTGAATTTGCTTATCTTTGTAAATTTGAAGGTTCTTTTTCTTTTTTAAAAATGAAGTCATAAGACTACTATTGAGTACATTGTTTAAACTTTGAAATTAAGAAATTTAATAGGCAAGAACTTGCTTACATTACATATTCCTAATTCATATAATGTCATTTCAAATATGATGTTACATTCATTTTTAGCATAGTTAAAGCTTAATAATTTAATGATTTGCCCAATTTTAATTTATACTTTCCAACCACTTTGAGCAATCTAAGGTGCCACAGGAGATCATAACAGTGGTCCTGGTTAAGTCAAATAATAATTATAGAGCTTTCACTTTAAAGATGAGATTATTTTTAATTATTGAGTATAGTACTTGAGGTACCATACTTATATAATTATGCTACTCATTAAATGGTTATTGAAAGCTGAAATGTAATTTTAATGACAGCTACCTATGTTTCCTCACACTCTTTAGAGTTGACAGATCAGACCAGATACCGTTACACTAAAAAAAATTTGTAGCTAGACTAAGTTTTCACATGGTTAACAATGAAATTCAGTCTACTTGAGAAACTTTTAGGTTACTACTTTGTTTTAAATGACTTCATAGAGAGAGTGACTTTACAAATAATGGAACGAAAAATAAAAGAAATGGTGGTAGATTTTCAAGAACAGAAAAAACTAGCAATTCTATAATTAATACTCAGATTCTGATTGGTCTGCAAGTATACCCAGCAAGTCTAAGACACATCTGCAGGATAAGATTAGTTACCTAGGCAGAGAAGATACTCCATTTGAAAAAAAGAAAAACCATCAACGATAGGGTATAAAAGTTAAGTTTATGTAGTCTATACATGTCTTATAAATTAGGAAAAAAGCTCTTAACATCTCTCAGAACTTTATGGGGAACTAAACAGCTAAGACCATTGTATTTAAATCTCTCTTTTTTGGTCTTATCGGATATTACTAAAGGTCTGGCTTTATTTAACACTTACACCCCTTTCGCATAAGGTAACAATAAATATATCCTTTTATGATACAAAGAGTGGCATAGAAGAAAAAATATGAGTTTCTTTCTTAAAAACCAACTAAATAGGGCGCTATATTTATTTCACTAACAATATTAAAACAAAGATTTCAGTTTTCCGTACAGGGAAAAGGCAATAAAGTTTTGAAGAGGGAAAAACTGCTTTGTTCCTTCGATCCCCTAGTTGAAATTAATTATAGCAAATGTTTATGAAAACATCTGTTCCACACCGTTATAAATTCTTCATTTTAGCCTGGGCAACTCCTGGCTCTCCTGTTGTTAGAAGAAAAAACCCAAGCTGGACCACTGAGAGGTTCACAAAAGAGCAGGAAGGAGCCCCACTTCTGCTCAAAGCCACGTAGCCCACAAACATAGGATCCGCACCTGCCTGTGACTTTTCCTTTTTTTTAAAAAGGGAAGGTTCCAGCTGGTGGCAGGGAAAGCTCATCTTGGACTGGAGAAGCAGGTTGTGAAATGTGACTCAACCTGGCTCTTTTAGTACTTCCATTTTGGGGTTCCGACCTGTGGTTTCAGCCTTGTGGGGAGCTCAGGATGAGGAAACTCCCTTTACTAATAATGCAGGCTGGCAAATGTCATGGAAAACATTCATCTAACTAGGATGGCCCAAGGGGAACAAGAGGTTAAGAGACTTGCCCAGGGTGACATATGCAGGAGGGAGGTGTGAGAGGAAGGATGATTCAATGTAAATTATTGATAAGAATAATTATCTAAACATTAGCTTTGTTGGATACTTCAAGAGGTTCAAAGACAATACAGGAGTGGGAACATATGTGTAGTACTACTGAAAAGTTACAATAGAGGGTGCAAGAGAGTTTAATATGAGAGTTTTGCAACTGCTACAATGATCAAGCTAAAAGATGTCATCTACCTGCTCACTTTATACTTAGAAAACAGTCTGGTAACTAAGGCATTAAAACAATTTTACACAAAGATTTGTAAATGATTAAATAGTACGAAAGCTAAAGCAGTGAAAAATACGCTTGCTATTAGTTGGGGGAAATTAAGTCCCCTTAACTTCTGCTATATATAAAATAAGTATTAAGTTGTAAGTAATAAATATTTTTTTCTAGAGAAGTAGATCTTTTAAAAATACAGCAACAAAGATTCAATTCTTTATGAGCTCATTAAAACATTTTTTCTTATTGTGAAAAGAAATGGGGTTTCACTGACAGTCTTGATTTTTAATATAACAAAAGTTAGGTAGGTTAAAATGTTTTAGGGTTAATATAATCAATAAAAAATTTCAATGTGTTCAAGTGAGTGGAATTAAGTACATTTAATATTTACATTTCTATTTCTGTTGATATGGAAAGTTAATCAGCCGTATAATCATCACTGGTCTGACATGCACAGAGGAAAGTCAACTGTCTTTTGTTGGAAACAACAGAGCAAATTTTCAACATTCAGATTTCATCTGAATTACATGATTCGAAAAACAAAAATTACATTCTACTAGCCATATTTTATGGCTTCAGGATACCAACTTTCCTTTGTCTCTTATTAATACGCCTGTCTTTCCTGTGTATAACTGATTAGGCCAGAAATAAATCGGTGGTGCTTATACATGAACTAAGCAAAAGACCTTGTGGCATGACTTTTTCCTGGACCAAGGCTCTGCTTAACTCTGGGTGTGGCATGTCAAAAAAGGTACAAGGCCACCATCAGGACTAAAACAGGCTTCCCAGTAAGGCCTGGGGGTGGGGCTGTTAATGCAGAAACATCTGTTTTATAATAAGCTTTATAGAGGGAAGGCTAGTGAGTTTTAAACTGGTTTAACCTAAAACCAGCAGAGATACCACCCTAAGTAAGATCATCTATCTATGCAAATAGGCTTTTATTTTAGATCTAAATATACTCAGTCGTCTGAGTCCTTTGTAAAGCTCTATGTGGATCTGTAGATGTAATATATAACAAATAAAATACTGTACCTTGGAATAATTTTTAAAAATCTCACAATGCATATGTGTAATGAATATTTAACAGTAAAAGAAACAGACATGTTCAAAATAAGTTGCACAGAACGCTATGGGGAACCATATGTTTTTATGTAGAAAAGCATGTTAAGCTTTAGGATTTTTCACTAAATGCTACTATAAAGATTTAAAAGCTTTGTGTTCTATAATTGTTGTGTTAAATTTAATAAACAGTTCAAAAGATCTATAAATTGTATTCATTTGTCTGAGTACAATAAAGACAGGACATAATGACTCAGCATCCCCCTGAGACAGCCCTGGCCACAGACCTGCCTAACTTCAGACATGAATCAGGATAAAAAGTCCGTCTCTGGAGGCCTGTTACACACATCATTTACACTTAAGCATAGCACCCGCTTCTTATGTCTGAGTGCCCATACTCCAGCAAATATGGGCAATTAATGTATTTAATGATTTTCAGTTGTCTTCACTCTTCATTGTAAATTTATCTATTATGTAGTGGTGTTTTAATGATCACACTTGTTTTCCAAATAATATATTTAAAAGTTAACATTTTAAATAAGAGAATTCATTTATAAAATGGAAATAAAGCAAAACCCATGAGGAAAAAAATAGCATACAATTTCAGGAAGATAATTTGGAATTAGAGAGTAATGTGTTTCCTTAAATCTTTTTTCTCATCATTATTAAACATGCATTAGAAAATTTATTGAATTAAAAAAATTTAAACTGCAAAAGGTTCTGTCCTGTTGATGGCTGTAACTCTATGTTCTATAAACACATTAAAATAATGTGTGTTTATATATACACTCAAAGTATTTTGAATTTTTTGAACCAAGTGCACCAAATGAATTGAAGTTTTGTTATAATTGCTAATTTATGGTTAAATTTTGAATACTGAGAAAAAACTTTGCATTCAAAAACTTAAATTAGGGTCAGACAAGATAGTTTAACTAAATTCAGTGGAATAGTCATGAAACAAATGTGCCTAACACTTTGGTCAAAGCTGTTATAATCTTAAATTTGAAAACAGGTGACAGCCATCCCTTCACTATTATTATAATATTATGTGCATTCTGATTTAATTAAAAAATAAGATAAGGTAACTTGTGTCATTCCATAAAGATGCAGTTTAAAAGAAAATCTGGTTTATAATATCTAAAACAGCAAAATGATAATTTTCCCCCTATTAATTCAATTTAATTCAATAAACATTTGAGTGCTTATGATATATAATATGTCACCATTAGGTAGAAGATAAAAAGATGCAAAATAATACATTTTTTCTTTCTATTCAAAAAGCTTCAGATCTACTAGGAAAGGAAGGTAATATATGAGATATATTTGATCAAACTGAACTGGTCTGAAACAGATTAGGAATATTATGATAGTAGGTATAATTATAATAAAGTACACAGCAGATAGTGTTGCAGACCCGGAGACAGGAAGGTCTGAGTTCAAATTCAGATTCTGACACCTATGCGATCCTAGGTGATGCACTTAAACTCTATCTGACTCAGTCTCCTCATCTATAAAGTTGGAATAACAACCGTACTTCTCTCTCAGGCAGTGCTTTGCAACCATAAAGCACGCTATAAATGCTGACTTGTATTCCTATTGCTGTTGATATTTACAGCGATGGAAGGGGTTTTTTTTTAAACAATGATACAGTAAAATTAGATCTTCAAACGCCAGTTTGTAAAGAATGATCGCGCTGTGCCTCGGACATCATCTAGAGATGCTGCGGTGGGTCACTAACGATGACAACCACAATCAGGCTATACACGGTCAACACAACACAGCATTAAAACATCAACGACCCAGTTTATTGTTTCAATATATGAAAATACTTTTTTAGATAGAATCCACACAGCCACAAGAAAGCTGTCTGTTCCATGTTCAAAAATAAGCAAGATCTAAATGCTTCTTCTATAAAATACTTATGTACCAGTCTAATACAAACTCAGACAAGCTATAAAAAGTGCCCCCCGGCCCCCACGCCATTAAATGACTGCTCAGGTAGAAACAAAACAACATATATACACACACAATTCCACACCAACTTTGAGAATAAGCATGTATGACTACAAAACCAGAGATGTGACCTATAACATGTTTTATACGTGCACATACACATATACATTTACAAACACACACACACAAGCCTATGCATCCTGTTACAAATATGAGGAAAGCTAGGTGTTGCCGCAGAGAGAGGGCCCAGCTTGGAGTCTGGAAGACTCGTTTTCTGAGTTCAAATCGTACCTCAGAAACTTCCTAGCTGTGTGACCCTGGGCAAGTCATTTAACCCTGTTGGCCTCCGTTTCCTCATCTGTAACGTGAGCTGGAGAAGGAAATGGCAAAGCTCTCCAGTATCTCTTCCAAGAAGGTCCCAGATGGGGTCACAAAGGGTCAGACCCGACCGAAAACGACAACAACAAATATCGAGAGGCTGCTGCACGTGTGGCTCTGTCTGCTGAGCTCGGACTCAGAGGGCCTCAGAGCTGGATCGGATCGACGTCAGCGCGTGCAGCTTCTTCGTGTGACTTACTATGGCAATGATATCACCAGTCTGGCGAAAATAATGTAAAATAAATATCACCACAAATTAGATACCATCTATTTAAGAATGAGAGTAGAGAGTCCCAGATCCTCAGTACCGAGGTGTACGATCTTAGGCAAGATAGGTCACTTCGCTGGGCTTCACTTCTTTGTTAAGAGAAGGCAGTGGAAGAGATCATTTCTGGTTTAGAACTGGTGATTTCTAAATCCCTTTCGAGCTCAAAAGTTAAATGATTCCATATTTTCATGCTAATAATACCTGTGTGAGCAACTAAGCCAGTAGCAGGAAAATTAACTTGTCTGGAAGAGTTATGTAAATGACAGTACTGAATATTTTATTTGCTATAAAATAATTATAATTAGATTATATATAAAGTATAATTAGAGGCTACTAGGTACTGCAGCACCGGACGTGGAGTGAGGAAGACCTGAATTCAAATTCAGACATTTAATAACTGTGTGACCCTGGGCAAAGCACTTAAACTCTGTCTACCTCAGTTTACATAAAATGGGAGTAACAATACCTACCTTACAGGACTATTGAGAAGATAAAAATGAGATAATATTTGTGAACCATTTTGCAAACCTTCCAGTCCTCTATAAATCAATGCTAGTAATCGTCTTCCTTCTCCTCTTTTTCCTCTTTTCCTCCTCCTCCTCCTTGCTGTCATGGACACTACAGATCCTTCTCTCTCTCTCTCAGGTCTCCACTCTTCACGCCAGCTTTCTCAGTCTTTTCTGGATCTTCCTCACTTAGATCATATATGCTACATAGAAAGGTCACCCAAGGACCTTCTCTTCTTCTCGGTCTGGGCTATTTCTCTTGTTTATCTAAATCAGCTTCGGTGATTTCAACCACCCATGTAGATGTTTCCATATCTATGTGTCCAGCCCCGGTCTCTTCTTTAGCTCCAGTCCCACCATCTAAGCAGATAAAATTCAATTTGTCCAAAACCAAATTCATTGATTTTCCCCCCACAAACCCTGCCTCTTCTCAACTTTCCTCTTACTGTGAAAGCTAAAATCTCTGGTGCCATTTTCAACTCCTCACTCTCACTGACCCAGACACATCGAGTAGTTGTTTCTACCTTCACACACACATCCTTTTCTCTCCACTCCTCATCTTGCAGCTGGATTACTGCGGTTGCCCCCTCACCCATCTCCCCACTTCAAGTCTTTCCCCCTCTAATCCATTCTTCTTTCAGCTGCCAAAGTAATATTCCTAAACTGTGGGTCTGCCCATCTGTCAGGGAAAGCTAAATAAACTCTGGTGGCTCCAGATTACCTGCAGGATTTAAAAAAAAAAGTCCTTGGCATTTAAAGCTCTGCTGAGCTTCGCTCCTTCCTACCTTCCGAACCCTAACCCCGCCTCTGACATGTGATCACCCTCCATAGAATGCTGTGATTTAGCTATGCTGGCCCACTTGCTATTCCTCAGATAGGCCAGGCCGTTCCCCATTTCTGCCCCCTCTGCCCAAAATGCTTTGCCTCCTCACCGTCTCCTAGTTTCTCTTGGCTTGCTACAAGATTCAACTGAACTTTACATGTTGCTCCTGCCATTATGATGTGAGTGTGACCAGGGGCAAGTCAGTTCATCTCAACTTCAGTTTCCTCATCTGGGAAACAGGGATAGATAATCATAGCATCTATTTCACAAGGTTGTTGTGAGAATCAAATAAGATAACGTATAAAGAGCTCTGTGAACTTGGAAGTGCTGTATGAACGTTGGCTGTTATCATCACTATTAATAAATTCTTCTTGACTGTCCTCTTGGAAGCAGAAAGGCTAATTACTGTTCAGGCAAGCAGTGATAAAGATGTCCTGTGGTTGATAAAAATATCAAAGAGTGAGTGTCAATACTATGTTAGGAGTAAGTATTGTTAAGGGGTCCTCGGAACTTGACTTTTTGACTTGACATATTTTCCAGAAACACTGGACCCCGCGTATGAAGGAGATCTTGAATGTGTCAAGGATGAAGCACCCCGCCCCCCAGCTGACATAATTTGTCGTTTGTACCCAAAACTTGATTCTCTGTGTGTCCTTGGGAGTCAAGACAGGTGCCAGCCAGTCTGTGCCAGGCTGGGAAACTGACGTGTGCAGCTGAAACCCTGTAGATATGCAGACCATCCAATCTTAATGGTCTAGCAGTTCCTAAGGGAAAAAGAATGCACCCTTCCCCTCTCATGCCAAACACCTTCCTGGTAACTCCTCCTTCCTTTTTCCTGCTGTCACAAATATGCAAACTTCTGTATGAATTGTGAACTCTTAGATTTCCACACGCATGTTCATTTCTTTAGTAATAAACCTAGTTTTCACATAAGTTTTGTGGTGATGTGATTGCCAGGAGCCATGGTTCTGAAAGTATTTTGGTAGGTTTGAATGTATCCAGGAGGCCACTGGGATGGTGAGGAGACTCAAAATAAGCCATAGGCGGATCAGTTGTAAGAACTGGGGACATTTAATCTACAAAACATTTGAGGGAACAAGGTAGCTATTTACAAATATTTAAAATTCTATCGTGTGAAAGACAGAATAAACCGGTTTTACTTCTCCCAAGAACCACAGGGGCAAGATCCTGAGACACAGATTTCATCTTAATGGAACAACTGGTGCTGTCTACCAAGGAAAGGCAATGCAAGGTATTAGAAAGAGGGGCAGGCTTGAGAGCCAGGAACACCTGGTTCCAAATCCCCTTAGAAAGTGAGAGACTATGGGGCCAGGGACAAGTCATTTTCCCTTTCTGAATCTCACTTTCAAGCTAACATGAGGTAACAGACTGCAAATTTAAAGCACTATCTGGATGTCTAAAAGTTAGTTTTACAAGCATCAGGTTCTGGAAAGCCCCTGGTCATGATGTCAGAGAGAAGACAGATATTCAAGTATCATTCACTGAACCTTCACAACAACCCTGGGAGGTAAATGTCATTATCATCCTCATTTTATAGACAAGAAAACAGAGGCAAACAGAGGATAAGTAACTTTCCCAGGGTCACAAAGGTATTAAGAGTCTGAGGTGGGATTTGAACTCAGGTCTTCCTGACTCAAGGCCTGGCATTCCATCCACTGTGCCAGTTAGCTGCCTAGAGACAGGCTAGCCTACAGGGCTGCGGAGGTTTTTCCAGTCAAGAATTAATGATACCATGGGAAAGAAGTTTCAGCGGGAATAGGGAGGATGGGACAGAAACAGGACATACTGCGGGCCAAGTAAACCAACAGAACACAACGCCATCTTCTCGAGCAAAATCTAGTTTCCTTAGATTTTTAATGACAGGATAAATGAGCTCAGCACAGTAAATTCAACAGAGAAATTAAATTGGCTCGATATATAATTTTCTATATAACATATTGCCTGATGTCTTGTTTCTTTTCCAGAAATGTCACTAAAATTTACCTATAAAAATGTTTACATTTATCAAAATAGCCCGATAAACTATTTTTGAAAGAAACATTAAGAAAAAAAGCTGGGCTCCCTCAGGCATTTTTTCATTCTGAATGTTAATTTCAATCAGTGATGAAGTTCCCTTAAGCTTATTTTAATATCTACTGGACGTGACCTCATAAAATTTAATGCCCTTCATTAACCCCAAGTACTTAACTTTAGACAGCAATGTTAGGCATCTGACTTTTCGATTCATGAGAAATTCAAGTGGGAACTATTAGCAAGATATAAATTTCAAATGATTTGAGGAGCACATAATCGAGCAACAAGCAATATTGATAAGAGTGAATCATGACTGGTTTACAAATATGAGTATTTTTCTCTTTAAAAATGTGAGATATTTGGAAAAATTCCCACAACTAACACATTAAAAGGCTTTGATGGGAATTTTTAAGAGAAAAGTCAAGATTTCAAATTAGGCCCTCTCAAGATACAGCTTAAGCATTTTCCATACTGAAGTTTTATAGCATGTATACAATAGAAGTATAACACAGTGATCCTCTAATGTGATGCATATTAGAAACCTATTTAGATGTATCTAAACCCTAAGATTCCCTAAAAAAAAAAATTAAGATGCATATCTTCTAAAAATATTTAACTGATCTGCTTGGGTAGAAAATAAGCCTTATTTTGTGAATCACTTTTTTACAATGTAATAAAGACTCTCTCTGCTAAAATATTAAAAAAAAATACTACTACAAAAGATTGAGCAGAGGCTAATATCTACAGAAAGGATTAAAAAAAAACCCTATCAAAATCTTGATTTAGAGTCCTGTTTATAGGTTGATGGTGAAAGATAACTGCAATAAGATTTTTAAGCCTTATTATCAGAGTTAATATGTGAAAATAATAATTTCTTTGATCCTACCATTATATACAGAATGTATAGAATTTAAAAAAAAATACTAAAATTACCAGTCACTGACAGCCAGTACTAACACCCCGAGAAGAACAAGAGAAACAGTGAGGCATTGGGGACAAGTAGACAATTCACCTCTAGTTTAGAAAAACCAGGTCCAAGCAGCACTCTTCTACCAGATGTGTGACCCTAGGCAACTCCCTTAATCTCTCAGGGCCCCAGGAGTTTCTATAAATCAGTAAATTGGAGAACTTGCCTAGGTAGAAGTGGTTTCCTCATAAGGCAGCTCTCTACTCCAAAGAAATCACAAACCAAGAGCAAAGAACACGAGTTCTGATGTACCTATCATAAAATCTTCTGGTTTGGTGTAGTGTGACTTAGAGTCAGAAGAGACACCTTAGTTAAAACTGACTCAGTTTGGGGGACAAGTCAGCTAATATCTATAAGTCTCAATTTCTAAAATGAGAAAAATACTAGTACTTGCGGAGTTATTCTTAGGAAAGTATCATTTGAATCTTAATAGAATTCTAATTATGAGGTCTTAAAATTATTATTGTTGTCATTTTTCTCTAACAGTTCAACTGGGGTTCAGACAGGTTTTCTGTTAGAATTTAAAAAAAAAGATCAGTCAATATAAAGTTGAAGTAGGCATTGGCTCATGAATTTATAGACTCAGAGAATCACAGATAAAATTAACATATATTTCAGAGATGAAGAAACTGAGACTAAGAGGTGATCATCTGCCTTACTCACAATTCCACAAGTTACTGATGATTCAGAACTAGACAAATACAGGCTTCTGATATAGCCAATAAGCTAATAACTAAAGCATCAGCTTCAGAGGTGGAAGAGACCTCTGAGGTCATCTGGTCCAACCCTAACCTGAATAGGGATGCTCTTGCTAACAGCCCCAATAAATTGCCATCTTCTGCTATATGCTGCACCTTCTGATTCTCAAGAAAACCCCCAACTTGAGACTCTTGGCAATGGGGAAGTCGCCACCTACTTAGGAAGCCTATGCTACTTCTGGAAAGTTCTATGTGATGGGAAATTCAAGTCAAAATGAATGGCACACTGGCTCCTAACATATTTAGAGGAAATAATATTTCGGTGGACTTGAAGGAAAACAAGGATGAATATATGTTCTTTACCTAATCTTTCCTGACTGTTTGAAGGATTGAATTCATTTGATTCTCTTCTGCATTGCTGCAGGTCTCAGTAGATTGCTCTGCCTGGTGTCCAATGCTCAAATGAAGAGCTTCTCTAAACTCGGCTAGGCTAGTCCTTCTATGACGACAGAGTAGTGAATCATTAGGAGGTTTCATCCTGATAAGACTAGCTTATGTCACACTGGCAGTAGGAAGCACTTCATACATAGTAGGCATATAACAAATGCTTGGTGGCGGATTTCCTTGGAGAACTCAGGGTCACTTCCATGCTATGATGAGTCCAGGCTCCTACGTTTACTAGGTGTTTGGCTTAATCTTGCAAAGCCTCATTTTCTCATGTGTATTCTATTGATTTCAATTCAACAAATAATGCCAATTCTATACTATGGTGCTCGGCTAAGCACTGACCTACTTACATCTTACATTTGAGGTAAGGAAAGCAATGCTAAACTGTAAAGTACCATGGAAGATCATGACTGGACAAAAGATTTAGAGCAGGAAGGTACCTTAAGGCCATCCAGCACTGCCCCTTTATTGTTTATATGAGAAAGCTGAAGGCCAAGTTGATTAGTGACTTGTCAAGATCACCCAAACAGTAAGCAGCAGAGGCAGGGGTTAACCCTAGTCCCTCTGACTCCAATTCTAGAACTGTTTTCACAAGATTATTTAGCTAATTCTGCTTTTTAAGGCATTCTTCTCTTCAGTAGATTTTTTGCCTCTTTTACCATTTGGATTATTTTGTTTTTTAAGTTGTTGTTTTCTTCAAGTTCATGCGTGTATGTGTGTGTGTGTGTGTGTGTGTGTGTGTGGGTGCGCGCACACGCGCGCACACACTTCCTTCTGTTACCAAGGTCTTGACTCTTTTTTCATTATTTTCTTGCATCACTCTCATCTTTTCCCGATTTTTCCTCTACTTCTCTTATTTGATTTTTAAAGTCCTTTTTGAGCACTTCCAGGAATTCTTTTCGGGCCTGAAACCAATTCACATTTTTCTTTGAGGTCTCAGGTGTAGCAGTTCTGAATGTGTTGTCCTCTTCTGAGTTTGTGTTTTGATCTTCCCTGCCACCATAGCAACTTTCTATAGTCATGTTCCTTTTTTGTTGTTTGCTCATTTCCCAGCCTATTGCTCGACTTTTAACTTGATGCTAAAGTTGGGTTCTGCTCCTGGGGTGTAGTGGCCACTGTCCCAAGCTTCTGGGTTTTTTTTTCCGGCTGTTTTCAGTGTTAGTTCTGGGGATCTGAAAGTTGCCAGTTCTTCCAAGGTGTTTACTCCTCTCCTGCTGTGGGGTCTGGTCTGCAAGCAAGCACTCTTTTCCACCCTGGAAGTGTGACCAGGATCCTCGTTCCCCTCCAGCCACAAGCTCTGGTGTGCTAATGCTCATCTTCTCCCTGGAACTGTGACCCCAATACATGTATGGACAATGAGACAGAGTCATGAACTCAATGACAGCAAAGGGACCCTTGTAATGTCCTTCTGACAGGTTTTCCCAACCCCCTTACCATTTGTGGGCTGAGATCTCCAGAGGCCACTACTGCCACTGATGATTCGGTCACCTGCAAGGCTTGCTGCTGTTTTGCTGGGGCGAGGCCTGTGCAGGTGCAGCCTGGGCTGGACTTTCCCCCTGTGCAACAGGATTGTTTTTCTCCATCCTTTTCTGGGTTCTGCCACTCTGTAATTTGTTTTGAGGAACTATTTAAAGTTGTTTGGGGGGAATTTCAGAAAGCTCAAGTGAGTGCTTGACTTTTGTCTGCCATCTTGGCTCTGCCTTTCCTAAATTTTAACTTTAAAAGTGAGTGAATGAAACATTTTAGATTTCTCTTTTTTGGAAACAATTAGCCTAAGCAGACTTGTTTGTTCAATTGTGTCTAAGCCTTACATTATTGTTTCCTTGGTTTAGCGGTTTCAACAAAACAACTCTTTTTTCTATTTAAAAGCAGAGCTATACTTATATAGATCTGTAAGAGAGAAATCCTTTATCTGGAAAAAGTAGGGAAAGTCAGATTAGGAAATAAAGGAAAAATTTAAATGGAGCAAGCAAGGCAGGGCCAGTCTATCTAATGAAAACTTTTAAATCCACTGTTAAAAAGAGGGATTTTTCAAATATTGGATTCAAACTTTGTCTGCTGAGACCTCCTGATCCTCCTTAGTTTGGATCCAGTCTATCTCCCCAGTAATATCTCCCACTATTTCCCTTCATGTTTCTGCTTTCCTTGATCCTACATTCCCTGAACAAGCCTTGCATTGCCCCATCCTTATCCCTTTGTGTGATTCCTCAGTTCTACCACCCTTCAAGGCCAAGAAGTTTTCTATCATCCATTCAGTCAAAGGAGTCAGTAACGATCATTTATTAAGGGCCTTCTATTCTCTACTAATGCACTACTTTGGTGCATCCTGGTGATATAAAAGTGACCAAGGCTTGCCAATAAACAGGAAAAGGGCTTGAGTTGAGTTAGTGATAGATGATACATCTGTTATCCAAGAACCAGGACTTGAAATCAATCCTTGGAACTATCAATCCTTGAAATAATGATGAACAAGTATGGATTTGGCATACAAATGCAGCTTTCTTAAGTGTTGAAAAGTATCACACAGAATAACAGATAAATCTAAGGGATGCCATGTAATAAAAAAAGAAGGATTTAGCGATTAACTGTGAGCAGGGCTGAAAATGGGATCTGAAGGGCAGACAGAATGGCAGTACTGCCTATAACACAGGGAAAATGGACAGCAGAAAGAATGAGGGTGGAGAGAAGGGTTGTACTAGAGACCATGTGTTCAATTTGTGCCCCAGAATCTATCAATTTGTTAATGGGAAATGTGATCTAAAGCATTATGTTGTTCAAATGCATAATAATGAACAAACTGACACTTAGTATGTTTAATTGGATTTAATTAAAATGAGATTTAAAATAATGCTACTCCAGGTTTATGCTGACTACAATGCAGACCCAACACTGCAGTAAGGAAATACATTCTGGATCCCTACATAGTGAGAGAGAGGCCTGGTACAGAAAGTATACAATAGTACCTGGCTTAGTGAAGCGCCTTTGTACACTACAGGAGTTCAGTAAATATTGACTGAAGTGGGTCAGATATAATAAAAGACAGTTATTTAGGTGGAATCTACATGAATCTAAAGAAGAGAAAATATAGCACTTAGTTTTTGATTCACATTTAAAATGCATATGTATAATAATAATGATAATAACTGGTATTTATTCAGATGCTTAAAGTGCTTTGCATTCTTTGTCACATTTGAGCACAAAAATTTATGAAGTAACTACAACAGAAATTATTATTCCCATTTTGCAGATGAGGACATTGAGGCTGATAGAGATGGACTGACCTTGCCCACAGTCACAGAATGCTAGTAAATAACAAAAGCAGGATTTTAATGATGGCTTTCCTGACTCCGATTCCAATGCTGCATCGACTCTTTAACTCAGACTCTGTGTTTGTAGGTAACTAGGAGTTGGACGCTGATCACCCTCACCAAAGAACCAGGCTCCCTACCATACTGCTGAGCTCTAGGGTAAGGCACCACAAACTGAGCTGGTCAGTCAGGCCGGCTTGAAGCAGTAGGGGGCAGGCAGCGCCTCACATTGCCGCTCCCACCCCCCGCCCCCTTTCTGCTTCCATGTAAGTGCTGACTCTCTTTTATGTTAGGAGAAAGCTCCTTGAGGAACCAAGAGGCCATCTTTCTGCTTGTGCACCATGCCTGGCACATAGCAAGTACTTTGTAAATACTTGTTGACACTGACAAAAATATGGATTTCTATTCTTCTCAGGTTATAAGACTTTATACAAAGCAGGAGTTTAACAGGATCACAGGATCAGAGATTAGAAGAGACCATAGGACTGATCTAGTCCAGGACAGTCCTTTCAAAAGATGAGGAAACAGTCTCAGAGGGCTGATTTGTTCAGTGTCACACAAGTACTAAGTGGCAGAATTAGGATTTAAATCCGGGTCACAGGACCCCAAAGGTCATGACCACATATTGCACATCAATTTCTCCTTGTTACCAATCTCCATTGGGTATCTGCCCACAATATAACATCACTTGGATCCTGTGCTCTCCTCCTTCCTTCATAAAAAACCTAGAGGAGAGAGGGTCTTCTCAATAGCCCTTGATTAAATCCTACTAGTTCTAGGCTTCCTCTAAACCAGTGGGCCTACCCAATCACTCTCACCAAAGGCAGAACTCTGCCCAGTAGTTCTGCACTCTGTTCAGCCTCTAATTGAAAGTCAGAACTGACCACTACACCTATATCCCCCAAGGACTATGATAGCCTTACTCACACTCGCTAAAATCCAGAAAGAGGAGATGATGTTCATCTTGTATTCCTTCAAAGCACTAAATATCTTAAGTGAAAATAGTTGGAATTTTTAAAAAGTTTTAGAAAATTTATTTTTACCAATCCTAATTATCTCTCCCTCCCAATCCCCTAATGGGGGAACCCCACAAAACACAAAAGTGTTCAGTCTAGCAAAACAAATTCCCACAATGGCCTTGTCCAAATGCGCATGTCTCATTCTGTATTTTAATGCTCTCACCGCTTTGGCAGGAGATCAGGGTGGGAAGTTATTTCATTTTCAGTCCTCTGGACTCATGATTTATCATTGCCTTAAGCAGAGTTCTAAAACCTTTCAAAGTTGTTTTTCTTTATAATGTTGTCATTGTGTAAATAGTTCTAGTTCTGCTCATTTTATTCTGCATGAGCTCTTCCTAGTTTCCTCTGAAACTATCCTTTTTATCATTTCATATGACAGAAAAATATTACATCATATTTTTATAAAAATTTGTTTAGATATTCCCTAATTGGTGGGTACTCTCTTAATTTCTAGATTTTGGGTATTACAAAAAGAGCTGCTATAAGTGTTTTTGTACATATGAGTCTTTTTCTTCCTTAATTTCTTTGCGGTCTTAAAGGGTAGTGGTATATTGAGTCCAAAGCCGTGACAGTTCAGTAATTCTGAGCGGCATAGTTCCAAACTGATTTGCAGAATGGCAATACCAATTTCAAGGCTTCATCAACAATGTGACAACGTGCCTCTTTTCCTACAACTCCTCTGACATTTATCATTTTCCTCTTTGCCAGGCTGATTTATAGGAAGTAGAACCTCTGAGTTAATTTAATAAGGATTTTTCTAATTATTAGTGATTTGGCACATTTTTTTTCAAATGGTTATTGATAGTTTGGATTTCTTCTGTTAAAAAATGTCTATTTGTATATATCCTTTGACCATTTCACTACTGGGGAATGGCTTATAGCCTTAGAAATCTTAATAAATTCTCCATGTATTTGGATATACGACCTTTTATCATAGAAATTTACTGTAAAGATTCTTCCTGTTATGCTTCTCTTTTAATTTTAACTGCATTGGAGGTATTTATGCAAAAACTTTTCAGTTTTACATAATCAAGATTGTCCATTTTATTTTTTGTGTTCCTCTCTATTGTTTGTTTGGTTAGGAAATCATATACAATCCTTAGATCTGAAAGGTAATTTCTTTTTCTTCTCATTTGCTTACAATTGTACCTTTTGTGTTTACATGATGTACCCCTTTGGAATATATTTTGGTATAAGTGTGAAAGGCTGTTTCATACACAATTTCTGCCGAATTACTTCTCTGTTTCTGCAGCAATTTTCATCCAATGTTGCCAATAACTAGCTTCTTCTTAAACAAGTATCATATTGTTTTAATAATTTTGCTTTGCAGTATAGTTTGGCATTAGGTAGTTACAGACACCCCTTTTCACCACTATTATTCATTACTATCCTTGAGACTGTTGAGCTTGTTCTTCCATACATATTTCATGCTAAATCTAAAAAACAAAACAAAACAAAAAAACACCTTTGCTAATCCTATTGGCATGGCATTGAATAAACTGATTAACTCAGATAGTATTGCCATTTATATTTTATTGGTTCAACCTACCCACGAGTATTTCTCTAATTATTTAAGTCTGCTATATTTCTGCAACTAATGTTTTATAATTAGAATCATACAATTCCTGAATGTATCTTGGTAGATATAATCTCAAATATTTTATAACTAAAGTAGTTATTGTGAAAGGAATTTCTCTACCACTTGCTGCTAGTGCTTATTTGTTTTTGCTTTTTATAACACACAGGCATATTAATAATTTGGGTAAAATTATTTTATATCTTGAAACTTTGTGTAATTTATTAATCATTTCAATTCATTTTTAGTTGCAAATCATCATTTTTCAGCAATAAATTTTTCTATTTCCTCTCTGTTTATGCTTGTTCTCCCTATTTCTCTTTCTTGTCTTAATATGTAGGAACATAAATATTCCCCTAAAATCACCTTTAGCTATATCCTATAAGTTTTAGTGTCTCATTATTGCCATTTTCTTTGATGAAACTTTCTATTGTTACTTTAGAACCATATTATTTATTTTCTAATTATTTTCAATTCTTCCTCCAAGGGCCCTTTATTCAATATAACTTTTATTACATTATGATGGACCAATGATAAATTTAATATTGCTGGTTTTCTACATTTTTTGGAGGATGAGGCTTTTATGCTCCAATATATAGTTGTTTCTTTTTAAAGGTGAGATACACAGCTGAGATTCATGCATATTCTTTTCTATTCCTATTCAGTAACCACAAGAGACCTATCACTTTTAATTTTTATAAATTATAAATTCAAGTATTTAATTTTCCTTATGTACCTTCTGGTTTGTTTTGCATGGATCTGAAAACGGTACACTGATAATGCCTACTATTAAACTTTTACTATCTGTCACTCCAATTTGATTAACTTTCCCTTTAAGAATCTAGATGCTATATGTTGTGTAAGTTAGTGAATAAACATTTCTTAAGTGGCTACTACGTGTCAGGCTCTGTACAAAGTACTGGTGACACAAAAAGAGGAAAAGACAGTGCCTGTCTTCTCCAATTCAATGGGGGAGACAATAAGCAAGCAAATTTGTACAAACAAGGATAAATGAGAAATAATTAGGAGAGGAAAGGTATTCAAAAAAAGAGGGGGTGGGAAGGGCTTCCTGCAGAAGATGGGATTTTTGCTGGGATTTAAAGAAAGTCAGAGTAGCCAGCTGGTTGAGATGAGAAGGAAGAGCACTTGAGACATGGGAAACAGCCAGAGCAAATGGCCAGGACTGAGAGATGGAATGCCTTGTCTGTGAGACAGCAAGGAGGCTGGTATCATTGGATCAAATAATATGAGATGGGGGGTAAGGTGTAAGAAGACTGAAAACATAAGAGGGGCTAGGTTATGAAGGGCTTCAGAGGCCAGAGGATTTAGAATTTGATCCTGAGGAAAATAGGAAGCCACTAGAGTTTATTAAAAAGAAGGGCA
>CM053623.1:27437240-27453024 GCA_028646595.1 Phalanger gymnotis | reverse complement strand
GTAATCAAGAAAAAGAATAAGAAAAAGAAATTGCAAGGGACTTACTAAAATTGAACTGTTTATATTCCTTCATGGAAAGATGATGTGTATGATTCATGAGACCTCAATATTTGGGTAGCTGAAGGGAATATGCATATCTATCTATCTATCTATCTATCTATCTATCTATCTATATATGTTTATATATGTATATATGTATATGTGAGTGTGTATGTATGTATATATGTATGTGTATATATATACATATATATGTATATATATACACACGCATATATAAAGAGAGAGAGAGAGAGGGCACATGGTGAGTTGAAGATGAAGGTAAGATATCTAAAAGAAATAAAATCAAATTAAGGGATGAGAGAGGAATACATTGAGGTGGGGAGACAGAAAGAGATAGAATGAGGTAAATTATCTCACATAAAAGTGGCAAGAAAAGGCAGTTCTGTAGGAGGAGAGGAGAGAGCAGGTGAGGGGGAATGGGTGAATCTTGCTCTCATCAGATTTGACCTGAGGAGGGAATACCATAAATACTCAATTGGGTATCTTACCCCACAGCAAAGAAGGAAGAAGATAAAAAAAAAAAAAGGAGGATGATAGAAGGTGACAGAAGGGAGAGCAGATGAGGGTGAAGGTAATCAAAAACAAACACTTTCAAAAAGGGACAGGCTCAAGGGAGAAAATTCAATAAAGGGAGATAGGATAGGAAGGACCAAAATATAGTCTTTCACAACATGAGTATTGTGGAAGGGTTATACATGATACCCATGTGGCCCATGTTGAATTGCTTGACTTCTTAAGAGAGGGTGGGTAGGAAGGGGAGAAGGGAGAGAATTTGGAATTCAAAGTTTTAAAAACAGATGTTCAAAAACAACAACAAAAAGTTTTTGCATGCAACTAGAAAATAAGATACACAGGCAATGGGGCATAGAAATTTATCTTGACCTACAAGAAAGGAAGGGAAAAGGGGATGGGAGGGGAGTGGAGTGACAGAAGGGAGGGCTGATTGGGGAACAAGGCAACCAGAATAAATGCCATCTTGGAGTGGGGGGGAGGGTAGAAATGGGGAGAAAAGTTGTAATTCAAACTCTTGTGAGAATCAATGCTGAAAACTAAATATATTAAATAAAAATAAAAATAAAAAATAAAAAAGATCATGTATAAACAGCTTCACATTTCTTCCATTTCTCACCTTGTTGATTCAATGCTGTCTAATGCACTTATGCTTAATTTTTTACTACCTTTATATATCTCTCTACTTTGTTATATTATCTGGTGAAAAACAGGAACATTATTTAACCAAACCAGCATGTGGGAAAAATATAATCTATTTTTTTGTAGATCTACTTTACAATATCTATTTCAAGATGCAAAAATTGCAAATAAAAAAACCACCTGCTTTTATGATAGCAAATAATACAAAGTTCTTTTCAAAATAAGATAACACCAGGGAAAAAAAGGGCATAATGAAAAATACTGAATGTAAAATGGGACATTTCCTCTATCAGGGAAAATATAGCCTATATTCAGTATTGTTGTTTAGTAGTTTCAGTCACGTCCAACTCTCTATGGCTCTTTTTGGGGTTTTCTTGGCAGAGATACTAGAGAGGTTTGGATATCGTTTTCCCGAACATCTTACTGATGAAGAACTGAGGCAAGCAGGGTTAAATGACTTGCCCAGGGTCACACAGGCTATAAGTGTCTGAGGCCAAATTTGAACTTGAGAAGATGAGTCTTCCTGACTTTGGGCTTGGCACTCTATGCACTGGGCCACCTAGCTGCCTCTATTCTATATTGCGGTACATACTTGATTTCAAGAATATTTGAGTATCATAGTTCTTAATTTTGAAGGGGGACAACTGGCAGAGGTGAAATAATTTTAAAAAGAAAGTTACTAAATAAGAATGATGACTAAGTCAAACCAGTGATATATTGTTGACACTGATTTCTATACAAGCTAGTATCAACGGGCACAGCAGTTATTGAGAAAATCCACAAAATATATCAATAAATGAACTTAACCGACTTTAATGAACCAATCGGCATACATTTATTAAGTACCTTCCATGTGCCAAGCACTGTGTTAAGCAATAGGGATACAAGTATAAGGAATAAGAGAATCCCTCACAAATAGCTCATGTTCTAACGGAAAATAAAAGAACATATACCTATAGATATTCTTAGCAGTCCAGAGTGTAACATAAACTTCTTGAGGGCAGAGACTATCCCAGTGTTTTTCTGATGGTGCATTATAACATTAGGTGACAAATGTTTGTTGAAATGACTGAAATTTTCACTAGTTATATGGCAACAAATTTAATAAAGATTACCTAAAAAGTATACAAAAAGTAGAGTTTGAAAGTATAAGAGAATAACATCTGCTTTATATAGCTTACATAAAGCAGACAACATCTTTGTGGCTAATCTTTTAATCCAATTTTATTAAAATATAGCTGACCCAAATAAGGTATCTATTTCCATTTCTCTTTTCTTTCTTTTTTAATAGACAAGCCTTTATTTTTCCTTTTTGTTTTCATTAAATAGAGAAATTAAATTTTATCAAAAAACTTAAAATTAATAGGAAAAAAAAACTTTATTTTTAACATCAACTGCAGAATCCCTCCTCCCCCTTATCCACAATGGCTTCTGTAAGGCTTTTATGATTTTCTCCTTACTTTGATCAAGGTAAAAATGTTTGGTAAGTACTCTGGGTGCTTCCTTCCCCAAAAGTAAAAACAAAGAAAGCCTTATTAGATTGAAAAATTTGCCTACTGCAAAAACTCCCCCCTACCCCAAATTGAAGCCATCTTAATTATTTAGACTATCAATTATCTGTAGCTTATGCTTTATCTTCTCATGACTATTATATAAATAATATAAACAAGTAATGTATTAAAATAAATGATACCATAATATATGACAGAAATAAATAACATTTTGTTACTTCTTAGAACTTCAATGGGAAGGTGGGCCGGCTCAAAGAAAGGATGGATGTCCAAATAAATTTAATAATTTGTTAATAACTACATGGAATATTTTAAAGGAGTCATCTAAATCTATTTTCTAACTACTTTGTAATAAAATGGGTAGAAAAAAGTACATTATAGAACAAACAAAAACGGACACATTTAAGTTAGTGCATTCAAGTCTACATGGAAAATATATTAATAAAATAATACACAATTTAAAAAAAATATCCAATGAAGTATTGGCCCTGCTGAAGAAGTATTATCTGATAATTACTGAAGTAAAAAAATTTGAAGAGAAATGTGAAGGACACATATTAGAGCAAAAAGGAAAATCATGCAAAAAAATTGACAAAAGTAGAATTTCTATAACATGTATAACTCAGTTATGTATTATACAGTGATGTATATTGTACTTATACATTTAAGAAAAATATATATTAATGTATACTGCAATAATAGAAGATGAGTTACAGTGACTATGTAGACCATTACTCTGAATTTCCTGACTTTTACGCATTGAAAAATTTCAACTCTACAACATAAACACAGATTTTTGAATGTAATGTATTATTTTAGATGAAAATATGTACTGCTTACATACACCCCTCTTGAAGCATTTTCTGAATATTTGATACAATAATAAAGATGATATATTACTTCTTGTATGTACATCTACTTTTAATCATCTGAAATCACAGACATTCACTTTTAAAGTTCCTCAGTATGGAATAGCAACAATTAAAATGTTTAACTGTCAAATTTAAAATTTTTTCAGAGAGCAGTTTAAGTTACAGATGCTTTGACTACAGCTTCTGTGCCAGAGACTTGGTGTATGTAAAGATTAAAAACAGTTGCTTCTCTAAAGCACAAGATCCCCAGACAAACTACATTTTATACTGCAGAAATTCATCAACTTGCTGATGTTTACAGAGAGACTACAGTCATCTGAAGAGCACATATTACAGTAGCATGCAACATCACAAGGGGAAAAAGACAGAGCTCATGGTTGGGCTACACCAACATAATAAAAATGCTTATATTGCCTTAATTAATTTACAGATATAATACTATACCAATCAAATTATCAAGGGAATAATTTATAGTACTAGACAAAATCCAGTGGTCTAGAATCTCAAGGAAAATAATGAAAAAAAAAAGTAAGACCAAAAGGGATATAAGTATTAGCAGAATTCAAATGTTATACTATAGAGCACTAAATATTGAAACATCTTGATGTTTAAAATACAGAAAAGTAGATTGGTGGGTAAAGATTAGATAAACAAAAAGCAGATGTCATTGAAATTAATAACCCAGTCAATAGTAAGCCTCAAAACAAATAAGGATATATACACAACTTGACAAGAAGTGCTAGGGGAAAATCAAAAACGGTCTGGCAGAAATTAAGGTCCAACTTGGGCAACTAGGTGGCACAGTAAACAGAGCAACAGGTCTGGAGTCAGGAAGACCACTCGTCCTGAGTTCAAATCCAACAACTGACACTAGGTGTATGACCTGGGCAAGTTGCTTAACCATGCCTGCCTCAGCTTCCTCATCTGTAAAATGAGCTCAAGAAGGAAGTGGCAAACCGCTTCACTATCTCGGCCAAGAAAACTCCAACGGGGTCACGAAGAGCTGGACTTGAGTGAAATGACTCAACGACGTCAAACTAGCATCCTATACTATACATCACGATAATCTCTAAATGACTTAAATATAAAAGACTGAATTACATTTTTTAATTAGAAGAAAATGGATAGATGCCCCTTTTATAACTATGGCTAGAAAATGAATTTTCAACCAAACAGGGGGTTCAAAGGACAAAATCATCAGAGAAAGAAAAAAGAAAATGGTTGGGTGGGAAAAATCTTTGCCTCAAATATCACTCACAAAATTCTCATATTCTATATGGGTTATGAGAGTTATGATAGATATTCATTGATCCCATACATTAAAGTTCATGTGTACATATGGAATTATATATGTCTCTACAAATACATACACAAGTAAATATGTACATGTGCAAATGTAGTTGTGTATATAGATGTGTGTAAATAAACCAAGATCAAGGACCACAAATCTAGTGGTCAATGGATAAACAGCTTTCACAGAAAGAACTGCAAACTTTTAAATGACTCTAAGAAAACCAAATCTAAATCATTAATAATAAAATAAGACCACTTCCAAGTTTTGCCTCCTATACTCTAAATTGGCAAAAATATAAAAAAGCAGAAAAATCAATGTTGTAGAGAGTTAGTACCCTAGTCAATCACTCAATCAGCAAGTATCACTAATCTATACCACATGACAAATAACACACCAGGCCCTGGGCATTCTTGAGGCCTGTCCCTCAAGAAGCTTACAGTGGGGGACCTTCTACTCTACTATCAATAGGAACTACTGGGGACACTGAATTAATTCAAGCATCCACGTACCAATCTGAATCATGTGAGAAAAATGACCATATACCCATATCCTCTAAGAGACCTCGGAGGTCAAAGAAAGAAACGAAGTTTCAATATATGACAAAATTTATCATTGCATATTTTGTGGTAACAAAGAACTGGAAACAGTGGTTGCCCATAAATGGGAGAAATGGCTGCACAAAATGTGGGATGCAAATGTAATAAAAAATTACTATGCTACTAAAAATGATAAGTATGAGGAGACTAGGGAAACATGGGACAATTTATACGAACAGATGGAGAGCGAAATAAACAAAAACAGAACAACAACACAAGGACCACGACGACTAAAGGAAAGGAGGATTCTGAGCAACTGAAAGTCCAGGTCCAGGAGAACAAATAACGTAAGCTACCTCCGTATGTTCCACAAAGAGGCAGGGAACTGTTGAGGTAGAAGGTCGTATACATTATTGAACATAATCAAGACACTGGGTGATTTTTGCCTAATAGTTTAAATCAGTTGGATAGGGAACATCTTAGTTTACTTTGACACATGAAGACATACGCAAAGATCTTTAGCTACCACATGACATTAAGGCATATCATAACACTTCTGGTTTGATCTGGTATTTAAATGTTCTCCTACACATAAATTTGAAAAAGGAACGGAAAGGAATAAGGATGGCAACAGGCACAGGGATGGGGAGAAGAATAAGAGCTGGACCAGCGACATCAACGGTACTACTAGAGGGGAAGCCGCTTCAAACAGGCTGCACCTGCACTGCAATGCGTAGTGTCGGAAAGGCACACGGAGGGCTGAGTTTACAAAGCTCACACGTGTCATAGGTAGCTCTTGTACATGCCGAGTTCAGTCTTTCCAGCTCTGAGGCTGGCTCCCTGTCCATCACACTGTGCTGCCTCTCATTCCATAAACATGATGCTTAATAGCAGCATATACCATTTCACGAAAATTCTCCTACCAGTACAGTCTGTCGAAAAGAACCTAAAGAAATAATTAGATTGGTCTGTCACTTTGGACACAATCATTCAGATACCAAATATTAAAAATCTTTTAAAATACTTCCTTCACCAGAATGCAGTCAAGTCAGAAAGTCTTTCTAAATGTCAGCGTGAACATTATAAAGTTATACAGAACGAAGAGAAAACAAGGTTCATAGTGCATATAAACACGACAGCCCACATTAGGCTGCATTTAATTACCAGTTCAAGCAACAACCTGATCTAACCTTTGACAAGTAAAGTAAATGTTCTGAATAATTTAACCAAAGCAAACATTTGCTGTTAATGTGGCTAATTATAGTAAGAGTTAGGGAGAGAAGTGGAAAAGAGAATGATTGAAAGGAAAAGATTAGAAAAAGACCCAGAAAAAAAGTATTAAAAATGTACACACAATTTGCTATTGATATTATTATTTATAGAAAAAACTCAGTTTTATTAATATAATTTGTATAGACTGTACACCAAAATACAAAATAGTTTTGTAAATACTCATACGAGGTATTATTACATTGAGAGAGATTAGCTAATTTTGTATCATGATGATCAAAAGTTAGCATAATAAAAACTCGACATTAATTTGGTAGAAACATGCTATTCTAGAAAAAAATTACTATTATAGCGATGGTTTCTGAACAAAGACAAAAAAGGTAACAGTGATCACAGAACCAACAAGGCTTTATTAAGAATAGGTGGAATGAGAAGATTCCTCATGAACATCACAATAAAGCTCCAAAAAGGCACGGAATAAACATGAAATAAAGGGTATGCATGCACTGAGAAAGGGGTGA
Organism: Phalanger gymnotis; assembly: GCA_028646595.1. Taxonomy (NCBI): domain Eukaryota; kingdom Metazoa; phylum Chordata; class Mammalia; order Diprotodontia; family Phalangeridae; genus Phalanger; species Phalanger gymnotis. The sequence goes on along the minus strand of CM053623.1, from coordinate 27,445,848 downwards.
AGAGAACAGGCATCCCACGTTCCTTACTTCAATCTGAAATGGAAAAAGGACAGTTTATATGCACACACACACACACACACACACACACACACACACACACACAAACACATGGTGTAGAAATACATTATACAGGAAAATAAACAGGGCAGGAAGAGAGGAAAGGCAAGCATAAAATGCAGGATGGGTAGGTGAGGGAGTAGTCAGAGGCAAAACAATCCCTAAAGCTGGAGTTTGGAATGTGAAGCTGGGATTAAAAGAAGAGGAAAGAAGAGTAAAAGGTTTCCATAAGGGGTGGGGCATAGGGAAGAGAAAAGGGGCAAAGGAGCCAAAACTTAATGTATCAATTACAGATCACTAACAGTAAGGAAATTCCTCTTTCATTATCTTCTTTTAGGGACATATTAACAGTCATAATCCTGGCTGTGAATGGAAAGGATTCAAATACAAAACTGAAGTGAAAAGCGCAATAGATAAAACAGGACGAAGTAAATGTTGTTTAAAAGCAAAATTCTCACAACATAAGATTGACAAGGTTAAAATAAGAGGTTGGAGTAAAATCTATTATACTTCAGATGAAGAAAAAGTAGCAATAATGATAGAGATAATCAGAAAAAAACATATTATGATTTAAAGACAATACAAAATTAATCAATAACAATACTTAAAATATATGCAATAAATAACATAGCTTCTAAATATTTAATCGAATGTCAGAAGAAAATAAAGTAAAACTATAATGCTTAGGGACACACAGATAGGTTTTTTTAGACCTTGACAAAACTAACAAAAAGACAAACAACTTAAGGACCTGAGCAAAATTTGAGAAAAGTTAGAGATGACAGATCTCAGAAAACTACTGTAGGGGAACAAAAGGAATTAATAAATTTCTGAGTTATACATAGCACCTTTACAAAAACTGACTGTGACCAAAAAAAAAACAAAAAACATATATTAGACAAATCCCTTACTTACCAAAAGGTAATAAAAATTATACTCAATAAAGGGCTTTTAAAGAAAGCAACAATCAGAGACCAAATAATTTAATCCTAAAGAATGGGGAGTCCAAAACAGTCTGGAATAAGAATATAAAGTTTCATAAAAAGAATAAGACAATATATACATCAAAGCTAATAGAGTCTAGCAAATGCAGTCCTTAGGGGAAGATTTATATCTGATAAACACTTATCAACCAGAGGAAGAACAATTCAATGAAGTAGGTATGAAAATTTTAAAACCTAGAAAAGCAGCAACTTAGTAACAACAACTAAAAACCAAATAAGATGAATAAAATTGAAAGCAAAAATGTACAAAAAACTAGAACCCACATTAACAGATTAGACTAGGAGCTTTCTGGTTTAAAGAGAAAAAAAAACCTAATAAAATAGTTAATCAGTCTAATTTTAAAGGGAAGGAAAAAAAGTCAAACTAGTTGCCAAATACACAACAATTTAAGAGGACTTAAAGGCAATTATCAGAAATTATTATGCCCAATTACATCAACAAAACTGATAAATGAAGTGGATATTTATAGAACTATATGAAATACCTGAATTAACAGAACTAAATTATTCAAATAACCTAATATCAGAAAAATTAGTTGAACAAGTCATAAATAATGTTATTTACTCTCCCTCCCCACAAAAATACCCTCCTAGATTAGATGGTTTTTACAAGTGAATTATATCAACCATTCAAAGAATAATGAATTACAATATTACATAAGGCTTGCAAAAGAGGTAAAAGGATCTTTCTAAACACTTCTTATGCTACAATTACATTTTTATAACTAGCCAAAGAAAGATAAAACAAAGAAAGTAAAACATAGACCAATATAACTAATGAACATGATGCAAAAATATCACATTGAATATAAGCAGAGAGGCTACAATAACATATTAAAAAGATTATGTATTATGACAATGGTGGATTTACATCAGAAAATGAAGGACTGGTTCAAAAAAAGAAAAACAAAAAAGGTCATATTAATAATAAAAATAAGACATATATAAACCATATGATTATACCAGTAGCTTAAAAAAAAAAACCTTTTTTGACATAGTACACTGGAAAATACAGGAATATATAGGCCTTTCCTCAATATGGTTAAGTTGCACCTATCTAAAACCAAGAGTCAATATTACAGGCAGCCAGTGGCCCAGTGGATGTAATGCTGGACCTGGAGTCAAGAAGGCCTGAGTTCAAAGTCAGCTTAGGCAATTTCTAATATGTCACCCTCAGCAAATTACCTGTTTGCCTCAGTTCCCTCAACTGTGAGATGGGGGTAATAATGGCAGGGTTTTTTATGGGGATCAAATGAGATGACATTTGTAAAGAATGCTTATTAGCACAGTACCTGGAACAGCAGATACTAGATAAACATTTATTTGCTCCCCTTCCCCCGCTGGTATGCAATGGAAAATAGCTAGAGGACTTCCCAAAAAGACGAAAGGCAAAAAAAAAAAAGGTATATACCGTCATGACTATTTTCTAGCAAAAGTTTTCAAAATGCTAGCTATAGCAATATGACAAGAAAAAGAAATCAGGGGAAACAAAGCCATTTCTTTTTGCAGTTCTGATGTTTCATCCATGTAACTAAAAAGGGTCAAATAAAAATTAACAGAAAAAATTAGTAATCAGCAAACTTGCAGGACAGAAAACAAATGGACATAAATTATCAGCATTTCTGTCTACTAGTCTGTCAACAAGCCTTATTAAGATGTACTATAATGTGCTAAGTGCTCGGTATACAAAGAAAGGCAAGAGACAGATTGATGGATGGACAGATGGATGGACATACAGAAAGACAGATAAAAAGGAACAATCCCTGTTTTCGGGAAAACAGTTATGTACAAACAAGATATATACAGGAGATGACAGAGGTAAGGTACTACATTAAGGAGGCCCTTAGAAGATGGGATTTTAGCTTGGACTTGAAAGAAATGAGGTAAGAGAAAGATGAAGGTTGATAGCAGGCAGGCTGCAGAGTCTGAGGAGAGAAGGGGTCAAATAGGAAAGAAGCTGTGAAGGTAGAAATAACAGGCCTTGATTAATGAACGAACACTGAGGACAGTGAGGGATTGAGGATGGCACCAGGGATGCAAGCCTGGGTGACTGCCCTCTATGGTAACAGGGAAGTAAGAAAAAGGAGAGGATTTGAGGGGAAATATGAGTTCAATTTTAGATCTGTTTGAGTTTGCTGTATCTATGGGACATCTAGTTCAAGATGTACAGCAGGCAGTTGGAAGATGCCAGACACAGAGGTTAAGGCTGGACATAAAGACATCCAAAGAGATGACAAATGAAAGTAAAATAATGAATAGGGAGAAGAAGACCCAGGAAAGGCCTGGGGGACCTCCACAGTTACAGGATATGATAGAGATGCAGCCTGAGCAAAGGAGCCAGGAGGAGCGGTCAAACAGGAAAAGAACCAGGAGAGGGCAGTGTTACAAAAATCTAAAGAAAGGGGGAAGAAGAGGGCTATTAACAGCATCAAAGGCTGAAGAAAGGAAAAGAAGGGTGAGGATTGAGAAAAAGTGATTCAATTTGACAATTAAGAGATCACTGGGAACTCTGGAGAGCTGTTTGAGTTGAATGATGAGGTCAGAAGTCAGACTTCCGAGATTTAAAAAGAAAATGAGAGGAAAGCGGAGGCATAGATAGCAGACAGCCTACTGAGGGAGTTTAGCCATAAAGGGAAAGAGAGGTACAGGTCAATGTCTATCATGGGAGAACAGTCAAGTGAGGGTTTTTGGTTTTTGAGAATAAGGGTAGACAATAAGAAAGCAGTCAGTAGAGAGGAAGAGACTGAATATTGGTGACTGTGGATGACAGAGAGGGCTATTTGCTGGACAATACCAGATGGATCACTTATACATACAGGCAGATTTACACTGGCAAAGAGAAAAGCCCCCTCTTCATGTGAGAGAAGGGTGACAGAGACAGTAGTAGAAGCCATCTGAGTGATGATGTAAGATATGGAGGAGGATGTATAACACCAACAAAATTGGGGAAATAGATTGCTCAGGACTAAACCTTGCCACTTAAATAAAATGACAATTAATTTACTTATCTAGTGCATTCCAATGAAAACTGCCACAGGATTTCACAGACCTAGAAAAATAACAAAATTCACCTGAAAGAATGGCAGGTCAAGGTCTCGAGGACAATAATGAAAAGAACTTCAAAGGAAGGGAGCCTACGAATACTTCAATCTCTAAGTATATGTCAAAGCAGCGATCATCCATATTTTATGTTACTGGTTAAGATAGAAAGACACGGATGAGTGAACGAATGAAGCACCACACAACAAACAGAAGCAAACAAGCACAGCAGCCTGGGATTCAATACTCCTGCAGACTCACTGTGAAAGGGCAGAAGAGCCCGAGTTCTCAGCCACTGGAGCCAGAAACAGCAGCAGGCAAGCCTAGTGAGGAACCATCCCTGGGACCTGAGCCCCTCGAGGGATCAACACCTCAGGAGAGACACTGTGTCCAGTAACCAAGGAAGCAATGCACGTGCTCTGTTAGATCCAGAAGCCAAGTGGCTGGGGGAACGTTGGGTAGCAACCACTTTAAGCTTGAGTCTGATCTCCCCAGAGACCAAGGAGATGTGTCACATGGAGAATGCTCCTCAGCTTCAGGGGGATGTGGTTGTGCTTCCTCTAGACTTTGCTATGTCTTCTGGGTAAATATCCCTTTGTAGAAGTTAATTACTATTAATTAATTGATATTTGGGAGAGGGTAAAAGGTCAAATGATATTGGTGGGAACACCATACAGAGGGGTTCCTGAGTTACGGTACCAGAAATTCACCCCCTCCAATGCTTTGTAGTTGATCCTAGAATCTAAGAGAGTAGTCAGTGACCTTTTCAAGGGACCCAGGGTGAATGGGAATTGGGAGAACGAATCCAGAGCCTGCACTACAAAGAAAAATGAAGGGACAGATGGCCAATATAGATCTTCCACAAGTGAAATATTAATTGTCAACAAATGGGTCGAAAGGGCCATGTTGTCATGACCCCCACAAAAGACTAACAGGTTAGCTCCACGATGACCAAGTGAAAGCCACTCGAGTAGTAATGCCAGCTGCTATGGACACCAAGCCCCCACACCTAATTAATCCAAAATTCTTTGACTTCAGAAACAGGCAGAATGGCAACCACACAGAATCTTAGATGAGAACCATGGTACCATTTGATCAGATATGAAATTACCCACCTAACAATGCCATATGAATGGTATTCTTGTTATTGTGAAAAAAATATTAGTTACATAAATTATATTCAAATATAAGAAAATCAGACTATCTATATCTACCTAATGTGTAATGCAGTACAAGGCTCTCGTGTTTCACAAGTACTTAATTCAACTTAATTAAGTGGTGTAAGAGAAAAAGTATGGAACTTGGGAGTCAGAAAACCTGGGTCATAAACCAAAACTGCATATTACAGCACAATGAGCAGATGAGAACAGTTAGAGCTTAGAGTTTGCTCAGACATCAACGATACCAAGGCCATCCAGTAAATCCCAGGCCATCACCAGTCCTCTTGACTTGTCTTGCCCCTGGACTTCAATTACTCTGGAAGAGAGAGTGAGGCGGTCAACTCTACAACTCTGCCTCACTTAAATCCAATTTACAGGCAAGTTAAGACATCACCCATTAGGTCACTGGTCCTCTTTGAAACCAAAGGACGAATAACAGCAACTATTACTAATTATTAGATGTGGACAAGTCATCTCTCTGAGATTTGGCAACCTCACATGTAAAGCAACAGACCTCCATCAGAATTGTGGCGTCAAACTAAAAACCAACAAACCACGAATTAATGTTACCTGTGTTGTACCGTATTTTTATTTACTTTGTTAAACATCTCCCAATTACACTCTAATTTGGTTCCTACTTCCAGACCTTTGCGGGTGGTGAGTTTCACATTTCTGCATAAGAAGATTCTTTCCATCTCTAACTTTCTGCGATTCTCTAATTTCAACAAATATTTATGTCTACTGTTATAGAACACTGTACCTCATACTAGTGTGAAATATAAAGTTTATATTAAAATAGTTCCTCTTTTAGGTAGCCTCTCAACTCAGGTAGCCCTGACTAAAGCCTCACTGCATCAGGTATTTTCTCATCTCAGACCTCAGAATACCTCTGGATACAAAATCTTGGTCCAACATCTAAATGCTACTTCTTGTCAGGATCCTAATATATTCTCCTTGATCTATTCATCTTCTGGGTCCCCTAGATTTTAGACCATTGATAAATGTAAAAATATGCCTCACAATTCTGAAGCCAGTAATGAAGATATATTGATCCTTCAAGTCAGCCTATCTTGGCTCTCCTCCCACACAGAAATATGATCATTACTTTATAACTAAAGAATACAACCCTCAAAGATTAATATAATTAATTTATTCCAAAGGTACACAAGAATTCTCTCTTCTTTCTCACTGTTGGACTAATTAAAATGAAATCATTCTGTAAATAATTACTAAAGAATTTGATAATCCATGCCTGAGACTTTGTAAATATTTTAAGGTGCACAACTAACTTTATACCTCATATTATAATTTGCCAAATGATAACAAAGTTATTTAAATTCAATCATGACCAATGCTGAGAGAGAAAAAAATCTCATTTCATAAACTGAATATGAAAATCTTTGAAAATTATCCAGAACTTTGTATGGCTGACCTCTTTTCAACTAGAAAGTGACAAAACTAAATACATAAGAAAACTCTTCTTTACCTGGTAAATAAAAATATTTGAACAATAAATACTTATTGTTTCTCACCACAAAATATATATATTTCTTCCAATCATGGTTTACATTTTTTTTAAAAACTTGGGCAAATATTTTAAATAGAGAAATATAAATATATATGTAAACATTAAACTGGTAATCATTATTAGCCTCTAATAGTTCAATTTTTAAAAATCAAGTTGGAAATTATTAATTTCAAATACTTTAATGGAGAAGATAGAATTCTAATAATTCACTTGAGCTCGGTACATATTCATTAAAAATCTTGAGAATGTTATTAATTGCTTTATCTCATCATTAAATGTCATCAGTTTAAAATATATAAACCTAAATCATACATTGGAACACACTTGCAATGGTCAAAGTGTTTGAGTAAATGCACACAATTTAATTAAATACACATCTGTATATCTGTTCTTAACCTTGCATTTGAAAGTACAACAATTTGCCTCATTAGATGATATGGGAATGAAGTAAGGTTAGTTAACAACTTCCTATTTATACAAACTATTCCTCTGGGACTTTAGCATTCTTTCTTTCAGGACAATCATTTCTGGTATATTGTTTATCAGAAAAGCTATAGTATAAAAGAAACAAATAAAATGAATTTCTGTTCTCTAGAGTTTACATTTGAGGTTTAATAATTACAATAGCAACAAGAGCAACCTGTGGTCTTTGTAGGAAAATGGCAATTTTGATCCCAGGTGGCTGTTTATATAACAACAAAGATGTTTACAAACAATACAATGAATAGGCAAGATATCAAAACATAAAAACTGATCTTGTGTTAAATTAGTTTTTGTAAAATGATGAGTTGCAAAAAGATCTCAAGAACTGATATCCAAATAGAATGCCTGGTGATTTTTTAATAAAATAATTATTTTTTTTTTGTTTTCAGCATTCAGTTCCATAAGAATTGAATTTTCTCCCTAACTCTCCCTTAACTTCACCCCAGGATGACATGCAGTTTTATATAGACTCTACATATACATTCATATTAAATATATTTTCACAGTAGTCAGGCTGTAAAGAAGAATTAGAACCAGTGGGAGGAACCATGAGAAAAAAGAAACAAACAAAAAAACAAAAAAGAGAAAGAGCAAATAGTATGCTTCAACCTGCATTCAAACTCCATACTTCTTTCTCTGGATGTGGATGGCACTTCCATCATGAGCCTTTTAGAGTTGTCTTAGATCCTTGCATTGCTGAGAAGAGCTAAGTCTATAAAAGTCAATCATCACACAATGTGGCTGTAACTGTGTACAATGTTCTCCAGGTTCTGCTCACTTCACTCAGCATCAGTCCACATAAATTTTCTAGGTTTTTCTGAATTCTGCCTGCTCATCATTTATACCAAAACTTGTTCAGCTATTCCCCAACTGATGGGTATCCTCTCAATTTCCAATTCTTTGCCACCACAAAAAGAGCTGCTATATTTTTGTCCATGTGGCTCCTTTTCCTGTTTTTATGATCTCTTTGGGATACAGACCTAGAAGTGGTACTGCTGGGTCAAAGGATATGGATGTAGTTTATAGCCTTTTAGGCATAGTTCCAAATTGCTCTCCAGAATGGTTGCATCAGTTCACAACTCCACCTGCATCAGGGTTCCAGCCTTCCCACATCTTCTAGAGCACTTATCATTTTCCTGTTTTATCATGTTAGCCAATCTGACAGGAATAATGTGGTAGTCAGGGTTGCTTTGATTTGTATTTCTCTAATCAATAGTGATTTACAGCATTTTTCCTATGACTATGGATAGCTTTAATTTCTTCCTTTGACCATTTATTAATTGGAGAATGACTTGTATTCTTATAAATTTGACTCAATTCGCTATATATTTTAGAAA
>CM053623.1:27429931-27436740 GCA_028646595.1 Phalanger gymnotis | reverse complement strand
GTGAATAAATGTTTTTTGTAGGACGAAATTATAGAGTAAGGGGGTACATGGAAGGGAGTATATGATGTGCCCTGGTCAAGTTAAAGGCCAACAGTGACTGGAAGATCAGTACTATGGTATCTTAGGAAAAGGTTGAGGAGTCAAGGTAGAATTGAAAAGGAGGGAGAGGAAGAAAGGGAAGCCTTATTTTGGTGGTGCAGAGTGGGGGGCAATGATGAATGCTAGCTAGGTGGCCCCACGACCAGAGTGCTAGACCCGGAAGCAGGAATCCAAACCAGACTGACACTAACCAGGTGCCTCCATTTCCTCAAATGCAAAAGGGGGTAATAATAGCACTGACTGCCAAGGGTTTTTGTGAAAATCAAAGCAAATAATATTTGTAAAGCATTTAGTCCAGTGCTAGCACATAGAAGGTGCTCGATAAATGTTTTTCCCCCATTCTCCAGCTCTGCTATAAGCACTTTGAAAAGCCAGAAACCTTTCTTTATTACTTTTTGGTATCATGTGAAGAACATAATAATTTCCACCTTGTAAACTTTCCATAAACACTTGAAAATGTGATTTATGGGAATGGGAATTTTACTTAATAAAGAGGAGAAAATGCTGTAGTGTAATGGACATTGCACTGGCTGGACAGTCAGAAAATGAGGATTCTCTTCTCAGCTCTCCTACTAACTCATTGTGGTTCTTAGAATCTTTGTAGGCCTTAGTTTCCTCATCTACAAAATGAGAATTTTTGACCAGTTGCAATCTGTAAGGTCCTTTTCCCTCCAACATACCATATGATAGTTTATAAGAATGACACATGGATATTGCTGACTGGACGTAGGACCAGCAGTCTTGGTGTAGTCAATGAATACAAGCGTCCAGCTAAGGCAAGCATGCTGAGTTCTTCCACAGATACATCTCTAAGTGGAGTAGACAGGAGATGCATGCCCTCTACGTAGACCATGCCAATTTAACAGATTGTTTTGAGGGATATAGTTGCAAACTTCTCAAAGCACTAATTATTTTTGTGGTCAAATGTTATTTAATAAACACAATTGCATACAAATTAACTGATACAAGATAAAATAGTAAAATGTATTGACATACAGTTAGCTTTAAATGTCATCTTTAAAAAGATGTAATATGTGCTCCTTCTGCTATGGTCTCTTCTCTTACATAATTTGGAGCTAAATTCACAACATTGAGACACATTCTTTATCACAAAACCTTACTTATTGGATAGTAAGACTATCTTTGACATTCCAAGTCTAGCCTTTATTATATTCCATAGGTTTTTACCAGAAGTTAAGTCAGGCGAATTCCAAGGTCATTGAAGAATTTTTATTTCCATCTAGTAGATTAATTCCTTATGTAATGTGTGGCATTGTACAATGTTATGTTGGGATATTTTATCTTCATTTGGAAATTCTTATAATTCTGGAAAAATTCTCAGGACATCAATGAATTTATCAGTGTTCATCGTTTTCTTAATAGGGACAAGATTTACAAGCCTAGTGCAAGTAAAGAATCTCCCAAACGTGTAGGGGGGGAGGGGGGGAATGTGTGTGTGTATTTTATGGTCTCATTAAGATGCCAAATTTCTCAACCTCTCCTGGACTTTTAACAATTATTTTAGTATAGCCTTGAATGAAAAAAGTATCTTTCACTGGTAAAATTGGCCCTTTTTCTATTCTCAAAACTTTAGTCTTTGCATTCTTTTCCTGTGACAAACGTATTTTTCTTCGTAACAAAAATTAGCAGGGTTTTTTTTTCTTCAATTTCTATGCTCTTCTTCCAACTATAAAATTCTTCTGCCATACTGTAGAGCCATTGTTGACAACCCTTGCTTGCTTCCATTTCCCTCAGAATATGTGGTTTGTTTTCTGAAGTTTAACTTTTGTAACCACGCTTTGTGTTTGGTGTGACTGATCTGTGTCAGTGTGGGCTTGTATAATAATCTTCACAACTCTTGACTTGCCCACACTAGGGGTTACTATGATATCTCTATTAGTCATTGACTCTTAAGAGCTGCAACATTTACATTTCTTTGGAATCATATCCATTTTTAAATCCCTGAATTTAAAACAAAAGAAAAAAGTGAAACCTTTCTGAATGGAAGGAAATGTGTAAATGCTTATACTGTGACTTTGCAAATATCATATTGTTTGATCCTCATAATCCTGGGAAGTAGGTGCTATTTGTATTCCCATTTTGTAGTAAAGGAAGCTGAGATTCACAGAGCTAGTTAAATGTCTGGATTTGAACTCAGGCCTACCTTACTCCAAGCCCAATGGGCCACTTAGTCTCCTTTTGATACATTTGCTTCAATATCTCTGCAATTAGTGATGTGTAACTATAGCTTCAAATTATAGGGCTGCATATATAAATATAGAAATCAGCTATTTAAAGTAATCTGTTTAAATAATGACCATGGGAACTGAAAAGATCACCAAGTGAGATCCTGCGGAGGGAAAGAGATGAAGTCCCAGGACAGGGCCATGAGTGGGTATAACATGGATACATGATTACATGGTGTAACACGTAACCGGCAAATGAGAGAGAGTAGAGATGATCTAGAAAGGAGAAGGTGATAGTGTCATAGGCAGGAAAGAGTTCAGCAAGGATGAGGTTTTTAGATTTAGCAGTTAAGAAATGATCCTTTTGAAGGAGATACTTTCAGCACAGTGATGGGGTTGGAAGCCAGTATGCAGAGTTAAGAAGAGAGGGAGAGGAAAGGCAGTGCAAACACCTTTTGTAGATGGGCTTCTCAAGTTTATCCAGTAGAGGAGTAGAGATATGAGGTGATATCTAGTGGCAATGGACCAACTGAGTAAGGGTTTCGCTTTTTTTAAGGATGTTGGTAAGCTGGATGTGTTGTAGTTAGTTGGGAATGAGCCAACAGAGAAGTAGAGATTGAAGATTAGTGAAAGTGGGTGTAATAAAGGGGGCAATGTGGCAGACAGTTGCCCCCAAAAAAAACCATATTATGGGCTTTCCTTTTGGCCATATGAGATAGGTGAAGGAGATGACAGTGAGCCAGTGTCTGAATGTGGTGATATGAGGAGGTGGGGAGAATTGGGGTGGGGGAGCTTGTGGCTAATGGTTTCATTTTTTTTTTCTGTTAAGTATGAAATGAAGCCTCTAGTGAAGTGGTTGGGGCAGGAGTGCTTATGAGAGGCTTGAGGAGAGACAAGTATATATAGACCAGCCACTATTGAGAGTGGGAAAGCAAATCCATTGGGGAGGGATGGATTGTTTGCCTTGCTCTACTTCAGGCCCAGTTGGTAAATAAATTGGTGGTGAAACCAATCAACGTGGTTTTGTGATTTCCTCCAGCCTTATCTGCAGCTCACAAAAAGGAATGAAAGCTATGATTGTTGTGTGTAACTCAACTTTGGAGTCTGACAGGGAGGATCAGAGAGAAGACAATAGTCAATAGTTTATAAACATTTATTAAGCACTTAATATGTGCCAGTGTAAGTAAGGAGGATTTTGTTACCCTTTTTAGGGTTTAGTTCCCAGCATCCACGGCCATAATAATCTTTAGTTCCCAGATATGAGTTCTCACAATCATGGTTGAAAACATCCCCACCACTGCGACTGTGCAGTGAGATACAGGAGTGACATGTGATATTTACTACGTGTGCACCGAATGACAATATTGCTAAAGTTAACTTGCGAGATTATTGCTGGCAATATGCCTTTTTTGTTGCCCTATAAAGCAAGTGGTCTCTGGTCAGGAAGAGGGGATTTGGGATTTGGAATTTGGGTAACGCATAGAGGAATGAATGTACCTGCTTGATCTGCCCCCATCAAGGCTTGCGGGCAATCTGTGTTTGCTTCAACTGGCCCCCGCTGAGGCTTGAGTAGTTTTAGGGGAGTGCACAAACTGGCATGCTGTGCCTGCATCGAGATGTAGGGGGTGTCATGGCCTCCCTCCTCAGTCCCTGCCAGAAGGGTGATTAGGGGAAGCTGTAGATGTTGGTGCTCCCATTATCAGCAACTCCCTTTTGAGAAGACTAGACTAGAATAAAATAAGGTAGCTTATTTAACCCCTTATTACGACTCTGTTCCTGTCTGCCCAGATCAAGAGTGAGCCTGTGCTAGTGTGTTCTCCTGCCCAACAAATGGCATTGTCAGTGTTACCTGGCACTGTGCTGAATGCTAAGTGTACAAATAAGAAAAAGAAATATCTTCTTGCCCTCAAGGAGCTTATAGTCTAATGGGTAAAGAAAGTACACAAAAGTACACTAAAACTCTGAAGGAAAGGATGGAGGACATTTGGCTCGGGGATGTGCTGTTGGCAGAGCTGAAATCAAGCAGAGCAGTGGGTAGAAAGTGAAGATTCTAGTGTGAAAGTTCTGAGCTCTCTATGAAGGGAGGCTTTAGGAGCAACTGATCACTCTGCCTGCCAGTCAGAGGGCACCCCCTCAGTCATTCCCACTCCCACTTGTTTTCAATCTCTCCCTCTCTATGGGCTCATTTCCTGTCTCTCCTATCCTAAAAACCCTTACTTGATCCTTCCATCATCCCTGCTAGCTCTTCTGCCCTTTGTTAGCTACACTGCACAAAAAAGGCATCTATACTGGGTGCCTCCACTGTCCTCACACTCCTTTCTTAACCCTTACAATCTGGCTTCCAACCTTATTCCACCAAAATTGCCCTCTCCAAAGTTACCAGTGAGCTCTTAGTTGCCAAATCCAATGGCCTTTTCTCAATCCTCATTTTCCTTCCCTCTGGGCAGACTCCAGGATACTCCTCCTTTGGTTTTCAGGACATTACTGGTTTTCCTGCTAACCCTCTTCTTATCTCCTTGGCTAGAGGTTCTCCACATTACAGCCTCTAAACATAGGTGTCTCTCAGGGCTTTGTCCTGGGTCCTTTTTTTTCTCCCTCTATAATGCTTAACTTTGTGATCTCATCAGCTATCATGGAGGTAATTATCATCTTTATGCCAATCGATCTCAAATCTACCTTTGCTGTCCCAACATCTCTGCTGATCTTCAGTCTTGCATCTCCAACTGCCTTATAGACATCTTAATATGTCCAAAACAGAACTCATTTTCTTTCCCCCTAAACTCTCTCTCTCTCCTGTCTTACTTGTCACTATAGAGGGCAATCCCATCTTCACAGTCCATCAGGTTAACAACCTCAGAGTCATCCTGGATTCCTGAGTGTATCTCACCCTTAATGTCTAATCTCTTGTCAAAGCCTGTCAATTTCACCTATGCAGCATCTCCCAAATATACTCTTTTCTCGTCTCTGACACTGTCATCCCACTGGTGCAGGCCCTCATCACCTTACACCTGGATTATTGCAGTATCCTGCTGGTAGCTATGCCTCCCTCCAGTCTCTGCCCATTCCAGTCTGTCCTCCATTTAGCCACTAAAGTGATTTTCCTATGATGCAAGTCTGATCATGAAGCAAGTCTGATTGTGCCAACTAAGAGAAATGAGGACTGGCATGTTGGTAGTCAGTTACTTAGTGTTTATTAAGTGCCAGCTATGTCCTGGGTATTGTGCTAAGCAAAAGACAGTCCTTGCTTTCATGTTCTTTTCAGCATGAGGGAGATGACATGCAAACAACTAAGTACAAATGAGATGCGTGCAAGATGAGTTGGAGATGATTAACGGAAGGAAGACACTAGCATTATGAAGGTTGTGAGGATGGCTCCTTGAAGAAGCTGGGACCCTTAGCTGAGGCCTGAAGCAAGCAAGGGAAGCTAAGACATGGAGTTGAGAGGGAGAGTTTCTGGCCTGGGAGATAGCTACCAAAAATGCCCAGCTTTAGACGCTAGAGGTTCTTGAGAGGAACGGCAGGGAGGTCACTGTTACCAGATATCTGAGAACGTGGGTGGGGGTGGGATGTAAGACCACAAAGACAGGAAGAGGCCAGGCTATGGAGGATTTTAAAAGCCAAAAAGAATATTGGATTGTGGGAGCAATAGGAGCCCCTGGAGTTGATTGAATAGGGGAGCGATATGGCAGCTGAGTGAAGACCGGATGGGAGTGGGAAGAGGCCTGAGCCTAGCCCACTCGCAGGCTGCTGTAATAGTTCAGGCATGAAGTGAGGGGGCCCTGCAATGGATTGGGAAGAATGATATTCTAGCGATGTTGCAAAGGTAGAAATGGCAGGATTTGGTGACTGTTTAGACATGGAAGGGTCAGAGAGAGTGAAGAGGATTGGGAGCTCAGGTAGCTGGAAGGATTGTGGTTCTCAAGGGTGTGCTAGAATCAATTTGAACCTCCAGCTATTGTTAACTTTTCAGTGTGAGCATTTATACCCGGAAAACTGGCAAATGTAATTGATCTGGGCTTGGTTTATTGTTTTGTGGATAGTCCAGAGGCATCTAGATGACACAGTGGATAAAATGCTAAGCCAGGTATCCATAATAGCTGAATTCAGATATGGCCACAGATTCCTGCTAGATGTGTCCATTATATCATGGGGATAATAATACCTCTCAGTGGTGTTGAAAGGATCAAATGAGATAATATTTTTAAAGCATTTAGCACAGTGCTTGGCATATAGTATGTGCTTTATGTTTGCTAATCCATCTCCCTTCCTCCTCTCCCAGTCTTAAGAAAATGATGAGGAAAATGTTAATAATGCAGATTAAGCTTAAAAGTGTGTCATGAATACATGCTTTTTTTTTCCCCCAGAGAGCTGGTTCTTAAACCTTTACTAGCACATCCGTGGTGGTATCCTCCACAGTAGATGGGAATGGAGTGGAGGGAATTCATCTGAAGGACGTTTCAAAGGAAAATCAGGTACTTTGGAAAGAGTATTAACTTTGGCATCAGATGACATGGGGTCAGAATC
>CM053623.1:27412431-27427431 GCA_028646595.1 Phalanger gymnotis | reverse complement strand
TCCTGCAGTTGAAATTAGACTGGGCTGCTTAAAATTTTCAAATAAAGGATAACATGCAGGTAATATGAATTCAAATTATAAATAGGAGGATAACAGTATGGTTAAAAAATGTAGTTTGTTCATGAGCTGTCATTCATTTGTGCAGAAAATAAGCAATAACAATTAGCTTCCTTAATAGTGTATATCTTAAGTCTTCTTAGACACATAAAATTATGAAATTATAGAGATGGAAAAGAAGAGGAAACTTTCAACATTCTGTCTGAGAGATCCTTCTAGTCTGTACTCGAGCACTTCCAGTGATGGAAATCTCAGTGATTTTAATTGTATGAAGTATGCTTGTTTAGGTACTTTTTATTTCTTTTTCAATCACTTTGAATAAATGTCCATTTTCTTTTATCTTAATTTTTAAATTATTAGATTGTTTTCCAACCAGCTTGGAAAAAATCAGTTGGGATTACAAAGTAGAATTAAATAACAGGATGATATTTGTGTAAAGATATTTTCTTTTACAATAAAGTGTTAGAAAATCCTAAAAATATATTTATGTAATTTCCTCCATATTTTATTACTTATGGATTCTTTCATATCTTAGAATTATAATACAAACCTATGAGGATGTTGAGTTGTTTCAATCTGCTGATCTGTGGATTAGTTTTTATATTTTGAAACAATGAAAAATGTACAATGGGTAAGGAAATCTGAAAAAAAAAACCTTCTTCAACTTAAGGTTATTTTTAACCTTTTATGTCAAACCACTAAAAAAAAACACCTTTCTACTTAGTAGTATATGAAGTTTCATTATGTACTCTACCTAGGAAAATATGACTCAAAAGATAGGTATTTAATAAAAATACTTATGCTTTGATCTGACACTAACAAAATAGTAAAGGAGCATCAATTAGTGGAGGTAGTTTTTCAGTCATTCTTGGAGGTGATCGAGTTATATTTAGAGTTGGTATTTAAACTTTTGAATTCACTTGTCTATATTTAAATCAGAGTTAATTGTGCAAAAGATTACTTTCAGATAGGCTTACAAATTTATTATAAGATATAGATTTTTTTTTTAGGGAGTCCAGCATTCATTTTAATGATAAAGAAGATACGTTAGTTAGGGCAGTTGTGTTCTTACATTACTCCAAATACATACCTAATTTCACTAAGTTTTACAAATCACCCATATTTACATCGTACTGTATGAAATCACATCTCATTGACATGCTGATATCAAGTTTAGACAATCTTAATAACAAACTATCTAGCTTTATAGTAATGATTTCTGGTGGAGGGGTGGTTTAGAGGTAACTTGCTTTCATTTATTTATTGAATAATAACCAGATTTTATAACCATATTTTTTGGTTTTAGCGCATTTTGTCCACAAATATTTTTAGATTTATGTAGCTTAAATATCTTTGTGAATAAAATCAGCCTGGGAATAAGTTGTGATTTATAAATACTGAAAGATGCCGATTTCTTTTATATCACTCTCTCTGTGTCTTCCAAGGGAAAATCGGATGGATTTTCTCTTTCTTCTATCTAGCTACAGGGCTAGATGAAGTAAGAACATATGTATCTAACTGTCTGTTGAGAATATTTTTGATTTAAGTTTGAATGTGTTACGTGAGATATATTAGTAACTGTCTCTCAACACATTCAGACTTATACTCAAAGTATTTTTATATTACATATATGTTAATTCTTTACTTCCCATTATAGTGTGAAGCCTCATGGATTTGAATTATAATGTGTTGTCATATAAACAGAGATCTATAGCTAGATGTTTTGAATTTTTGCAAAAAAAAAAAGAAACATTTTTTTTTTTTTTGTAGTCTGAAAAAGCCCAAGGAAGTAAATAAAAATGTGGCTAAGGTTCTAAACTCAGACTTCCTCCTTCCCCGAAATTAAATTAAATAGAGAATGGAAAAGTTAGAGGTTTCTTAGCTGTTTTATCAGACATGTTGAAATAAACAACTATAGAATCATAACAAGATACCAGCTCTAGTCATGTGTAATATGAGCAGGTGGTTACTATGGTAACATTTCCATATCTGAATTTTGTGTAGTTCAAATTGGTAGTCTTCACATCACGCTACCATTGGCTTTTGATTTTTCATGTACATAAATCACTGCAATACCTATGTACTGTTAAGTGGCACATTTTATCATTTAACTACCTTTGTGTACTCTAGGGAGTTGTGAAAGTTAAGAAACTGGTGACATGGAGGAGGAGGATCATTGCAACCTATTTTATGTAATCACTTTTTTTTCCCACTGGCCTGGTGTCCTTGCCTTGTGTATAGGGTTGACACCCAGCATTGGCAGGAATCTTCAATATTCCTTAAATAAAAGGTCATAGTATCTTCCGTTGCTCAGGACAGACTCCCTCTCTGCTGTCATGGTGAAGTTTGTGGTGTGGGAAGGAAGCAAAGATGATTGGGAATTTCTTGGCTAAAAGGGTGTTGGATATGAAGGAGAATGTAGTGTTAGTGATGACTCTTCAAAAAGTCTCCTTTCATTTTAAGCTAATCAGTAACATAAAGAATGTGGTTTTCTATTGAAAAAAATCATAGTCATTGCTGCAGATAATTATAACACTTATTTGAAATTGAATCCCTTAACATCTTGGGTTAGCTTGCATTAAAATATACCATCTCGTTGCCTTGTATCAATTACTGTATTCTAGTAAGAGATTCCTACTGTTTTTGTTTTGTTTTGCTTCCTAAAGCCCCCTGCTGCTGTTGATTACACCTAGATCTGCAACTGATTGGAACTGTTAAAAGGCAAAGATAGTGTGGATGGTTGCTGAATCATTTAATTGTAGAACTAATAGATGTTTTCTGTGGGACCTGGCAGAAAGAGTTATGTTAGCGAATATGTATAAACTGTCCAAGACATTTCTTTATGCCTTTAAAATAATTTTTGGAAGGTGTGAAATTAATTATTAGATAGGTATATGATATTAAGGACAGGTGCCATTCATAAACTGTGAAGCTTCAATACTGTGGAGGGGGAGGAGAAATGAACACAGATAGCAGAGGCGACATACAATACTGTTGGTAACCTAAAATTTCAACACTTGTGATTGGTATCTGTCCTACTTTCAGAAGGTGAAAGGGATGGATAATTATATGTATAAGAGAATAGTCATGTAAAGTTAGGCATAAGAGTTGAAGCATAGAAAAGGAAGAGTTAGGCTTTTTACACAAATCTTAAATATATCCATTATCAGTGAACCAACAAGCATTGCTTAAGAACCTGTCATGTCCTGGGGCCTGTGCTGCAAAAATAAAAATCTCGCTTGTCATAGAGTTTAGATTAATCTAATGTGGAACATAAAAATGGAGCTTTCTGTAATGTTCAATGGAAGTAATAATAAGGTTTCCATTTCTTATAGAACTTAGCACATAGATATTCTGTAGATAGAGTGCAACTATATTTATTTAGACTTCACAGATTTGAAAGTTGTCATAAATGACTGTAGGTTACTTTAGCTTTAGCTTTTTCCTTCTCAAAGAACTCTGAGGTTTTCTAATTTAATAGAATAATTGTGGTTTTTATGCTGTATTCTGGAGTTTAGTAAGCATATAGTGCATGCTATACACAGGGATCCTGAGAAGGCAAACACACAGTCCCTGCCATTGAGGACCTTCCATTCTAAGGGGTGAGGCAACATGCAAATAACTTTGCGCAGTGTGTATACACATCACTACACATATACACAAAAGGCAAATACTAGCAGCTGGATGGTCCTTCTGCAGAAAGCCTTTGTAATGGATACTGGCTCTTGAAGAAAGCCAGAGAAACTAAGAGAAGGTAGAGTCAGAGGGTCAGAGAACTCTAGGCATTATAAACAGCGAGTGCAAAGCCTAGACATAGGAGGAACTGGAAGAAGGCCAGTGGTTATGAATTGTAGAGTGCTTGGAGAGGATTTAAGTGTAAGAAGAAGGAAATGTAAACCTAGACTCCTCATTGTCCTGTATCCTGCCCTCAAGGTACTGGGGTAGAAAAGATGTCATTGCTGTTGGAAAACTAGTACAGCTAGTCCCTCAGTTTTAGCTTCTTACCATTTTGCTGTCATGCTCTTTTGACTTACCCTAATATAGATTACATTTCAGTTTTCATAGAGTTAGTCTTTCTCTTTAACATTTTATCTTTGGGAGTTCGTGGACAGGAATTCTTGGTGGCATTTTTACCATGCCTAGCAGTTATACCCTATTGATTGAATTGGACTGAATTCACCTGTTACACATGGGCTGCCTAATGGCTAGAGGCAGGAACTGGAGGCTGTTTTTGAGAAGTTGAATGATTTTGAATTCTTTGTTACATAGTAATTTATAGAGTAAAATTAGATGTCAGTTTGAACTTTGAAATAATCACAAAAGCATATCAGAGTGCTGGAAAGGCCTGAAACCATTATACATTTCATTAACAATTTGTATTTTACCAAACATATGACTTTTTAGTTTAAATTTGTGTTACAGTAGGGCTATATTTTTTTCTGTAAAAGGATCCTCTTGAATAATTAAGTTGTACAGTACATTTATGGCTCTTTGGTGGAGTTCAGAAAGCAAATTTTTATTATTTTAAATATTTATAGACATTTATAGTAGTATCTTTACTTTTCTGACCTATTGATGATTATATTAAATTCAAGTAAATAAACATTTATGAAGCTCCTATTTTCCAGTCACGTGAATAAGAAAAAGAGACAGTTTCTACCCTCAATGAGCTTGCCAGCTAATGAAGGAAGACCCAGGGGTTAAGGGTGCCCCAGGAAGTCCCCTGAGCAAGAGTATGTTGTTCTGCAGAGTTCATGCCAAGCAGAGTTGCTGATGGGAAATAGAGTTACCATTTACTTTCTTTATCAAAGGAAGGCTTTGGGAGGAATTTAGCGCTCTGCTTGCCAATCAGAGGGAAGAGGCAACTGAGCGGTACAGAAGTGTTGAGTATCCACACCATTCTTCGTGGTGGGGAGATTTTATAACCATGCTTTATTGGCTGCTGAGACCTTTGTTAAAACAGTACTACCTAATCCTATATCCTTTGGAAAAGCAGTTGTATAGCTTAGTCACGCACTTCATGATACAGCTTTTAAGGAACATTCTGGTGGAAATTAGCCACTAGCTGTACTAGCAAGCACTGGAAAAACTATCTTTAATGAAGAGAAAAATTTCTTAACAGAAGCTTCATACCTTTTTTGGTACCCCTCCAAAAAAATGCAAGCACATTTTTTTGCCCAAATACTTTATTTGTAATTAGAGAAATCATTTATGTACTTTTGGTTATATGATTTGGTTATATTATTCATTATTATATGGTTTTAAATATTTATTATTACATTAAAGTATAATGTTAACATAAAAATGCCAGTAATGTCTTTATGCATAAAATATATTGTAATGAAATGCTCATACTATTTTTGAAGACATTCTAAAATTGGTGTTATGCATCCATGGGTTTATATCTAAGTATAACTTTGTGAGTTAAGGGTGCTTAAGGTTTAAGTGTTTCCTTTGTCTTTTTTCCCTAAACTCTTGGAGTCTGAAAATGGTGATTTAAATGAGTAAATATTAATTTCTGACTGGCATTGGTAACTTTCTATTCTTGAGCTTTCTATATATCTAGACAATTATATTTTTGTAACAAACAATTTTGGAAATTTTGCATCAAAAGCTGAAAATTTACTCCCCAGATGCTTGTGCTAACTCCCTACTCAGCCACCTTTTCACTTTTCAGATTTTTTTTCCCTTAGAAGTATATAATCCCCACTTAGAAGCTAAACCTATACAATTAAGTGATAAAGAAAGAAACATTTACTTTTTCCCATTTACTTCAGTTTTCTAATAAAACATGGCTTGAAAACTATTCTAATTTTGAAGATTGGTTAGGAATGAGGAGTTTTCTCCTTTCTTTCCTGTTCCTTCATCACCTCCCCGTAGTGCATTTTAACATGAAGAGCTTGACCTGATTATTTGGCCTGCAACCGAAAGCTCGTTGTGTGCCCTCTGTCCAGTAGAGTTTTTTAATCAGCAGTAATATTATAAGGTAATTATATCATCTTTCCTTCAGGTTTGAATACATGTGGAATTAAACTAATGGAAACAAATTTATTTTAAATGTTCAAAGAGTGTATGAAATAAGCTTATTTCATTCTTTCCATCACTGATGGTAAGAGTCATCTTCAGGTAACTTTGCCCATGGTCACCCAGCCACACTTATTAACCAATAACTGTTTATTGGATTCAGAACTTCCTGACTCCAAATCTGGTTCTACCAACTGTGCCATCTTCCTTCTGCTACACTTGTAGCACTGAAAAAACCTCTTTGAAATTGTGTGCTTTGGCTAGAAATCGGTTTGATGGTCAAATTCACTTTCACTAGTTCCAGCTGGGAAAACTTAAAGTATCAGAATTTACATTGCATCAGCATCATGTATATGTCATACTCAAAGGCAAAAAAAAATCCACTAATTAATTAACTCAGACTTTTTTTTAAAGATAAGCAATAAGAAATACAGAAAGTATAAATTTTATAAATCGAAGACCTTGATGATAGATACTTATATATTTAAATAATTGAATATCACTAATTTTTTAATGATTTTAATGTTTGCAAGGTTTTGCAGATTTTTCCTACTTTTAGACTGATGTCTCTTTGGTGCACTCTTAAGCCTAGATACACAATTTATTACTTAATTTCAATATTTTCCCCACTTTTTAATGGTTACAACAGTATCCCAATTGTTAATGAAAATTTATGATAAATGTTATGTTATTATGTTTTGATTTGTCTCATCTTTTAAATTTTAGGCATCATTGGCTTTTGTTTGGTCCAAACATGTTTTGTTGGTTTGGAAAACTCTTGGCAAGGAAACCCTCTCTATCACTGCAGTTGTGTGACTGCTGTACCACTTAAGTCTCAAGAGAGCTGTTTGGGGCATTGAGATGTAAGTGACTTTCCCAGTGTCACCTAGGCAGTATGTATCAAAGGTGGTACATGAACCGATGTTTTCCTGATACAGATACTAGTTTTCTATTGAATCTATTGTCTTTCCTCTCAAGCATGCACTAATGATATTTGATGAGTTATAATATCTAATCTGTAGCAAATCTTTATTTATGAATTCATTTAAAATGTTGGTTTTATATTTGTACTTTCTCCAGTAATGTGGATCTTCATAAGTTGGAAGCAGCCAAAAAATGCATCACCTGGTGACCAGTCTTCCGATGATGTCATTTTAACCTGAGGTGGTTCAGGCCTTGGATGGCAAATAACATCCTTTGTAGTTGAGCCCCTACTGAAAAATCCTTTCCAATTTGGTTAGGACCGTAGGAGAGCTTAGGTTCCACCAACCTGGTTATGGTCACCAGTGGCCCCATGATGAGGATTGGAGGAGGATGTTATTGCAAGATAATTGGCTCATATTATATTCTAATCACTTGAAGTTATAAAATGAAGTATTAGATAAACTTGTAACCATTGGGGTTTTTAAAAAGCATTCTAAACTCCTGGCTTAATTTTTTTTTGACACTCATTTAACTTAAAACTACTAAACAGATTTTTATTTTAATCTTTGGAACAAAAAATGTTCTCTTGGGCTGATACCAGTACGTTATATGCCAAGTTACAGACCAGAATCTATTTTTATAGGCCAAGATACAAACCCCTGAAAACCGGAGTTTATAATGGAAACACTGACAGACCCTTAACTGTTGCAGCACACATGGTGCTGCTAAAATAATAAGGTATAATGTGAACTATTTCTTATGTGGGGTGAAGATTAAATTTTCAACTCACTTTTAATGCAAATGCATTGTCAAGTGTTTATTAAGAACTCACGTGTCCGTGGTATGTTTAGGTGCCATAAAGCCAAATTAAATATGTGATTCTTGTTTCTTAAGGCTATTTATTTAAAATGGACAATTCACATGTTTACTGAAAAGCCTTCTATCAAATATATGAACTACATAGTGTAACTGTGAGACTTGTGGGGGGTGGATTTGGCTAGAGGGAAACCTGGAATTTCAGTTCCTTATAGATTATATTTGACACCAAACCCTGGAAATCCTGTTTGTCTCCGAAGAAAATCTCCATGGACAAAGGTTCTTTCACTTATGAAATTATTTCTGATGAGTCACTCCACATGTAATTGTTGAGCTGAGGAGACAAAGCTTTATCCCTTCTGTTGTGCTTCCAGCAAGGGCTGCTAGATTAACCACTTGTTGGGTGTGTTGTCCACAGAGTTTTTGTCCAGGATACAATTAGAATGGTTGGCCTCCTTCAAGAACCCTTTCAACTCTGAGGTTGTATGACTATTTCTAAAATCATGTCTGACATTTTACTGTACAGTGCAATCCAGATTCTTTATCCTGAATGTATTTGTGAGTTGGAAATTTGAGCAGGCAAAGGCCCTAATGGATATAGAGATGGCTTGCAAATCAGGATTCTCCAGCTTTAGCTCTCTGATGATGGACGAGATACGTGACCTCTCAGCAAGCTGTAGAGCAAGGTACAGATCTGCTTTGGTCAAGAGAGTTTCCTCATTGGGAGTTTACCAATGAGATCATAGGTCTGTTCCCTCCTTCTACTCTCCTCTCCCATGGCTGCCACTTTAAATGATATCTTATGCAATTTCATCTCCATAGCAAGACATCCCCCTTTTCAAAGACTATGGAAAAACACACACACACACACACACACACACACACACACACACACACACACACTTGATCCATCTGTACTTGATTCAGTAGTATAGAACTTGAGCCAGGTTTATTAGCTGAGAGTAAGCAGACATTTCCCTTCTCCCCCATCACCTCTTTTCTTTCTTTAGGTCTTTAATTCATTCTGAAATTGGTTTTATTTGGAACATGCTATTAAGTTATCCTCACCATTATATAATACTGCTTCAGTGGCTCCTGGCTACAAAAATTGTGCTCATTCCTTTAAATGAAAACAAAAATTCTGCAGGATCCATCCTGATCTGCTAAATAGCTCTACTGAAAATGGTTTTCAATTTATTGGATATCCATGATTGATTTGTGTATATATGTTTTCAGAGGCTGAATTTTTCCTGAAAAGTTGATTTCACTTAGTGGTTGTATTGTTGCCCTTGGGTGTGGGGAAGTGGAGAAGCCTTTTCCTTATCTTGTTAAGCTGTTAGAGTTGAGGTGTTATGTATGGTGTACTGCCCCAGAGCACTGGGAGGTGTTCATGTGCAAAGATAATGAAGTGATAGTTTTTGTTCTACAAATTTTGCACATAGTTTCCAGAGTTGGTAAATGGGAAACATTAGGTTAAATCTCAAAGAATCAGATTTTCTGATGTATTTTTTCTTAAATATAATTCAATGACCTGTATCTACAAACATATAATGATTACATATAGGAAACAATTTTAGACTAAATAAGACATCTCTTTACATGCAATAGATTAGATTCTATTGATAAAAGAAAAATGGTAGTTATTGGATATATAATGAGAAATTTTTTTACAGTTAAAAGTGATTTTAATAGTTTGGTTTTTGTAATGTGTTAGAAATTGTACATTTTTGTCATGTAAGATTTAATGGCATAAAATATAAACAGTTCATTTTCCTAGACTAAAGAGGATATTCCTAATTAGGAAATCTTTTCCTTCTGCTTTGGTCATCCTCAAACTTCTTGATACAATTTCTTAGTGACAAAAGACTTCTGGGGCTGTCCCATGTGCATTTTACTTACAAAAACAAAAAATAGCAAAACAGAAACCTCAGTGCCTTTTATGAGAATTGTACTGACTTTAATTACATTAGTAGGAAATAAAAGGAAACTTAATTTTAAGAATGTAGATTCTCTTATATTGTAGTCATTGAGAACAACTAACTGCAGGCTATTTGTGTAGAGAACCATTGTTCAAAATAAAAGCTGAAACTTAATGCCTTTCTATATAGATAACTAAACCCAAGAGGTGGTAGAGAGTCTTAGCTACAGAGACCTAAAGACTTGTAGAGGCGCACAGTTAACTGAGGAATTACCTGGTAGTGACAGGTGTAGCTTTTTGTTATGTACTTTTGTCCAGTTCATCAGTCATTGTATCTGTGTGCTGCCAAGTTTTCACCTATCCTGTTGGAACTCTTAGAGATTAGAGTGAGAGATTTGAGCAGGTCAAAATAACTTTTTTTGGCTAGTCAATGATAAGTATTAAAAATAAAATAAAACATGAAACTAGGATGAAATGTTAACTTATATTGCCTCTATCTTACAATAGTATGTTTGAGAAAGAATCACATAAGGGATGAAATGAGATAGAGAATCTGTGATGTTGAGGCCCTACAATGGCTGTCAGTTCATTGTTGGTGCCATGTTAGATTTTAAAATTTTATTTGCAAAAAGTATTGTTTTAATCAAATCTAGTGGGACACAGGTATACATACATATATATATATATATATATATATACATATATATATATATATATACACACACATACACACAGTCCCTCCTTTTATATGCTAACATAGAGCTGAAATATGATAGGGATTTATTTTATTTTTAATTGTGGGAAGAGTATTCACTTAAGGGTTATATAGGAATCAAAGAATTTACTTTCTTACCTCATCATTTGACTGCTTATTTAAAAATGTTGAAGCGAAATCCATAATTGGGAATTTTTTGTATCTTGTAATTTTTTTTTAAGAAGATGTACATATACAAGTTCTAGCAAAGGGCTAACCCCCAGCAAAAAAAAAGTTAATGTGGGTAATGTTAAAATTCTCTTGGGAGGGCAAATCTCAGAGATGAAAGCAATCACGTGAAGAAAGGCTATTTCCCTGTGATTGTGAGTAATATTTCTTTTATTTCATCGTAACAATATCTTTTCAGTTTTCATGACTTAAATGTGATTGATGACTAACCTCACAAATTGGGGTGGCAGGAAGGAGCTTTAAGGCTTTTTTCCTTTTGTGCTTGAGCCCAGCTAGCTTCCCTTGTTAGGATTTTGTACCTAAGTGTACGAGCAGACAGTTATCTCTGCTCAATTTCATGATATTTTTTTTGAGGATCATTTTTTCCTGTTAGTCATTTTGATTTTATATTTGGAATATCAGTAACCTAATGAGTACCATCTGGAAATTTGACATACTTTCTCCTGACGCAGACACATAGGTTATAATAATACTTGTAATACCAAATCAGATATTATATAGTGCTTTCCAGTTTACAGTGTGCTTTACACATGTTTATCTCATTTGATTCTCACAAGAACCCTATGCAGGAAGTTAAATTAGATAATTCCCATGTTGCAAACCAGAAAGTAAGGATCAGAAAGGTGGGGTGATTTCCCTAAATCTGTGCCAGCTGCTAAGTGGGAGAGCAGAACTAGACCCTTGATCTTGTGACTCCAGGCTCATTGCTCTTTCTGTTTGAAGCTTATCTAAACACCCCTTATTACATTCTCTACTCTAGAGGTTCTTAACCCAGGCTCCATACAGTTTTTTTTTTTATTTTTACAACTATAATTTGTTTCCTTAATAATCTTGTTGATTGTATAAGAAAATCATCTTGCCTGAAATGAGTTTACAGTGATGAATTGAAATATTTATCATTTCCTATTCTTACTAGACATATCAGTGAGATCTTTGGTCAAAAAGTCATTGACATTATTAGAACAGAAGTAGACTGGGCTAGTTTTCCTTCACTTTTAACAGATAACACTGTTTTGAGCAATCCCGAACTGCTTACTGATACTAAAACTGATCTCAGTAGTACTGTGTTATACTGCTGATGCATTATGGTATGAGCCCTAGCATACAGGAATTTTAGCAAAATAAAATGACAACTCAGAGGGCGGTGGAAAAAGCACAGAGTTTGAATAGAGAAGCAGTAGCGTGTGGCCCAAAGTGACTTAAATAGAAACGATAGCACTAACTAGCATTTCCAGTTGTTCTGCCCTCAATTTTTTTAGTCTGCATGCTACTAAAGAACATGTATAATTCTGAGTCATGTCGCTTCTGTTTCCTGGCACCTGAATTCCTAAAGTTCTTCTCTCCCCTAAAGACTATGGAAGGGAGGGAGGTCAAAGTACAGAAGGGAGGTACTTTACCAAGTATACTTTGATTTGAGAAATACTAGTATCATAGAGTTTATCAGAAGTGAGCAGCCAGAAGTAGCAATGTAATGGTTACAGGATATTAATGAGCCACCCACCAGGATGAGAAGACATGGAGGAACAGTGATCTGTGTTGGTGGAATAAACACTCATATCAATGAAAACGAAGAATTTTTAAAGTAAAAATACAAACACACTTAAAAAATGTATTTTTGAGGAAATCTCTCATTACAACAAAGTATTTTCCTTTTGCGAAGTTAAGGGAATAATAGGGGGGATTGATTGCATTTGTTTATAATACTCTGATTCAGAAATGTCTCCTATAAGTAAATTATAAATTCCTTGAAGGTAAAACTTTTTCATTATTGTCTCTAGATTCCCAGGGCCTAGCACAGTTCCATGTCAGCAGAACCTACTATTACTAAATATTGGTTAAATTAAATTGAATTTGGTTTCTGTGCCATTAGAGAAAGAAAGTCATCACGTGGCTGCAAAGTTAGTATTTGTGGCCAATCTTTGTTGCTCATATGCTCCAATATACTATTATCAAATAGAGTATCTAATGCAGGTCCCCATATTCATATAATAATAGGAGTTAAAATGTAAATGTAAAAATGAAATTCTCACTTAAAGTTTGGTCGTAAGAAATCCTCAAGTTTAATTTTTTGCATATTGTATATGAAAAAACCATACCAATGAACTACTTCAGAAGTTTGATGGTTATTTCTAATTTGATTGAAAAATTATAACCTGATGCTGGAAAACTTTTGCATGAACAACCAGGATCATAAAAGATAAAGTCAAATGGAAAAAATCTTTGTAGCAAAATAAATAAGGGTCTGAAATAAAAAATATATAGGAAAAACAATATATATATATATATATATATATATATATATATATATATATAGGGAACTGATAAAAAGATGTAAGATAGAGTGGTCAGAGAACACGAATAAACAATTCTCTTTCTCAATAAGAATAACAAAATACTTCAAATCACTAAACATTATAATAATCATTAGAATAATGATGACTATAGTAATAGTAAGATGGCATTCATATAACTCCTGCTACGTGCCAGGTGCTTTACAGATATCTCATTTGATCCTCAAAACAACCCTAAGAGGCAGATGCCATTATTATCCTCATTTGACAAATGAGGAAACTGAGGCAGAGATAAAGTAATCTGCCTGGGGTCACATAGTGAATAATTATTGAAGTCAAGATTTGAATTCAGGTCTTCCTGCCTCCAGGCACAGCACTTTGTGCACTATGGCACCACCTGGCTTCCTTGATGCAAATCAGAGCAACCCTGAAGCATCCAGCAAATTGATGAAGATGACAGACAGGGAATAGTTGATATTGGAGAGGTGGTGGTGAGACTGACACCCTAGTGCATTCATTCTGGGAAGAAATTTAGAATTATGCAAATTAACGACCATACATAGACTTTGATCCAAAGATTTCAGTGCTAGCCATAGACCAAGGAGGTCTATGACAAAAGGTGAGTCCTTATATACATCAAAATATTTGCAGTAGCAAAGAATTGGAAATAACGACTAAGGAATGGTTGAATAAATTGTGATACCTAAACATAATAGACCGTTGCAGAGCTGTAAGAAATGATGGCTAGAAAGAATATAGTGAGGGGGTGGAGACAAGATGGCAACTGGAAAGCAGGGACTTGCCAAGGGCTCTCCCCCAGCACCCTCCAAATACCAGTAGAAATTGTCTCTGAACAAATTCTAGAACTGCAGAACCCATGGAATAGTAGAAGGAAGCAGGGCTCTAGCCCAGGACAGCCTGGATGGTCTCTGGGTAAGGTTTATCACACACAGCTAGGAGCAGAGTGGAGCAGAGCCCAGCGTGGGCGGCGCTCAGACCAAACAGACAGGGAGCCTTGTGGAACAGGCCCTACGACCCTGAAACAGTGAGCTGTGGCAGTTACCAGACTTCTAACCCACATACACCAAAGATTCCAGAGAAGGTTAGTGGGAAAAGCTGCTGGGACACAGTGAAAGGAGTTAGCAGTTTGGCCACAGCCCTGGTGGCAGGGGAAGTGGTGCAGCTCTGAGAACAGAACTACAGCTGCAGTTGCTTCTGGCCCCAGGCCCACCTGGTGGGAGGAATTAAGTGGCGGATTAGAGGGGGAGGGCAGAGCCTACTTAGATCTGAGTTGGGTCTCCAGGTTGGCAGCCCTTGGAAGAGGAGGAGCACTGGTTCAGCAGAGCTTGCTGTGTAGAAATAGTGGTAGATTAGAGCTGGAGTGCAAAGCCTGCTTTGCCCTGCCTGGATCTGGGCCACAATCCTGGTTGGCGATTCTTGGGGGAGAAGGAGTGCTGGTATGGCAGAGCTTAGTGTGTACAAATAGCTCTGAAAATAGCAGCACAGCCCCTCAAGCTTGGGACAAAGTACTCTCTACAAGCAGTTGTTCCCTGACAAAAAACTCAAGGAGCAAGAAGTTCGCTGGGAACATGAACAGGCAGCAAAAATAGTCTCAGATTCAGACTTAGACTTTGGAATCTTTTTTTGGTGACAAAGAAGACCAAAGCATACAGTCAGAAGAAGTCAACAAAGTCAAAGAGCCTACATCAAAAGCCTCCAAGAAAAATATGAATTGGTCTCAGGCCATGGAGGAGCTCAAAAAGGATTGGGAAAAGTAAGTTAGAGAAGTAGAGGAAAAATTGGGAAGAGAAATGAGAAGGATGCAACAAAACCATGAAAAACAAGTCAATGACTTGCTGAAGGAGACCCCAAAAAAATACTGAAGAAAATAACAACTTAAAAAATAGACTAACTCAAATGGCAAAAGAGCTCCAAAAACCCAATGAGGAGAAGAATACCTTGAAAGGCAGAATTAGCCAAATGGAAAAGGAGGTCCAAAAGACCATTGAAGAAAATACTACCTTAAA
>CM053623.1:27391207-27411931 GCA_028646595.1 Phalanger gymnotis | reverse complement strand
CAGGTAAACTGACACATCATTGGGGGATTAAATATGGCATAACTTAGTACTTACTAACTTTCTTATGTTCACATAAATGTTTTCAGTGGCCTACATGCAGTAAATGCCGATAATACCCGAAGTGTGGCGTTATCACACAGAGAAATGCCAAAGACAAAGAAATCACTATAAGTCTGAAATTTTCAGTCTATACTTGGATGTCAACATAATTCTTAAATATATATTTCAAAAACAAGCATTAAAAATGGATAAATTATGCAAAACATTATCTTCAACAAGCTCCATCTTCTACCAGTTCCACTACTTGGTCTACACTCCAGGAACATCATAGTAGTGGAACTGGTAGAAGATGCAGATCACCCAAAATCTCATTACCATGAAGCTTTGACATTCCATCCCTTCTCAACATCCTCAGTTGCCTCTCCCTTCTGACTAAAGGGCTGCCCACTAAACTCCTCTCAAATCCTTCCTTTGTCCAGGAATCAGAACTCTCCAGGTAACTAGCTCTGCTTGGAACATCACACCCACACCCTGGATAGCACTCAGTAGGCTTTTGGACCACACTTTGAAAACTGCTATTTGATGTTATAGAGACATTTGAACTTTGTTTTTAAAACCTGACAAAAAAGAAAAATAAGGCCATAATAAGGTGATAATCCATTTCCTAGCCCCCTTTTCAGCTTCCTTTTTGTGTACTGTCTTCTCCTATTACATTGTAAACTCCTTGAGAGCGAGAACTGTCCCTTTTTTTTCCTTCTTAGCATTCCCAGCACTTAGAACAAAGCCTAGGTACGTAGTAGGCACTTAATAAATGTTTACTGACTACTGGCAAAATAAAGATTTGTGATTTGAAATATCACATATAATCATAGGTCACTTTCATTTTCATGAACCTTTAGTACATCACTTAATGTCTCAGTGCCAGACAACTAAAGACTAAGATGGAGAGAAGATAATCATCAGTGGCAAGTGGGATGTCAAAGCCCTCTCACGGAATCTGGATCTAGGCCTTTCCCTGAGTTACGTGGGATGAATGGGGGTGGGGACCTTCTGGCACGGCTCAGGGCTTCTGATTAACAGCTAGGCCTAAGTTTCGAGTTACTAAAATCACCTGAACTGTGTCCTCACCAAATAAGGATAAAAGTGTTTTTAAGAAGTTGGCCTTGGCGAAATTGTGCCTGGGATGGTAGATTGTGAGCCCGGACTCAGATCAGTGGTGGAGCGGGTGCTGTTTGCGTTAGGGTCTAAAGCTAAGCTCTGCCCTCCGTGGGCCGCCTCTCCCTACCTCTGTCTATTGGTTTGGAGCCAGCCCTTTCTCGGAGATCTTAATAAAGAAGTTTTCTGTTTCTACCTTGAGAAATCTCTGATTTTTTTTTTTTTACTCAATGCTGGGTGGTCTCACCCTACACAGTAGTAATGATCTGCTAGATAAAGTTCCTCACCAAAAGCTCCTTACTGCAAAGAAATCACTGCTCCAATCAATTCCTTTTCCAGTACAACCTTAACTTATATTGATATAAATAAGCAACATTAGGTAAGAAAAATAACAAATTACTTCCAAAAGCACAGCCAATGACTGCGTTCTGATTTTCCTCAAAAAGGTAAAATAAACTCACGATCAGCACTTTAAATAAAATTAGAAGTAATATTTTGGCTGTAAAACCTCCCTGGGGCTATGGAGGCCAAAAAACTCAACAGGACAAAGTTTCTTCAATATCTCATACCCTAAAGAAGAACTCATTGCCAAAATACACTGTTTATTTGTTAATAATGAAATTTAATTGAATATACATGTGATTACAGAATACTGATCAAAAGAAACAATTTTTTCCCCATGACTATTGCTATTTGTTGTGGAAAAAGACATTGAACTGTAAGTTCTTTTTTATTTGTTATTTTTTTCTCAAGTAGATCTTCATAAAGAATGCCTCAGTTGTATCTTAAAATTTTTTCCAAAAAAAAAAAATCCATAAAACAAGAGTGAATGATGCTTTTCAATTTATCTTCTATCCTATTTTAGATTCAGGCTGATACAGTTTATGTTAGATGAATTGTGCCAAAGGAATAAAACATAGTTCTGTATTTTCATGAAGGGCAGTAGTGCTGATTATGCAAACCGTTTTTTGTATTCTAAATGTATGTCTTAACCAGTCTTATCCTTTGATATTCTTCCTTATTAATGCATTGCCAAGCAGTAAAAGTAAAATATAACATTCTATGTATCTTAAATTTTTTTGTTTCAGGACTCCTTTACTCTCTCAAAAGTGACCCCTCCCAAAATGCTTTGGTTTATGTGGGTTGTAATTATTGATATTTTTCATGTTAGAAATAAAAATGTCTTAGTGTTAATCATGAAAATTGTTTTAACCTCAAGGAGTCTTGAGGACCACACTAGGTTCTTGGACCACACTTTGAAAACTGCTGTTCTGTATTATAGCATGATATCTGAGCTTTGTTTTTTAAAGAAAATACTTTTATAAAAGGCAATAATAAGGTGATAATCTTGCTGATTCAAAAAAAAAAAAAAAGAAACCAACCAAAGTACAAGTCAAGCAGCTCTCTTGCTGATCACATTAAACAGCTTCTGTGCCACAGTCATGTGGCAATAAAATAATAACCAGTTAAAAAAATATCAGCAATGGTATCACACTAAGATAGAAACAAGGGACAATAAACCATACAAAAAGGATCACTGTGAGGCATGTATTAACTCAGAAAACCACATATTAACATCATCTATGTTATACTGCATTTTTATTAGTTTTTTAAAAATAGTTCCCAATTATATTTTAATCTGATTCCTCCAGAGTATTACTGGCTGTAATGAGCCCAAGTGTGCTTGGGCTCTATATCATGCATGGATCTTATAAATATTATATAAATAATATACTACTCTGCTGAACTATCCATACTGAACACATGTGCCATAATAAAACCTGTATGATTAGAATAGAGGGCATATTAGGACAATACAAAAGTAAAATTTTGTGCATGATAAATATGAAAAAGATTAAAAAATAAGCACATTTAAGTCAAGAAGCGCTGTTAAGAAATTATGTGCCAGAAATTCCTGCAAATTCTCTCTCCATCTCTCTAAGTATGTCATAAAAGTATAAAATTGTGAGTTAAGCTCTATGTGTGTGAAATAGCTTTGAATAGCACTAGACTTTTTTAATACCCTGTATGTGTAGATAAGCCAGTTGTAACTTCAAGCCACTTAGAACGCAGTAAGGAAAACAGAACACATGTTATCTTAATAATTTTAAGTACGTTAACTAATAATAATTATTATTTGTTGATGTCATGCTCAGGGATTTGCTAAGAAAAAGGTGAATCCATGTCCTTAGTAGATAGTGGTTTTGAGTTTTATTACAGTTAGCAAAACAAGAGCCTTCTGACTCTAACATATACTAGATTGGTCATTTGGGACCAGTCTTCAACTTCCTTATCTGTAAACTGG
Organism: Phalanger gymnotis; assembly: GCA_028646595.1. Taxonomy (NCBI): domain Eukaryota; kingdom Metazoa; phylum Chordata; class Mammalia; order Diprotodontia; family Phalangeridae; genus Phalanger; species Phalanger gymnotis. The sequence goes on along the minus strand of CM053623.1, from coordinate 27,408,471 downwards.
GAATAGCGATACTTGCACTATACACTTCTTAAGATGAAATATTTTTTGCCTAATAGTGAAAAAGAGATTTATTACTATTAAACGGATTTTTTAACTTTTGGGGGGTAAAAATCACCTATAAGAAACAGGAAAAGGGGTATATATAAAATTCTTGAATAAATGGCTGAAAACAATCTAAACTGAAACTAGTGTGAACAAAGAAAACAATACTAGACATAGAAACATAGACATAGTTTTTTAGCACTGGCAAGGCAGTAAGAATCTAATTTTAAAACATCATTTTTACATTTTCATATTCTTCAAAATATTGCACAGTGTTGATTCACAGAGCTTACTCATTTCAACACATATTATTTAGCATTTAGATTTCCAATGATGACCCCAGGGTAAAGAAAAAAATAATCTAACAAGCCCCAAACTTTCTAAATAGATCAATTAAATGGTAATTGTTTCCCAGCTAAAAGGCTCTTTCATTATGGCAAAGCTTGCACCCAGGGTAAGTGAGCAGATTCACAAAGAAACGTTTGGTCACCAATCATGAAATGCTTATAGAGAACCGGAAGCCAGGAAACATGAAGCTACAGTATCTGGAGCTACTGCCTACTGAAGAGCAATCACAAAAGAAGATTAAAGGGTTCTTCAAGTTATAATACGAGTACGTGGAAAGTAAGAGCTTTCTATAATCTGGATTTATAGAAATATATCGAGCTGGGCACATCTATCTGTATTATTTCCATTAAAAAGGCCATTTTCTCATAATCTTTACAATTCTTCTAGATATGTTGTTACAAAATAAAGTACCATGCTGTCTCTCAAGTAATATAACATAAAAGCTGTTTTTAAATCATTATTCATTATATATGTGCACATACACATATCGCTCAAATGCACTGCTATACATGAATTGTCTTGTGTCGATATTTTTCTGCCTATTTAAATAAAAGTTTAATTGTCCATTTAGATTATTAGTTATATCTACTCATCCTCAACATCTATTATACAATTTACTACTGTACAACTCTGGAAAGCAAAAATATCTAAAAAGGAACCAAAGCAACAGAAATCATTAATTTCAGATTTTTTAAAAGTTAAATATTTCCTAAAACCCCCAAAAGAATGATTACTAAAATTAGTGAAATGCTTAAAAGTTCTTATTCAGAATAACCTGACTAAAGCAGACCACTCACTAATAAAGTGCAACTTAATAAATCATGTGGAATCTTATTTTGTTCAAACCCTTACTAACTCCTAGCACCATCTGTTACCATCAAAACTATATGACAAGATATGATATATAATTAATAGGTAAACAACAATCTAATTAAAATGGACAAATACTCCATGTTCCTGCCATTTGGGAGCTCTAATTACAGACTAAATTTTAAGCTTGAATTAAATATTTAAGCTGGAAAATTAACTTTCCTTCTCGAGCCTTGAATACATTAATACAGATATGTGAAGCGACTTCCTGATGGGAACTTAAACATGTAATTTAGTTTCATCAAAGCAGTTACTAATTGTTAAGCAGCAGTACCTTACCATATGTACACAATAGCTATTTAGAGCTGAAAAGGTGGTTTTAAAGCACCCCTTTGCAACCCTTTCCTGACATAAATATAAAATGTATATACAGCGCAGCAGTTTATACTACACACTGAAAATAAATTACTTACAGACTTTAGCTTTCCATGCTTTGGGCAATAAGAAGTACAACTGTATATAAATACATGAAAGGCACCTATATTTGATAAGCTAAACAGAAATCACTACATGACCAAAAGGAATTCCTGAGTAAAAGAGACTCAGAGATGGAATTTTTGGTAGTCTGTACAAATGTAATTAAAACTACTGAATCAAAAGCAAGAGGAAAAGCAATTCATTAGCAATACAGACCTACAGTTCTTCCTTCAGTCAACAAGAATTTATTAAATACTTACTATGTGCCAGGCACTGGGCTAAATGACAGAGAAAAACAAAGGCAAAGGCTGTCCTTGCTCTCAAGGAATTCACACTGTAATGGGGAAGACAAGAGTAGGATGATGGTACCTTCAAAGTGAAGCTGTATCTACTACTTAAATTTTTAAAAGCACAAGAAGAAAATGGAACAAATACAGAAGAATCACTGAAAATAGAATCACGCTAAAACAAATTATATATGAAATAGCATAAGTCTAACAGTAATAAGCCTAACTTTGATATCGGCTCTTTAAATCGGAGAAACAAAATAAACACCCAAAACCTATCAGCTTGACCTCTTCCCTCCATAAGCATCACAGTCACTAGACAAACAGAATGTGCCTTTTAATAAGGATGTGAAAAAAATGCTTTTTTTTTCTGTTTCATAGTAAAAAAAAAAAATCTTTGTTAGGGATTTCCATAGTGTCATGTGACACAAAGATAGCATCCTGCTTTTTTACAACTACCCAGAAAAAAACCTCAAATTTAGTTTTGCTCATCATGAGGCCTATCACACCGAATTGTACTCTGTATTGATTTAAATTATGTGCTCATGTACTGTTCTCAGAAACAGTTATCTGCATAACTCAAATTTTAAGGAAAAAACCTTTGAAAGTCATCCCATATGATGGCATCACAGATTTTATAAATGCCTTTTTCTAAGCCCTAGATCCAGGCTCTGCTCAAGAATCACTCAATCAGCAAGCATCTGTTAAGTGTCTACATACGGCAGGCACTGCGCTAGGCTCTGGGGACACACGTAGAAAGAATGAAATAATCCTTACTTGCAAGGAAGTCAGAATGGGATGGGAGACAAAACAGACTTATCTAAGTATACACAACATGAAGAGAAGCAATACAAAGTGGTTAACTACAAGATAGTTTGGGAGGTAGGAGTGGGAATCTGGAAAGGTTTCATGCTGAAGACAAGTTCATGAGCTCTGTCTAAGAGGGGGAGATGAGTTCACTTCCTATTGATAAAGGTCAAAATCTATCTGAATTCAAACTATGGGAGGGGCACAAAGGGGTTAGGGTGGGGAGGAAGAAAGCAACAATACAAACACACAGACCATATTTTTTAAAACAATCTTGCAAAAGAGTAAACTATCAATGATTTTGAGCTGGTGACTAAGTGTACCATAATAGATAATTTAAAAATCATTTTGATTTTATTTTGAAATTAATTTTGTAACTATATATGAATAGGCATCATGTTCTGAGAATTCATAAATTTTAAAGACCTAACTTTAAGTACATTAGAATTCACCCTTCCTCTGACCCCTCTCCCACCCTAGTTCTTTCCCACATGTGGTATGGATGAACAGTAAAAAGTGACTTAAACTCTCTCTCTCCCCTTACTGTGTACACATAAGAAGTTCATGCTATGATGGAAAGGGCACTCATTGGGAATCCTAGCTTTGCTACTTAATACCTGTACAACATTGATAAGTCATTTAAACCTTTCCAAGCACCTTCTTCCTTGTCTGTCAAACAAGGGGCTTCAAGTGGGTAACCTTTAAGCAGCCCTCCCCAATTCAATTAGCACTCATTAATCGCTACATGTGCAAGGCACTGTGTTATATAACTTGGGAATAAAGACAAAAATGAAAAATAGAATTTACTTTTTTTTTGAGGGGAGAAGGCAGGGCAATTGGGGTTAAGTGACTTGTCCAAGGTCACACAGCTAGTAAGCATGTCAAGAGTCTGAGGCCAAATTTGAACTCAGATCCTCCTGATTCCAGAGTTGGTGCTTTACTCACTGTGCCACCTAGCTGCCTCCAGAATCTACTTTTGACACAATAAAGCCCAATGTGAATAATCCTTAGAAACTATAAAATAGTTGACCACAAAGTATAAAAATCTCTCCAGATTGACAACTTTTTCTAACTATATTACCCTTAACCACAGGTAATGAATTATAATAGGATACAATGCTATATAGTTTTTCTGTTACTCAGCTTGGGCAGGTTGATGTGAGAGTGAGCGAATGCATATGATTTTGTGTGTGTGTGTGTGTGTGTGTGTCTATACTTCCATACTACTGTCTGCAGTTAGTACTCTAGTCTTGCTGACTAATTCTTCCAAGTCCCCTTTATTGGTTTATCTTCAGTCTCTACAAATCAGATGTGCCTGAAGCTCTTTCTTGTGCTCCTTTCTCTTCTCCCTCTGTTCTCTACTCTGATCCCTGGCTGATCTCCTCAGCTCACAGACTCAATTACCATCTCTATGTAGATAACTATGGATTGTCAATCTGTCTCTGTTTCTCTCCAGGGCTCTGTATACACACATACACACAGATGTCACTCTATCACAGAGTATGGAGAAGGTAGTAGGGTATGAGAAGACTAGAAAGAGAGAGAGTTTCAGAGTCTACAGGACATCCAGTTTGAGATCTCTAAAAGGCAGATGGAGATGAAAGAGAGAAGTTAGGCTGGATGAGTGGTTCAGAGACTCATCTACCTAGAGAGGATGATTGAAACCATAGGAGCTATTGAGATGACCAAGTGAAATACTCTAAAGGAAAGAGAAAAGTGCCCAGAAAAGAGCCCTTTGGGACACCCAAAGTTAGGAGATATGACTTGGAAGAAAATCTAGTGAGGAAGACAGAGGACTGATCAGACAGGTAGGAGAACCAGAATAGAGAGTGTCCTGAAAACCTAGAGAGAAAAGAATATCAAGGAGAAGAGGACAAGCGACAGTGACAAAGGCTGCAAGAGAGGTCAAGACAGATGAGACTGGAGAATAGGCCGTTAGATTTGGCAAAGAAGAGATCATTAATGATTTTAAACAAAAGCATTTTGATTGAATGATTAAGTCAGAAGCCATACAGCAAAGAGTTAAGAAATGAGAGAAAAAAGGGGGGAAGCACCTATTGTAGGAACACATTAAGTGAGAAGGTTGTTTTTTTTTTTTGAAAATAGGGAAAATATGGGAATGTTGAGAGAGAGAGAGAGAGAGAGAGAGAGAGAGAGAGAGAGAGAGAGAGAGAGAGAGAGAGAGAGAGAGAAAGAGAGAGAGAGAGAGAGAGAGAGAAAGAGTGTCTCTAATAGGCAATTGTAAATACCACAAAGGAGTCTGGGAGAAAAATTAGGGCTGGATATATAGATCCAGGTGTCTCATCAGCATATAGATGAAAACTGAATCTTTGCTGCTGATAAGAGCATCACAGGATAAGGTATACAAAGAAAAGACAAGAGAGCACAGGTAAGCTTTGGAGGATACTCTAGTATAAGAGGCTATGTACATTATTCATAATTTAGTAAAGAAAATTCAAGACCGATCAGACAGACAAGAGAAAGGAAAGAGAAGAGTAGCAAAGAGAAGCCAAAAGGAGAAAAAGTTTTCATGATTAAGGGATGATTACCACTATCAAAAGCTGCAGAAAGATTAAGAAGAATGAAGACTGAAAAAAGGACATGGATTTTAGCAATTAAAAAACCAGAATTATCTCCTAAGTCACGGATGAGCTATAATCCGTTTTGGTAGAGAGTTCCAACATCAGAGTTCCCTATAAATGATAAAACCACAGACCATTAATATAAATGTGTACAGATAGAAAAAGTCATCTATTCTAAAATCTAGCACTCTGTTGAGAGACTTAACTATAACATATTTATATTCATTTTGTCTGTTTTCCATGGTATCCTTGTACAAAATATATGTAAATGAATATAAAGTAATTTAAGTGATGCGTTTGAATATATGTACTCTAAAAGTGAGAAATTCCTATTGAGCCTAAACATTACACTTTTATAGGAGTGAAGTTGTTCAATTAAAAAACCCCCAAAGAAAAGGATTAAATGCATCTCCTGTCAAAGATTTAGACAACTTTAAAAAAAGACAGAAGCACAATTCAGCATTTGGCCTTATCTATCCTAGAGGAGTCTCTGGCCCGGGATCCTGAACGGAAAGGTCCATGGAAGAATTTCCTATTTTTGACCATTTTCAATACTCAGGATTAGAAGATGATTTTGGGAGTCCCCTAAAGGACTAGATCATAGAGAACCAGCGAATGCAGAAAAGACTTCTGGCCCAGGAAGCTCTACCAATCATTAAAATAATTACCTACTCTTACCTATTTGAAAGTCTCAACATTTTCTTTACTTTCAGCCAAGTACCTAATTGGTTTGAATCTATAATAAAGTTGTAGGGGCAGCTAGGTGGCACAGCGAGTAGAGCACCAGCCCTGGAGTCAGGAGGACCGGAGTTTAAATCTGACCTCAGACAATTGACAATAATTAGCTATGTGCCCTTGGACAAATCACTTAACCCCAATTGCATCACCACCCCCCTCCAAAAAAATAAAAAATAAAGCTGTAAAAAAAAAAAAAAGCCATCCACAAATATAAAGAGACTTAATGGCAAGTCAAACAGTGGATGCAATAAAGTAGGAGTGGGGTCCTCTATTATCTGCTGAGGTTTCCAAGAGATTGGTAGGAATTTCTACTGGTAGAAATGTTTGGGATCATAGGACTGTCTTATTGCCTAGAGAGGCTATGTGACTTACCTATAGTAACACAAATTGTAAGTGAAAAATTAGGATTTGAACTCAGGGCCTCTCTCTCCAAATCCAATGTTGTTATACCCAATACATCCAAACTTCCTCCTTTACTAATTCAATGAATCTTTGGAGATAGATACAATATTAAAAAGAGAGGGGAAAATAGGTCATAGTCCAGCTCTCTTCTCTAACAGTTTCACTTTTTTACTGCTTAAAGTTAGCCATACCGGCTAGAAGATGACCTTCCCAAGTAGAGGACATTATTATTGTCAAAACATTTAAATAAAATGGTAATTTAATCAGGATAAAACTGCCAAAGCAGTTTGTTTTTATTGTGTCTTACAAATTATACTCAATGACCTTAAGACCTTACTCCCTAATATTTCTAATTTTATACAACTGTATAAATAAAATGGTGTTATCAAGAAAAATGATAAATTATTTCCTAGGTCTGCAAGTTTTGAAATTTATACTTTACTTACATTGATTAATGGATAGTAATAGTAAAACTTATTCAATCCATAGTGTGATTAGGTTAGTAAAACTACTGCGAATTTGCTGAAATTAATTTGCATAGTATTCAATAATGTAAGCATGTTATCTTTGGGGTCGGAAGTTAGCAATATAAAAGCAATCAAGTTAATAATAAAGTCCAAAGCTTTAAAACTATATTAAGATCAATATATGAAAACTGGTTAACAAAAATAACTAATATTTTCTAAATTTGACTAATAAGCCAGCAGCCCTGACAGTCTTTAGGTATAAACTTTGCATCTTACTATTAAAATATATCACTACAGGTTTTATGAGACGTAAGGTGGGTTAATGGGAAAAGGCACAGTAGCTCAAGAGTTGGGATGAACTGGATTCAATCCTAATTTAAGAGTCCATAGGCAAGTCAATTAACCTCTTAGCCTGTGTTTTCTGACTTGTCAAAAGGAGAAGTAGAGGGACTATTAATTCCTTATTCTTAAAAACTATGCCCCTCAATGTAGACCATGGTAGCAATAGGTGGTGTAGTTACCATAATACTGGCTCATATTGAGCGTCTATTTCATTAATATCTCCCATTATCTTCCTAGCCACTTGAGGTCATCACCTCAGAAAGTCCCTTTTCCTTAACCTCTCACTACTGCTAGTTGGCTGATCCCAGGGATTCCAAGTCCACAAAGTTTGGCAGATTGTTGCCATCTCTCCACCCAAGGGGCAGCCATCAGAGTTCAGACAGTCCTCACTGGAGCCCTCCAATTGGTTTCTACTTCCATCTCTATGCACTCCAATCCATCTTCTATTTAAGACAGAAAACAATCTATAATCAATTGAGAAAGTCCTCTTATATCACAGGTATAAACATTTCCCTCCTGAAAAACTTCTGACACTTCCCTATTGCCTCCAAGCTTAAAATACAAACTCCTCACCTTTCCAGGCCCTCATATTCCAGCTCCAATTTTCCTTTACAGCATTATCTCACATTCTTGACTTTCATGAAATTGATACTTTAACTGAATCGTACTATTAACTATTCCCCAAATCTAATTCTCTCTCTTATTTTCAATCACTTATTTTAAAAAATTGTACTGAAATACACTAAACTCATCTCTGCTTTTGTCTCATTGGAAGGCTATGTTCATGTCTTTGCATCCTCAAAACCTAGCACAGGGCCTTGCCCATCTTAAGTTATTAGCCATTGTGTGCTGACCTGTATAAAAACAGACTATGAGACCCTCAAAAAAACATGCCATGCATTAGACTTCTTTGGCAAACTATCTACAAACTATAGAATACTTCAGTAATTCAAGAATCTGGGCTTGAACTGATTTAAGTGGTTCCAATCTCTCTAGGATTTAGTAACTAAGTTTCTAGAGTTACTGGGCCCCTCCACCCCACCTTTCCAAGTTCATTAGGCTTTACCCAAATGCATGAAAAGCCTTGGCAAATAACACTGGACTGGTTCACAGGTTCATGCCTAGACCCACATATGAAGCCTTCCAGACTGGTAGGACCAAGCACAGTTTATGGTGAAAGGAGTGATTTTTTTTTTGACCCTTTTTGTATTCCCAGAATTTAGTACAGTGCCTGGTACATAGTAAGCACTTGATAAATGACTGCTGACTGATTGGCCCCCTGCCATACCTCTATGCCAGAATAAGTCATCAGAAGGGCTTTAAGGGTGAGAGATACAAGACAGCACTACAAAAACTATAGATAATTAATCAATGATATTGTAAGTGACCAAATATCAGATGGTCAAAATATTACCAGTTTACTGTTCCATTAAATTAGCAAACTGTAAGTCACAGATATTCCTGCATAAATTGGACTGTTCAATTTTTAAATTTAAATTTTAAAATCTATTTTCAATAAAATGTCACAAGCTCAAATAATGTAAAAATTCAATTCAATATGAATTATAAAATGATTAATGAGTCAAGGGTTTTAACACACATACTCAATCTATGCTTACCTATCATTGCCTGTGAATGTGATATGCTACTTGGTGCCTTATGACCAACAATTATGACAATTGTTTTTAACTCCCTTAAGAAAATGGACAAAAGGAAGAATACTTCAGATGGAAAGACAACCAGTGCAAAAAAAGAACTGGATGTAAATGAATATTATGGTCGCAGTAATGTCTGAATCTACAGCATAAAATGTTATAAAACATGCACGCGAAATAAGAGAAACAAAGTCACATCTGCTTTCTGTAGTTTGCAAACCTGACAGAGAACATACGAGTAGATAAAATGACATAAACAGGCACCTTTTGGCTACATGGCCTGATTCTGTATCATCAAAAATGCATCCTCTTAGCAGAGCAGCCTTTAAGAAAAATGCTTCAAGGTGATTTAAGTCAATGAAAGGAAAACTTTTAGTATAATCATTGATTGATTTGACCTTCAAAACTTAATTCAGTTGCATAATGCTAAAAATATTCAGAAAAGAGCCCAGTGTAGATTTAGAAACAACAGCTAAACATTCCATTTTGTGGAAAAATCATCAAGGAATAGTGATCAACAACATTTATTGAGGAAGAAAAAGATTTATTCTGCAAGTGGACACCCTCTAGAACTCACATTTCTAAGAAAGAAAAATCTGACCTGGATTCAAAGTGTCTAAAGATTGCTTACCACTCCCATTGGGAGGTAACGTGTAAAGGGATTTTAAATTAAAACCAAAGCTTGTTTGTCAGCCTTGAACTTTTGGTGCTATGAGGCAACGACCATTACTCAATCACTTCCGGTTTTTTGGTGATCTATAATAATAATGCATGGATAACGAGAGTGGTTTTCAAAGGCTAGTTTAAGTTATGTTAGTCCAGCTACTGAAAAATATTGTATGGATAACAATATCACATTTGAGTAACTACTGATTTTAGCTGATGCCCTAGGTCATCCAATCGCACTTGGCTCAGTATGAGAATGTGAACATTTTGCTCAAATTTACCGAGATATGCATAAAGTTCTATCTACCTTCCAGCCAAATTATGAATAAAATTTAAGGAGAAAAAATTTCAGTTTACACTTAATCTACAAGAATGACAGTGCAGTTATATTTAGATTTAATATTCTGGGCTTTTTAAAAATTTTGTTCTCTATAACTACTCTGTTACTTTGTAATAAACTCGAATGAAGGATATTTTCCTTATTTTTTGCTTGCTTTATTATATTACATCAATAAACAGATAAAAACTTATTTAAAATGTTTTTCATCGAATATTTCCATTGGGCTAGAACCAATGATCACATTTTACATATAATTATAATTTTAATGGTGCAAATTCAAATAATGTAGCTACTTCATCAGATTTGTTATTTGTATTAATTGGGACCTGTGTATCTTATGGAATTTACTTGGATGACAGCTATATTAAGAAAAATGAATGACAATGATTCTGCATCCTAAACATACTTTTAAAATGATTTATATAAATGACTGCAATATAGTTTATAAAGAACAAATTACTTGAGGCAACATGGTAGTAAATTCTAATTTAATTTTTAATAGAAAAATATAAATAAATATTAAAAATTTAGTAATATTAATCTGTGTTCACAGAAGTAAAAATAAAATAAAATAAGAGCTGGTGCTGTTTAAATGTACTTGGGAACAACATTATAAGACGACTGTACCCTAAGCTCATTTCCTGAACACTAAAAGAAACTGAAACATAATCTTCGATGTAAAGAAGATAAATGGCATTATAATTAGATGGCAAATGGTAGTGTGGTACAATAAATAAATATCTGGCCCTGGAGTCAGAGAACCAAGGTTCAAGTCTTGCCTCTGACACTTACTACCAGGGAAATCTTAGGAAAGGACTTAACTTGCCAGGACTCAGTTTCCTCAAATGTAAAATTAGGGAGATGGGCTAGATCCCCTCCTACTCTGCATCTATAATATAATAATTCCTTCCAACACTCGATGTGTAGCATGTGTATATATACATGTAAAATTAGACATCATTAAAAACAGAAGAAAAAGATCTGCAATCAGGACTTCACTTTTTGAATGTTTCTTTAAACAAATCTTTTTTTGTTTCAAACAAATTCTGTTAAACTTTTTTTTTAACAAAGATTGAGGGAACCCAATTAGAAAACTAATTTAACAAGAGCCAGATTGAATTCACTATTTAGCCTATTGTTAGGCTACCTCTGGTATTGTTATTTTGGCTAAAAATATGCTTGTATGTGATACTTTCTTTTTAGAGAACGCAAAACAACTCGGAAAACTTCAACGGCCAAAGCGGTACATTTATTTTAGTTTATAAATCCTTGAAACTCAATAAACCTAGGCCGTAGCCTTTGTGATATTTTTAAGTAGTGACAACATTGGCTAAAAGAACAATAATAGGGCATGAGCTCCAAGTTATTTACAGATTTTATACCCATGGCTCAGTTTTTGTCTAAGGAAAAGTAAAACTGGTCCTAGAAGGGATGCCTTAAAAAGGCAATCAGAACTCTTTTAGATATTATACAATTCTAATAAGAATAAAAAGAACTAACATCAAAACGGTCTACTTAGGATCATGAAGACCAAGAATGCAACTCATTAATTCATCAATATTTTATCACTCTGGAGAAGCGAAGCAATTAACAAAGAAAGGGAAATAAGGTGAAAGGGCTTTATTTGTTTGGGAAAAGAAGATGCATGGCTACATATCTTTTACACATTTCTCCCCCAGACACTGAACAAAGTTAAAGTAAGTTGGCTCCCTGATTAACTTTCAATACTTTTGGAATAATTCAGTGCAGCTTGAAATACTTTTGCACTAACTGAAAGTTTCCTACATCTTAATAAAAACCAAGACTCAGAACAACTCAGGCTTAACTTCTTTAATAGAAAATGACAGTTTAATTGGTGCAACTGCTAGATTGGTATTAAATTTAAACTAAGAAAATTAGTAAAATTACAAATATTCTAGATAAACAGCTACATATTAAAAAGACTATTTCGTAACATATTCAAAATTAGTTTTAATGATTACATCATATAAAATGCCTTCAATGAACCTTATTCAAGTAACCAAAATACATTTTTTCCCTAATGGAACACAGAAGTTACAGACAGAATTAATCCCTGTCAATAGAGAAAATAAACCCTAAAAGATATTTTAATAGATTGTTATACAAATGTCTAAGAGAGATACAGGAAGTATGCAATTACAGTTTCGTATATTTTATACACTCAATAGAAACATTAGGGTGGTAGTTAATTCCTATAACCTAAGATGTAAACCATAATGTGACCCAAAGACCGAAGGGTGTCTTCTTATCATTCACTTTGCTCTTTATGTTTAAACTGAAAATATATGGTGGAAATCTTTTAAAAGTGTTGTCACTGCAGGGCAGAGAAAGGGGCATCATTGAAGGTGCCAGTTCATGCCGACCAAAGTGAATCTTTGCATCCATGCAATCTTTGCAAACCATTCGGGGAATTTGATAGGACAATTTGATAAGCTAGAGAACATTTAGAGGAGGACAAGCAGGATGTGCCTTAAATCATGCCATAAAGTGATCCTATGGAAGAAAGGAGATGTTTCGTGTATAAGAAGAAAGCATTAGGTGGGACATGATAACTGCTTTTACATATTTGAAGGGTTAGCCAGTGGCCAGTTAGACTTGAACATTTACAAGAGACATATCTAGGCTTGATGAAAAAACTTAACATACTTAGTCAAAAATAAAAAAGACTCCTTTAGGAAGTAATAGGTTTCCACTCATTGGAAGTCTTCACACAAAGGATGGATGGCTAATTACCTGTAGTTATGTTTTACTGGGAATTATTTTTGAGATATAGGTTGGAATATATTGCCTCTTCAGTTCCAAATCCAAAATTCTTTGGGGAAAGGGATATGGGGGAGGGGGATTTGACTTTTTTTTTTCAAAGAATAGAAGAGTTAAAAGGGATTTTAGAAATCATTTGGTCCAACCTAAATCTGACCAAGAATATCCACCAAGGATTTTTTTTTCCCACCCTTTAAAGGCCTCCAACGAAGAGAAATAGATTTCCCAAAGCAGTTTAGGTTAGCTTTAATTCTTTTTAACTGAATTTTTTTCCACCATCCTCTCTCCCTTTTACTTCTCCCTAATTTAGAACAAAAGAAAAAATAAATTTCCTATTACAAATATGTATGGTCAAGCAAAACAAATTTCTACACTGGCCATGTCTAAAAGAAAATATTTAGAAATAAATATATGTATGTGCACACATATACACATATCTAACTGCACTCAAGAGTCTTTCACCTCTCTATCTGGAGCGGGACAGCAGGCTTCATTTATCATTAGTCCTCTGGAGTCATGGCAGATCATTGTGCTGATCAGGATTCCCACTATTGTACATATAAATCGTTCACCTGTTCTGTTCATTTTGTTCTGCATCAGCTCATAAAAAGTGCTATCGAGTTTCTCTGAAACCATCCCCTCACCATTTCTTCTATCACAATATTATTCCATTACATTTATATACCATAACTTGATAAAAATATTGAATAGAAAATGGTCGAGTTCTGAGTTATTCCACTCTAGCAAACGCTATGGCTCACATGGTATTGAGCCACATAACCGTATTATCTAATCCATTCTACTTTGACACATCTTGTCCACAAGAATATCATAAGAAATTTTCTTTCAAATATCTTTACTAAAAGCCAGACACGCTGCCTGTATCATTTCCCTGATAAACTAAGGCTATTTCAAATGTAAATACACCCAACCTCTGATTTACATTAATGTGGGTAATACTACTATGAATGTAGATTAAAACAGCTTTCCAACTTAGTAGACAATTACAGAGAACTACTGCGGGGAAGGGAATATGGCTGGAGACAAAACTACCTAAATCAATTTACTGAGTGCATTGCAGTCCACCTGTTGGTAAACCGATAAGAACTTAGCTAGATCGATCCTCAAATAACACACCTACTGGATCTTCTGAGACCTACCAACTTTTCCAGGTTCTTAGGACCTACCAGAGCTTATGCTTTGCTCACAAAGCCTTTCAACACATTCAGTTATTCGTTTAGCAATAAGTGGTCATGGAGCTTATACTGCAATAGTGAGCTGTATTTAAAGGAGATGAGTATAAGTTATTTGTATACCACAGGGTATGATACAAATGTCAGCGACAGCTTCAGTCTAGTAACTTCGTCAGTCTTAATGAACTTGCTCCTAAACCCTAAGAATCTAATACCTATTCTAAATTTATCAATGGTTGACAACGAGGTCAGCAACTTAAGTTTTAGGAACCTACTTTCTTCTTCTTTTTGAAAGACAATTATAAGACTACAGTATTTACAACAGGGAAGGACCTTCAAGATCATCTAGTTGAATCCCCTTCATTTCACCAAGAAGGAAACTGAGACCCACTTGTCCATGGTACCAGTTTCCAATAATATACTCCTGCCTTTCTCTGCAATTCCTTAATAATCACCAGGTGCCATCTGTGAGATCTTGCTATATCAAGCTCCAGATATCAAACTCATTTAGGGTAGCTAAACGATGTTTGTTGAAAAATCAGTTTAATAAGCTGTAAAGTGTAGGATATCTTAAATTATAAAATTCAAGGAGCAGAGTAAAAAATATGACATACAGTAGAAAGGGAATTCTACAGGAGGGAAATAGAAGGTATTAAAAACCCAACAATGATAAGGGATCACAACTGCAAAAACTGGGAATCACCAGGATAAAAAAAAAAATTACCTGTTTGAGAAATACAGACTATTTACACCTGCAATAACATTCTAACAAATGGCAGTAAACTCACGGAGGACAGCCTATTAGTAGCTTATTTATTTTTAGGGAGAAAAAAAGTTTCAAAAAGAGCTTTTATTTATCTTTATTTTTTAATTGCAACACGTACACAGGTGGTTCAAGCTAATCAAAAACAATTCTATGAATATATGGCACATCTTAAAATATAACTACCTCCTCTATCCTGAAAAATTAAGCCACCATAAATTATTTTGGCACATTAAAACAGTAATTTTTACAGAAGCCTAGAGTGTTTTTTAAAAGATAGCCACAATTTAATTTCAAACTACATTTGCCGTTCTTTTAGAAATAGTATATCATGTATCTATAAGCCTCCACGTCTATTCTTTATGATGAGAAAAATGTATAAAAGAATTTCTAATTTTAAAGTCTTACTATAAAAAAATACTGAAATTCAGAATATATGACAAACAACTTTGCCTTTTATGTATTTCCAGGTCAACTATAAAAGCTAAGTAAGGTGGATATTACAAAAGCCGAGTAAAACAAATACTCTGACCATAAACACTGGGTATCTGATGCTTTCAATCAAACCATTGCAATTAATATGAAATTCTAAATACAGAATATAATGCCACATAAATAGTATAACAGCCAAGTCCTGTCTAAGAAGCCATATGTTTTTTCCCATTGTTCAAAAAAAGAAGATGACTTCCCGTCACTTATGTTTCTGATTAGCAAGGTGATTTATGCCACAATCACTAAAAATGCCAGCAAGTGAATGAGAAAATGCATAGTGACTGCACCAGATGTGCACAATAAACAGGAATCCCATTGTAATCTCTGGTACTTAGTTTATATGAAGGTAATGTAAGAAACACTCTTGGATATGGCAAAGTCACTCTTTTTTTACATTTGACTATAAATGATATGAAATAAATTGTGTGTTTTATACTTTATGGCATGCATACATTGATAAATTAGGTACAGTTTTGTATCCCGACTTATCTACAAGACAAACCTGGCTAAGATCATGGGGATTAATTGCTTCAGAAGTGTGAAATGCAGCTTTCCCATTCTTTTCTGCACACTCAGTGAAGAAACAATGATTAATCACTGTTTAACTATTCTCTTGAGGATCTACAAGATTGCCAAAGCAGGACTTATCCTCATAAATCCAAAAAACACAGGTTTAGATTTGTTGCCAGCAACTGAAAGAACATGAACTTAAACCCATTCGTTATCAGATTAAAATAACGTCAAAGGTTTTAGTACTCCTACTGGTACACAATTCTCTTTAATCAGCAACTTCGACAGGAAATTAGATTAACATATAAGATTTTTTTTAAGCATGTATAACCTACAGAAAATAAAAACATATTCAAAGAAACATGACAAAATTATTACTAACAATAAGGTCAAACATACTACTGAATTAGCAATCATTTAGTTCAACATCCTAAATTTATATGTAAAGAATTTGAGGCCTAAAAATTGAAGCTACTTGCCTAAAATCAAGCTAGTTAACAGCAGATGCCGGACCACAACTCAGGCATCCTAAGGCTTTTTCCCTCGGTAATATAAATAGTTCAAATGCTTCCCACTGTTTTTGTGAATTACATATGCTATTTTAAGGAATATCTGCTTGCAAATTAGGAGGACAAAAAAAAAAGTATTTTTTCCAATGCTTTATCTTTTAAATTAAGCAACTTTTTATATTTTTAGCCTTAGACATAATGTCCTCCCAGACTCAAGCTATACCTCATTATCTGGAAATCATTCGATAATATAAGGAGAGTCAGAAAAATACATACGACATGCTTTAAACATATTCGTAACTTAAATTCTTAAAATAACTCTCCAGCAAGTGATCCCCGGCCACTGGACTAAATGAAGTACCTAATACAAGGCAAAATTAATTTTTTACTATATATTTTTCTATGATAAAGTACATTTTGTGTTTTGATAATAAATCTTTATTGATAAAAGGAGAGAGGTTGGAATCAATGTTTTATAAGGACCCTTTCAGCTACAGAGATCAAAACTTATAATAGGCCTGCCCAAGAAATTAAGGTAAAATAAGCACTTTTAACATGACGGCTGTGTTATATTTAATATGCAGATTTCCCTATATAGGGGATAAGCTTCAACACTGATCTTCCAAAAATGCAACTATAGCTATCGCTCCATGATGGTTTTTCCTGATTTGCTAAAACCTATTCACACAGTTTCTTAATTTTTCCTTGCCAACCTACTATGAGATATCAAGCCGTTTTCTTCTTTGTTTAGAAGTGACTGCAGAAGACTAGCAGCAGTACAAGAAAAAGGAGGTGAAACTGATAGTCAATTTCGCTGCTCATTAACTCTTATAAAACTAAGGAGGGAGGAAGGTGAAATTAAGGTTTTGTATCTTACATGTCTCAGTTTTAGTGAAGGGTAGGTTTTTTTCCTTCACTATCATAACAACCATGCCTTATTTCCATATATAGGAAATTTCCAAAATTTGAATGTAATTCTAAGCAAATTTGGGAAAGTATTTTGTATTACTGACTTCCTCCAATCTTCAAGTTAATTAAAAGAATTTTTTCTTT
>CM053623.1:27359295-27390707 GCA_028646595.1 Phalanger gymnotis | reverse complement strand
CTCCTCTCACTCTCTTATCTCTCCATAATCTAGCTTCCACTTTCAGGATTCAATAGCAACTGTTCTCTCCAAATTTACAGTGGATCTCTTAATCCTGCTCAGTTTTGTTGGTAATATATAGAAATGTTGATGATTTATGTGAATTTATTTTATATCCTGAAACTTGGCTAAAGTTGTTACCTGTTTCCACTACTTTTCTAGCTGATTCTCTAGGGTTCTCTAAGTATATTATCATACCCAGTAAAACTTATAGTTTCATTTCCTTGTTGCCTATGCTTATTCTTTCAATTTCTTTTTCTTGTTTTATTGCTACAGCTAGCATTTTTAGTACAATATTGAATAATAATGGTGATAATGGACATCTGTGCTTCACCTTTGATCTTACTAAAAAAGCTTCGAGTTCCTCCACATTACCAACAACAGTTGCTAATACTTATTTTTAATAGAGATTTTGTTAACAGACCTGGAGTTCCTAGGGAAAAACTTCCTATACTAAGGATTTTTTAAAAATAATATTTTATTTTTTCCCACGAAAAGACAATATTTAACATTCATTTAAAAAAAAATTGACTTCCAAATTCTCTCCTTATGATAGTAAGCAATTTGCTATAGGTTATGTGCAATCAATATATGTGCAATCAAGCAAAAAATATTCCCACATTAATCATATTGTAAAAGAAGATACAGACCAAAAAAGCAAAACAAGATACACACACACACACAAAGAAATTGAAAAATAGTATTCTTCCATCTGCATTCAAACTCTCTAAGTTTTTTCTCTGGATGTTGATAGCATTTTTCATCATGAGTCCGTTGGGATTGCCATGGATCATTGTATTGCTAAGAGCTAAGTGTGAAATGATTACAGTTGGCTCATCGTACAATATTGCCATTACTGCATCCAATGTTCTCCTGGTTCTGCTCACTTCAATTTGATTCTGTTCTTCTAAGTTTTTCCAGATTTTTATGAAATCACCCTGCTCATCATTTCGTATAGCACAACAGTACTCCATTACAATTATATACCACAACTTGTTCAGCCACTCCCCAATTGATGGGCATCTGATACTACTTCAGCATTTTGTCTTGAAACATGATGTCTAGGTTCTTTTTTCTAATCATGACTTTAAGGTAGCCCAATAATTTTTAAATTACCTCTCCTAAATTTATTTTCCAGGTCAGTTGTTTATCCTATATTTCACATTTTCTTCTACTTTGTCATTCTTCTGACTTTGCTTTATTGTTTCTTGGGTCATTAGCTTCCACTTGCACAATTCTAATTTTTAAGTAAAATATATTATAAAGATAATAGGATACAAATGGCTTCAACATTAGACAAAGATGTAAAATGGACTAATCCAAAGTCAACTACCCCAAAACGGATAATTCAGGACATCATCTAAACAAAATCCTAGCTTTTAAAAATACTAAAATATATAAGAACTTTTAAAAACCAATGCATGTATTTGATGTTTTTGAAGATAAATATAAATTTGGGACATGCAGATTTTAGATCTTCAACTGTATTAATAAAATGTATATTCTTTTTTAAAAAATACAAAAATACTATATTGCAAAAGTCTTTCCTTGCCAGAAACTCAAAAGATGTTTTCCTATTCAAACAAGAGGATAAACAGCATTGGTAGATTAGCAGGCTAGCCTCACCAAGGCCAATTTAACTCATAATTTTGATGAATTATAGTCCTGACTTCATTCACCTATATTTTAAGCCCTGGAATCATATAGACCATAGGATTAAAAAAAATAGGAGGAAGAAGCTTTCTTCTCCTTTGTTTGGCAAAGGGACAATAAAAACCAAATTTCAAAACATGTAAACTTTACCTTTCCCATCCACCTTCTCTACATTTCTCCTACAAGCAGCTGAGGAGTAGGGGAGGTTCGACTGGGCTTCCCAAACTACATTTTTTTCCTCTACTTTCTTCTTTCTCTCTCACCCCAACACAAGAATCCCATTCTTACTTCTTCTCATCCCCCAAAGCTCCTTCCATAGAAGCTGTACTTAGCTACGTATAAGTATATATATGATGGAACTCCAGAAAGTACAATGTAGTTAAGTATTTAGAGAGGTGGGCCACTGGCTGCATTGATAAAATGACCTTGCCAAAGACTATCTTTTGGCATAAAAGACTCTCAGTTACTCTTGCCTTACATGCAGTTTTTTTGTCTATTTTTAATATCATAGGTGCTTTGGAGCTCCCCGCTTCCCTTGTTCCAGGAGAAAAGGTAGAAAGTGTTTTTAAATAAACTGTTCAAAAGTCAGATATAGCTATAACTATAGATATATAGATAAGTATATAAGAAGAAGGTATAATTAAGTATTTATTAGCACCAGCTTCTGAATTTTTAGGAATAAGCAAGGCAAGGATATAGTGGATGTGGTGAACAGTCTAAATGATCAAAAAATATTAAAATTAAAGTACTTTAAAAAGAGTTCAAAAAGACAAGCTGACAGATTTAGGAAGAAAGAGGAAAAGAAAATAGGGAGGCCTGGTATGAATTGTTAGTGGATACAAAGGCAGGTGTAGGAAAAAGTTGTCTGAAAAGGACTTTGGTAAGTATTGAGCAATGAAGGACTTAGATAATAAGAAAAATTATGGTCTACAAATTTCTATAAATTTTTCTCATTTCTTTTTTTATAGAGTTGCTATATCAGGGAAATGCTATAGATATAGTTTAGATTTTAACAAAGCCTATAGTAAAATGTCTGAAGCTATTCTTGTATATTAAAAAGAAAAATTTGGCAGAAGAAATGCTGTAGCAATAAGACAAGATGAAAAAATTGAATCCATAAAAATAGTCAATGAGGAAACAAAACTATCACTCTTTGCAGATGATATGATGGTATACTTAAAGAACCCTAGAGAATCAACTAAAAAACTAGCTGAAACAATTAGCAACTTCAGCAAAGTTCTAGGATATAAAATAAACCCACATAAACATCAACATTTCTATATACTACCAACAAAAACTCAGCAGCAAGAGATAGAAAGAAAAATTCCATTTAAAATAACTGCAGATAATATAAAAGACTTGGGAGTCTACCTGACAAGACAAGCCCAGGGATTGTATGAACACAATTACAAAGTACTTTTAATAGAAATAAAGACAGAAGTAAGCAATTGGAGAAATATTAACTGCTCATGCCTTAGCTGAGTAAATATAATAAAAATGACAATTTCACCTAAGTTAATTTATTTATTTTGTGCCATAACAACCAAACTACCAAAGAATTATTTGATAGAGCTAAACAAAATGGTAACAAAATTAATCCAGAACAAAAGGTCAAGAATATGAGAATCAATGAAAAATAATATGAAGGATGGCAGCCTAGCAGTTCCAAATTTCAATAATGAAGTGGTAATCATCAAAATATCTTGTTACTGGCTAAGAAACAGAGTGGTGGTGATCAATGGAATAGATTGGGTACACAATACACAGTAGTAAATGACCATAGTAATCTAGATCGAAAAATTCACACTTTTGAGGTAAGAGCTTAATATCTGACAAAAATTGCTAAGAAAAATGAAAAGCAGTTTGGCAGACACAAGGCATAGACTAACATCTCACACTATACCTAAATAAAGTCAAAATGGATAAATCATTTAGACATAAAGGGGGATATCATAAGGAAATTAGGAGAGTACAGAAAAAAATGTACCTATCGAACCTATGGATAAGGGAAGAGTGTATTACCAAACACAGATACAGGAGATTGCAGGAAGAAAAATTTTGGTTACATGAAATTAGAAAAAAAAATAGTATCACCCACTTTGGGAACCTCTGGAGAATATGGTATTAAACTAGGATAATGAAATTTAATAGAACTATAAGTAAAATCTTGCACATGGGTTAAAAAACAAACTTCTCAAGTATAACAGAAGAAAGGTGGGATTAGAAAACAGATCATCTGAAAAAGGTACAGATTTTAGTGGACTATAGTAAGTTCATTACAAGTTAATTTAATAGGGCAGCTGAGAAAGCAAACGTAATTTTAGGCTCCATGAAATACCCTGGACCAGGGAATAGAGAGCATTCAGAAAAACTGTCTGATTTTGTTAGGTTGGATGACATTTTTAGAAGGATTTAGTTAACTAGAAATAATTCAAAGAGGATGACCAGGAAAGTAATGTGAAACATTTTAAATTTTAAAAATGAGAATTGGATAACAAAATGTTTGGAGGGAAAAGGGCATTAAGAGAAAGGGATTAAATGGAGTTTCAAACACAAGTATTTGAAGCAATGTTATATAGAATAGGAAGGCCTGTTCTGTTTATTCCCAGAGAAAAGAACAAGAACCAATGTGTACAGGATACAAAGAAATAAATTTAAATCTAAAATTTAGATATGAAGTAAGAAAATCTTCCAAGGCATAAGAGCTATAGTACAAGGGAATGGAATGCCTCAGGAACTAAGCAGGTTTCCTCTCCCTGGAGAACTTCAAGGAAAGAATGAATTTTCAGAATTTTTCCAACTCAGATTTCTAAACACTTCTTGAACTGACAGAAAAATCACACTTAAGAATACAACTAATCTCACTTAAGCAAGGTATAAAAGAAATTGGTAGTGAAAAACAAAACAAAAATAATGTTCAAAAGTAGAAAAAAACCAAAATGAAACAGAAAATATCAGAAATGTGACTCATGTGTTGAAATCATACTGAGAAGCAGAGGTAGCCAGAGCTCTAAAACTTTCATGATTTAGCTTAGAATTCACTCACATTACATCACATTTATTAGTTTCTCTCTAGAAATGGCAAATTAGTTTCTCTCTTAAAATTGTCTTAAAATATCCATGCACAAGTTGCCTAATGGGGGAGACAACATGAAAACAACTATGTGCGAATACACACACACACACACCACACACACACACACACACACCCAAAGTGAAAACAATCAGGAAAAGTGGTAAAGGACTAGCAATAAAAAGCATCAGTATCACAAAGGGCTTCTCATAGAAGATGAAATTTTAGCTGGGCCTTAAGAGGAAGCCAGGGAAGGGAGGGGGCAGAGATGAGGAGGGAGAGTATTCCAGGCATGAAGAGAAATACGTAAAGTTCGGAGGCAGATTATCCTGTGTGACAGCAGGAGGCTGGTGTCATTGGAACAAAGAGCATCATGGGGGGGAGGGGTGTAAAGAAGACTAGAAAGAGAGGAGAGGTTTTATATTTGATCTGAGTTGAATGAATAGGTGGGAGCTATAAGGAAGATGGGGGGAACTGGGAGGAAGGGGAAGGGGAGGGAGAGAGGGAGAGTGTTAGTTAAGAAGGGAAGGGAAGCATTTATTATAGATTGTCTTCTCAAGGAATTTAGCCACAAAAGAGAGAAGAGATATGGGACCACAACGAGTTGGGATGGAGAGATCAAGTGAGAGGTTTCTGAAGATGGAGGAGACATGAGCATGTTTGTAGGCAGCAGGGAACAAGCTGGTAGACAGGGAGAGACTGAAGGTAAGCAAAAGTGATGAAGATAAATGGGGCATTCTACTAAAAAAGACTCCATGGAACGGGCTCACTTGTGAACACAGAGGCATTTGCCTTTTCAAGTAAAACAGGATAACGGAGAAAATTTTGCAAAGACATCAGTGATGTGAGATGAGAAGCAGAAAAGAAAAGGGAGCTCTTGGTGAATGGCTTCAACTTTTTTCAGTGAAGTTATGAGGCAAGGTGGGCAAAGGAGGGATGAAAAGGTTTGATAAAGCCACTATGTGGATGGGATAAGTGAGTCAGTTAACGAGGTGAAGGGATTGCCTTGCTGCAATGAAAGCCCAGTTGAGGTTTTTTAAAATAAATCTGCTGTGGACTCAGTCAGCTTAGCTTCTCCAGTTTGACTGAGCAGTGTGAGTAGCAGGAAAGGGAGGTAGGTGGTAAGAGAGTAATCCAGGTCTGAGGCTTGGAAGCCCAAGATCTTTGATGTGATAAAGCAGCAACAGACACAAAAGTATAATATAAAGTTGAAATGGCATTCCAAGGGGGAAGATAAGGAAGAGAGCAGAGTACAGCCAATGCGTGGGTGATGGCTTAGGAAAGAATCAAGGGTACAGAAGGATTGGAAGTCATAGTGACGATGAAAAACACATTTTGGAGTTGCAACGCAGAAGGAAGAGATGAAATGTGGCACAGATTGTGATTAGATGAGAAATTTCAGAATTTATGAATAAGGGTCAAATTATATAAGATCAGCTGTCATCCTTTAAGAATAAAATTGATTTAACTATTGGTGTCCATATATGCCCTTTCAGGATGAGTTTGACTTGGGCAAGACCCCTGGTAGTTTAGGTATGATAGGAGAATAGAATGAGACATCTTAGGTCATGAAAAGGTTTGCAAAAGTCATTAGGGTGAACTATTGGGATAGTGAATCACCTAAAAGGACTGACTTTCACTTTTGAGGGAACAAGCTGGGATCACATAACATAAATTTGTAGAGGATCCAGTGAGCAAGGTTTTACAATTTCCTATAGTTTTGTTCAGCATCATATGAGTAGGACAGAAAACAGGGGATGGTGGGAGAGATCCAAAGATGAGTCTTGGAAAAGCAAAATTAGCCACTGAATAAGGAAGCAAGGGACTCTCAAGAGGACAGTGTAGAGTTGAAATGGTCCACCAAAGGGTGAAAATGGGGAAAGGAAGAGTATAAGTCAGTTCAAGGGTAATAGCCTGGGAAAGAACTGAGAGGTGGCTAGGAGGGAGGTCACAGTGAGGACAAAGAGCAAGGTAGGAGGCTGAAATGCATAAGGACAATTTTAATCACAACTGATCATAATCAGATATAGGCATTTCAAAGTTGATGAGCATGGAAGTGGAACATTTTATGGGTGATGGCAAGATCAAGGGTATGATCACCTCTGTTACAGTTGATGTAAGGTAGAAGACTAAATCATAGGAAATCAGTAAACTGAGGAACTGGGAAGTTTAGCTGTTTGAGGAAATATCAGTATCAATATATATATGTTCAAATCCCCTAGTATAAAGGTAGAAATTTGAGAGCAAAGAAAGGATGTTAGCCAAATACTCAAATCATTGGGGAAGGAAGGAGAGTATCCTGAAGGTCAGCAGATAACTACCAGAATCTTAATTTGTGGTAATTATGGATTGATTGAATCTCAAAGGAGAAGAGGTGAATGAGTGATGGTCTTAATGTAAGAGTCTGGAAATGGCAAGGGGGAAGAAAGAGCACTCTAATACCCACATCATGACCAATGAGTCACTGGAGCACTAGTTAAATTATAAGCCCTCGGAAGGCAGGCAGGAAAACTGTGTCACGAGAAGAGAGAGTGTCTTCAGAATTTTGGCCTTACAAAATTCCATAAATTCTGGGTGCATGCAATGAAGACATACCTGTAAAATTACATGCACACAGCCAAGGAGACTACATTTCTTCTCTATCTTCTCAGAACTCTCAGCTCACATCCAGTGACTTATGTCAGGACCATGCTAGGAGATAAAACACCAAGGACAAAAGTCACTTTCTAGTAAGCTAATATCAGAATAACGTTGTAATCCAGTATACTCTCAAGAGGCCCCATGACACAGCTGATAAGGAGCTAGTCCGGGACCGAAGAAGAGCAGGGCTCAAGTTCTGTAGCTGATCCAGATCAGCAGTATGAGCAAAAGCAAGGAGTTTAATAACCACAGCGCCAAGAAACTGAGGAACTGAGAGGAAACGAGGACAAAGGCTCTGGCTGGGACTTGGATGCTTGGATTTGTGTATCTCCTCCATCATGGAGACACTACAGAAAAAAAAATTGAAAAAATGTTAATTTATCAAATGTGTTGAATTAACCACATCACAAATGGGAAGCTACAGTCTAATGCAAATCATTTTAGCTTCCATGTCAAGTGAATCATCCCAATGTAATCATGATATTAAAGCATAACTCTTTACTCCACAGATAGTACCGAATTGTAACTATCCAATTAACAATATTCATGAAATTCCCTTCTCCTGGACCACTTTTCAATAAGAATGATCTGGAACTAAACTGGATTCCAAAAAAGCCAGATTATTCTTATCTATTGTCAGGAAATTATTGCACCTTGAGAAACTCAAATTGATCCTGCATGATTTTCTTACTGATCCTATTTACAAGTAATTGGTTGTTTGTCTCTGAACTTAGGTCAGAGTTCAGCTGGCCTGTAATGGGCTAAATTTAAAAAAAATCCATCTTTTCTGTTGCAAGGAATTTTGCTAACCTTGGAGAATATGTGAGAAAGCAAGGGAATTTGGGCCTGATATCTTTACTCAACCAAGCTATCCTTCAAGGATGTCTGGCTTGCCCTCTAAAAGTATGGGCCACTATCAAATACATGGACTCAAACACAGAGCACTTCTTAGTCTCATGAGAAAAGGAGAGGAGTCATTGCTGGGCCTCTGTACCAAACTTCCAACTAATCATTGTTTCTTGCACCTCAGCTTTGCAACCAATCACGCTGCCCTTAATCCCAAGATGTCACTTACCCTACTCCGTTCTTTGTCCTGTATTCCCCCAAACCTATATATGAGGAACTGTCTTTTTACTCAGTCTTTGGCATGAATGAAGGCAAGCTGCTGACCAATTTATTTATGGGTAGCATTTCCTTGCTAATAACTGTTATCTTGCTGAAAGATCTGCATCAGTTTACCTTCTTGTTAAAATTCAATCACTGGAGCTCTATGAGAAGAGAATCCAGTAAAGAAGATATGTCATGAAGTTGAGTCATTTCTGTTTTGACTCCATTCCCAAGAGGGTCTTGGGTTCCAATTCTGTTAAAAACAAGTCAGAATTTCTTCCTGGTAAGTTATTGAGCTGGAGCCAACAGGGCAGAGTAGCAAGAAGAATGCAGCTGAATGTGCCCCCAAAAGAACTAGAAAACACACTAGGCTGATTTCTGATCAGGAAATCCAAGGGGAGAAAAAAAGAAAAACACCACTAGTCATTTTCCTAGCCCATATCAGCACAAAGAGATAGCTCAATGGACCCAAAGGATGAGGTCTGGCCAGAAATGTTCTAAAGGCAAACTTCTATCACAAGGATTAAAGTGGACTGAGGGCAAGAAGAGGTCCTGGACAAACAGAGAGGGTCCTAACTTTGTTAAACGAGCACGAACGGGTGCCAAAGTGGATGCTCCAGGGCCAAGTGAGAAGACCAGCCTGTACCAGTTGGGGTGAGAAGTAGACCCATGGCTACATAATGAGGAAAAAGCAAATTTAATCCAACAACGCACATTAATTAGATACCCATTACACGCCAGACACCGTGCTAAGTAGTACGGACACAGATTCAGAAGCAACAAGCATCTGTGGAGTTCCGTTTCCAGAACGAGAGCAGCATCTCAGTTGTAGCCTTCGGCTGAGTCTGAAGCTTGAAGAACAGTCAGAAGAGGAACCCAGGACAAGTGGGGAATCTGCAACTGTCTTGCTCTGAGCCTTCATGGCTTCCCAACTGTCTTCTAGTGTCTACTGCCAGGAGATGCAGTGTTAAAATGCACATTCATGTCTGAAACTTGCAAACCAGGTTGGGCAAGGGGCAGCAGAGGTGGTTGTGGGAGTGGGGGATCAGACTGTTCTGGGATCACTCAAAGCCTGCAAGTTCCCAGGGAAGATATCTCCAATATCTTAAAATAACACGACATTCAATAAACCTGAGAGAGCAGCAAAAGGACCCAAGGGGGCACAAGCTCAGCCCAGATATTACTTGAGAAGTAGACAGTATCCAGCCCAAACATAAAATCCAAAGATGGGAGATAGCCTGGAAGAACGAACAACTGGAGAAATAACCACACCTTAAAGTGCTCATATACTAACAGGGATGTTCAAGACACCAACTTCAAAGATGATGACTCTAAAATAACTACAAAGCTTCAAAGAAGAACACAGATTGGGCAGAAATTCAACTAGAATTACTGGAAGAAATAAAGCAACAGTTTTTAAATGTTTATATAAATGAAATGAGAATGCTAAAGGAAAAAATTAGAAAAGAAATGAGCACTTAGAAAGAAAGTACCATAAAGGGGATTAAGAGCTTGACAAAAGAGAAATAAGTTTTATCTAAGGGGGAAAATTGCCTGAAAATTAGAATAGATCAAACTGAAGCCAATAAATCCATGAAACAACAAAACACATTAAAACAAAGTCAAGAGATTGGGGAAAAAATCGAAGAAAATGTAATTCTATATAAAAAACAACTACCTGGAAAACACTGAGGAGAAAAAAATTTGAAAATCATAGGACTATCTCAAAGCCAGGACCAAAAAAAAAAAAAAAAACCTAAACATACTACTTTTAAAACCTTAAAACTGCTCAGATCTCTTAGGATGAGAGGGAAAAGTAGAAATAACAATAATTTACCATACACCTCCTAAAAGAAACCCCAAAATAAAAAGTTCTAGAACTTTATGGCCAAAATCTAGTTTTTATGTCAAAGAAAAAATACTGCAAGCAGTCATATCAAAAAAACTGAAATATGAAGGAGCCGCAGTCAAGATCACACCAGATTAGTCATCATTATAAAAGTCTAGGGGCACTTGGAACAAAATATTTCCAAAGGCAAAAGGTTTGTCAACAAAGAATGACTTAACCAACAAATTGATGATAATCCTACAGAAAGAAAAATCACATTACTTTAATGAAGGCTAACTTCCAAGACTTCAAGATGAAATGACCACAGCTGCAAAGAAACTTTGAAATGCAACTGAGGGGAAACAAGGAAAACTGAAAAAGCAATCTAAGAGACATTTTAAATGAGGATTAAATTGTCATACATGTGAACCCTTAAAACTCAATCTTCAGGAATCATATGGGGAGTTTAATGAGACAGACAGGCTAGGAGTGGGATGTGTGTATGCTTTAAGTTTTAATGATCTTAAAAGAATAAAAAGAGAAGGGAAGAAAAAACACCAGGCAGGAAAGGTGGAGAGGAAGGATGAGGAAAATTACCTCATAACTGGGGTGAATAAGTAGAAGACTATAGAATAACAGAGAAAGGGGTGGGAGAAGTGGGTATCACTTGAACTTGACTCTCATCTTAATTGGCCAAAGGAAGGAAATACACACGCAGAGTTGGGTACAGAAATACATTTCACTCAATAAGAAAATAGGAGGGAAAGGGGAAAAGAAAAATAGGGGGGAGAGGGGGCTAAGAAGGGTAAATCTAGGATTAGTTCAAAAGAAAACAAATTCTAACTAAGGAGGCTAAATTATGAAGAAAAGTAGCAGAAATTAAGGATAAGAAGGGTGACAGAAGGAAAAGAAGGATGGGAGTAGTGGTCAGAGAAGGGTGCCTGTTGGGAGGCAGTAGCAGAATGCACCAAACCTAGAGCACTGGAGCTAAGGACACTCTTCTCTCAACATCCTCCTTTACTTTAGGGAGAAGGGGAGTAGAAGAGAACCAAAGAGAAGGAAAAGTATAAAACGACAGGAGGGAAGGAATTAGACAACTAACAATCAGACCTATGAATACATGAACAAAATCAATGCAACTAAAATCAGAACAGAGCAAGTAAGTGGGAAAAAGCCTTTGCAACAAGTTTCTCTGATGAAGGTCTTATTCTTTTTTTAAGAAAAAGAAATGTTCCCCAGTTGATAAATGGCCAAAAGATGTGAAGAGGCACTTTACAGCAGAATAAATCCAAGCTATCAATAGGCACATGAAAAAAAACAAACTCTAAATCACTAATTATTAGTAAAATGTAAATTTAAAGAACTCTGAAGTTCTAGTCATCAGGTTGGCAAACCTGACTAAAAAAGTAAAATGACAAATGCTGGAAGAGCTGTGCAAAAGAAACTACATTAACCTACTTGGGGCAGACTGGTGAAAGAGTTGAGCTATTCTGGCAAGGAATTTGGAGTCATGCACAAAAAACTATGAAACTGCATTCTCTTCTACCACGCAATAGAACTCCTAGGTCTATACTTACCAGAGATCAAGGAAATAGCAAAAGGACCTATGAGCATAAAAATATCGATAGTGTCCTGTTTGAAGGGGCAAAACATTAGAAATTGAGGGCGTGCCCATCAAGTAACATATGACTGTTCACATTACAGTATATGGAATATGATAGAATACTATTGTTCTGTGAGAAGTGATGAAGGAGATGATTTCAGAGGAACTAGGGAAGTCTTAAAGTGATGCAGAATGAAGCAGAATCAGACCAACTTAGACCAAAACACAAATATTATAAAAACAAAAGACTCAGGGAACTCTGAGGCAGTGACCAACCTTGATTCCAGAGGATTAATGATAAAACATGCTACCCTTCTCTTGATAGGTAATGAACTTAAGTATACAGATTAAGAGTGGGGTTTTTTTTGGACATGGACAATGCAGGAATTTGTTTTATTTATTTATATATGTTTGTAACAATTTTTCCTCCCTTTCTATTCCAAGAAGAAAGCAATGAGGGGGAAGGGAGGAAAAGACAGGAGAGGAGAAGGATTTTCATTGACTCAAAAAATAATAATAAATTTAATTTTAATAAAAGCTAATGAGTTCTACCAATTTTTAGATTTCTTTGGGTAGATTCAGAGTCATCTAGGCCTCAAAGGGTAACACATTGTTAAATTTGTTTGTGTTCATTCATTTCACTGTGGCAGTCTGAGCTACAGAAATCTTCAAAATTGTTACTTTCCTCAGCATATGAGAATAAAAGCGTATTTTAAAAAAAGTCTATTCTAAGTCTACCTTTAAATTTGGTGCATTAAAATAAGAACATGTAGATGTTAAGAAATTCTTTTGGATTCCACTTCTTTCAAACTCAAGACATTGTCCATAATTTTATATCTTGCTCTATCCAAATTCTCAGTTCCAGACTTATTAAATTATTCTGCATCTCATTAACTGTCTCTCCTTATGTTATTCCATTTGCTTCTAGTTTCTACCTTTTTTCAAACTATTGCCTTATTGTAACATCACCTGCCTGTCACCTTTTATCCCACAAACATTGTAAATTATCTAAGTTGAACTGTGCAAAAGCAGCAGCTCAAATAACAATGGTAATCTGTGGTAATTTTAGATAAAATGAGCTAATTTATGGAGGAAAGCAGATGAAATCTAGTCACTGTCCCTGTCATTTTGTAATGGTGAAGATGATTTAGTGATCAGAAAACAGAAACAGCAGCATTAATTAAAATGTGCTAGGATAAAATGGGTATGATGACGGAATTATGATGAACTTATTCAGATAAATATTTTCTACTTCGTGGATCACACTGGGAGCCAAGATGGCAGAGCAGCATAAAGCAATAGAGTAATGCAACCCATAGCCTCCAAAAAAGGAGAAAAAAAAATCTTCCAAACAAATCTAAAAAACATGTCAGACCGAATCCTGATACGAAATCAAAAAAAAAAAAAAATCACAATGCATCACTTTCCTAGTTCAGAAAGGCAGATGGAGACAGACTAAGAGGTCTGGAGACAGACTAAGAGGTCTGTAGACAGGTCTGGCCAGGAGCAGCTTCACAGAGCACTCCAGAGGCCAAGTGCTGTGAGCCACGCCAAGAAGTCCCAGATCTATGATGTTAGATGAATGCAAGAATGAGCTCAAATTTGCTATCTACTACTAGCTGTGAGTCAAAGATGCAGGATGGAAGGAGGGGGATCTGCACCAAGGGTAGTGTTGTAGGGTAAAGAAGATGCCCTGGAAGATGTACCGAGAGCGAAGTAAGTTCAGAAGCTAGCAGCAGGCAAGTGGCTCAGACCCCAGGGGCAGAGCGGGATTTCAGTTCTACCTTCTAGCCTAAGCTGGTAACCACAGAATAACTGTGGTGATAATCCTAGAGCAAAGAAAAGAGACTCTTCAGGTGCATCCCTCTGAAGCAGCAGAGGTTCCCCAGGAGGCTAAGAGGGCATGAGTCTACAGCTGCTCAGACTGAAACCCAAGTCAGGAACTTGCATGGCTCGGGCCAAGGAAGGCAATAATCAGACTGCTCTGGATCCTGCAGCTCTCCAGAGTGAGTTGTCCTTGAGGTCTTCAAAAACCGTAACACTCAACACCTAAAGAAAGAAGCAGTAGAAATAGCCCAGACCTTTCTTCCAGAAATTCAATGAGCTGGCCCTCACATTCAGCTGGAAGTCCAGAAGCAGACTGGAGAAGGAAGAGATGTAGGTAGGGAGAAATCCCACCATAAAAAAATATTATGGGGACAGGGATGCTAAAGATACAAATACAGAAAAAAAATAAACTTCAAAATAGCTACAAATAAACCACGGACTGGGCGCAAGCTCATACAGAACTTCTGGAAGAAATGTACTAAAAAATTTTGAAAGAGCAAAAAAAATATTTTTAGAAATTAAATGAGAGTACCTGAAGGAAAAAAATTGGAAAAGAAATGAGTTGAAGAAGAAAATTTTGTAATATGAAGTATAAATCCTTGCTCAAGCAACAAACTCCCCCAAAATTAGAATGAACCAAACAGAATGACTCCATAAGATAATGAGACACATTAAAACAAAGTCAAAAGACTGATGAAGAAAATAGAAGAAAATGTAAGGTATATAATAACAAATATAACTGACTTAGAAAACATATCAAGGAGAGAAAAGGTTTAAGAATTATTAGACAAAATTTTCATGTCTTGCTTTCTCAATGGGTTTGGGGAATGGGAGGAGAAGAAAAAGAATTTGGAAGTGAAAATATAAATTTCAAAAATATAAAAAAACAAAGAAGCATCAGAAAACCTGGGGGGAGGGGTTCAGCACCATAATGTAAAAAAATCTTAAAACTGCCTAGATCTCTTAGAACAACAGGACAGAGTGGTAACAGAATGTACCTGTCACTTCCTGAAAGAAATCCCCAAATGAATTCCCAGAAACATAGCCAAAATCCAGAGCTTCAAATTAAAGAAAAAATAATGCAGCCAAAAATAAACAATTCAATTATAAAGGGGTTATAATCAGGACCACAAATGATTTAGAAGGCACAAACATAAAGGGGTAGAAAGATTAGAATATGATAATTCAGAATGTAAAGGATATGGACTCTCAGCCAAGAATTACCTACTCAACAAAACTGAATACAATCCTGGGGGGCGGCAGCAAAATATACCTTTGATGAAATTGTGGACTTCCAAGCATTCCTGATGAACTGAACAGAGCTGCATAGAAACTTTGAGATTTAAACACAGGAGTTAAGAGAAACCTAAAAAGTTAAACACTGGTGAACAATTATAGGGGACTTAACAAGTATAAACTGTTTAATTCAAATATGGGGAAATGATAGATGCATTCCCCAATGAAATCTCTCATCTTCAGGAGTCAAAGATAGAATGGAACTAGAAAAGGCCTGGGAGTGTTGTTTTTCTTTTTTTTTTTTATGTCTTGATGATCTTAAGAAAAAAAAAATGGAAAAAAGGGGGAAGAGGTATACACCGGGGTGTGGAGAAGGAAGGGAAAGAAAGGCTAGGGGAAATTATCTCACATAATCAGATTGTGCCAGTAAACATCTATACAAAGAGGAGGTAATTGAGAGAAGCAGCTGACACCTGCACATAAACACACAGAGGTGGGTACAGAAAAACATTTCCCTTAACAGGGAAATGGGGAAAGGAAAGAAGGAGGAATTAAAAGGAGATTAAGGGAAGGATTAGTAACTCTAAGAATGTTCAAAAAATATTTATAGCTCTTTCTTAGATGTCAAAGAATGGGAATCTGAAGAGGTACCCTGGGGCAATGGGGCAACTGAGGAATGGCTGAACAAGTTATGGAATAGAATATAAGAAATAATGAAGAGGACGTGGTTTCTGAGAAACCTGGGGAGATTTCTATGAACTGATGCAGAGTGAAGTGAACAGAATCAGGAGAATGATGCATACAATGACAATAATATGGTGAAAACAAACAACTCTGAAAGAATTAGGAACTCTGATTGAGGCAATGACCACCATAATTCCAGAGGACTAAAGATGAAACATGCTACTTGCTGCCTGATAGAGTGGTGAAGGACTCAGTATGCAGAATGAGATATATTTTTTCGAAAATGGCCAAAGCAAAAATTTGTTTTGCTTCTCTATACATTTTTGTAGTAAGTTTGTTTTTCTTTCATTCTTTCCCATGGAAGTGGGGGCAGTGTTGGAGTGGAAAAGAAGAATGGAAGGAGAGAAAGCAGAATTTTGTTCTCTCTCCCTCCCTCTCTCTCAATCTCTCTCAGTCTCTCCTCTCTCTCTCTCAGTCTCTCTCACTCTCTCAGTCTCTCTCACTCTCTCAGTCTCTCTCACTCTCTCTCTCTCTCTCTCACACACACACACACACACACACACACACTTTTAAAAAAATTTCTCTGAAAACTGGAACAGCTTGAAGGGTCCAGGATAATAGTATATGCCGGTAATTCTGGGGCCAGCTTCTAACTGGCCAGAATCCTATTTGCCCAGCAATAAATGTTTTTTACCAGAACCAGTAAGTTATGGAGCTAAGCTTGAATGTATATCGCTGAAAATACAGAGAAAAAATTAGAGATACCTCAAACTGAAGTACTTTTTTAGAAAATAACAGTAACAATGTCCTCAAAGTTGCCACATAATAAATTTACGAAGAAAATTTAATTTTCATACGCTCTTTTACAAAACACATTCTCTCTTCATTTTATAAATACATTGTGAATGTGTAAAGGGTCCAAGATTTTGTCCAACATCTATCTATATGTGGCCTCCTCGCCACTTTACTTACAAGATTTGCAAAGGAAAAATACTGCCCCCCAAAAGGGCATGTACAAAGCCAGCATCTTTCTCAATGATTTACTGAAAGCAGCAGCTCGTTTTAATAAACCCATCTCAAAACATAAAATTGATTGAACCAACTGCTGTGCAGGGGGCATACATCACAGCTGATCAAAATCATTCAAGACTTTTATTCTTACAGAATCTCTTTCAAGCTTGAAGAGGGTTTTTCCCCTACTCTAATTACATAGGGTAACAAAATAAAATTTTCTTTAAGATATGCTATAAAAGTACTAAACCATTAAAACAGCAAGCACCCAAAGAAGATTTTTTTTCCATGCTAAATCATAGTTAATTTAAATGATGCTTTCCGGCCAAGAAACCACTAATCGATTTTCCAGTCAAGCATTTATTAAGTGCTTATTATGTGCCAGGCCCTGTGTTAAGATCCGGGAATATAACTAGAAGGAAAAAATCTCTGTCTTACCCTCAAGAAGCTCACAGTCTCATGCAAGGGAAAACATAAAAACAAATACGTATAAACAGAACAAGTAAAGCATAAATTGAGGTAATCTCAGAGAGAAAAGCTAGGCATTATATTCTAGAAATCACTTTGGTTACTAAAATTAAGACTTCAGAACAGGTAAAGTAAAATTGTCGCTAAATACTGCTATATACCTTTCATTATTTAGAAAAAAATTTAAATATAAATAATCCTCCACATAATTATATAAATGTATTGTTAAATGGGAATATTTTTCCATATCTGAAAACTTAATTTCTTTATAACAGACATAGACTGTTTTACTGATAAACAAAGAATTTCAGTCTGCCATTGCATGTTATGTGAGGCTTTCATTTGTATTTTTATAATAAAGTAATTTTATAGTATTTATGTCACAATGAAGGA
Organism: Phalanger gymnotis; assembly: GCA_028646595.1. Taxonomy (NCBI): domain Eukaryota; kingdom Metazoa; phylum Chordata; class Mammalia; order Diprotodontia; family Phalangeridae; genus Phalanger; species Phalanger gymnotis. The sequence continues at coordinate 27,373,145 of CM053623.1, read as the reverse complement.
CAAAGATAAGCCAACTGTTTAGATTCCTTGCCTTTATGTTGTGGCTTTGATCACTAACAATGCAGCCTGAACAGCCAACAGAAGGCTGACATTTCATAAAATATGCAGTGATAAAAACTAATACTGTAGCATCTGGGAGCGATATATAAAATGCAGAAATACACCTAATAACTGTGATCTTAAATTACAAGTTAGTAAAAGCAAAATAAAAAGCATACCTAAAATGAAGAAAGAGAAGCACAAAAACAGATCTTAATCATACTTTATCCTAAAAAACCAAGTTTAATAAACAATACAAGTGATTGAGTTTATGATGCTTTCTTTAAGAATTTCACTGATTCTCCTGATCTCAAAAGCTATTGGCCTTCCAGAAAAAGTATCCCTTTTGTATATTGTTAGCATTAAAAAAAAAAACTTACTGAAATATTATCAGGAGGCTAAAATACAATCAGAAGAAACTGCTTTTCTCCAAAAGCACAGAAAATCAAACAGTTAATGTACCAGTGAAGATTCATTCAGTAGGAGTCCATAAACCATGACCAAAAGGAGAAAAAAAATTGTAATAATCTACAGACATAAGTTTTTCTTGAAGACATCATTTTAGATCCCTATTTTAAAATCATTAAGTCTTTCACACAAAATTAGCAAAAGTTCAATGCTCTCTAAATATTTTTAACTCTGATTAGGAACTTTTTTTTAGAAATTGGAGAGTAAAAGCTAATTATATTTATTATTATAATAGTATTTAATTTCAAATTACACATCAAAATCCAAGTCTATTTTAGTAACTTTTTCTATATTAGTGTAAATAAATGCAAAATAAAAGCCATATTCAGTGCTTCAACAACTCTGAAGTACACTTTGACCAAAAAAAAACCCAACACACACACACACACACACACACACACACACACAATAACTGCTAAGTATGTGGGAGGCAACTGTCCTAGTGCTTATAATTAGCATCTGAATTTGGGGATTTCACTGCTTAATGCACACCCACCTGCCTGTTATTCTTACCATGGCTTTCTATGTCATTTAATGGAGATAAATACTCTTTTCCCACCTCATATTTACATCAACGCCATTAAATTTTCTTAAGCTGTTAAAATAGGTTAAACAGCAGTCTCAACATCACTCTTCATCTCCCACTGGACCAAAAACAGCATTATCAGACTGAGGATAGATGAAGGCATATTTACATTTATAATGTTACTAACTATAACATTTATGTAAATTGTGATTTCCATATTTGCAAATATAGCTTTTCATTTTCATTGAATACTTTGCTAATATTTAAACATTAACATTGGCTATTAGAAAGGAAATCTAAAAAGGACCGAAAAAAAGCCCATGACATACAAAGATGCTATCTGAACCTAGAATAGTAATTTAGAGCAAAAGACTTTCTTCTAAAAGAATCACCTAACTTGATTCTAATTTTGCTTATTCTCTCCAAAAGATGGCTGAAACAAAGTTCTTCAAATTGTGATTACTCTCTACACAAGAAAGCTGAATTATGTAAACAAAGTTCTTAAGTTTGTTCCCAAAGAATGTCATTTTATTATGTTTTAATACCATTTCCCAAATTTCATATGCATTTATTCTTATACCAGTATTGTTTTAAGGTCATTAAGATACTATTACTTCTTTTGATACATACATTTTGTTTGATTTGCCTAGCTCACTGAGGAGATTACAAGTTTTGAAAACTGCTGTCTGTGTGCAGATTTATAAACAGGGAATAAATGCTCTCTAAGGACAAGAATGCCTCATAGTAGGTGCTTAATAGTGCTTAGAATTGATTAACAAAACTTTCAAGAATTTCCTACTTTACTAAAAGAGATAACACCTAATCAAAGTAATGTTGGTCAACTGTTAAACAATTATAGCAATATTTCTTCAATTTGTTGTTGACAATGGTCTCTAGAGTTTCAAAATTTATAAAGTTGAAAGAATCTATTCAAGAAAGCAGAAGGTATTTTTTCTAAATATATTTAAGAGATTTGTTATAACCTGTTCATTTATTTTCTTTGTTGCCTTGGCTTTAATTATGCAAAAGGCAAATTGATCAAGAGAGATGTTCTTTTTTACTCTTAAAATGTATAATGCAGTTAAATTTTTAAATTTTAAAGTATACAGTTAGGATGAAAATAAACCACATATATTATCTTAGTCTCAGTTTCCCCCACTTGTATCACAGGAATCGTTCTATGTCTCACTAAATTAAGCTTCATTTTTAAGGATGAAAGGTTGTGCAATGGAGCAAAAAAAAAAAAGAAGAATGAGCAGAGAATTCCTGATTATGTAACCAGTAAGATAGAAAATTAGACATTTTCTACACTCCTCATTAGCTCTCAGAAAACCCACAAAAAGAGGACTTCCAGTGGTAGAAAAATTACAGCTGAATTCTCAAGATAATAAGTAAAGGGGCCCAACAAGGTAAGAACTACAGTATAAATGAACAAGGGAGAATACTAAATCAGGATGCCTTCATTCAGCACCCCCAAGGCTCTGGTTCTCCAGCAGGTATATAAACCATTCCACAGACTGATACTTTGGGATATACTCAGTGACTCTTCTCATGCTGCATTGTTTGCTAGTATATTCCACCCTTTTTCTTTGCCTTCTCGAATGCTGCAACAAGCAACAGGCATCAATTCTCGCCAAGGAAATGAGCAGAAGAACAAAACCAGAGGATGAAAATTAAGCATGTTGCTCTCTGGGGTGGCACTAGGGTTAGGGAAACCTAAGAATGCAGAGGATCTAACTGGAAGACACACATCCCATTAACCTCCCAATCCTGTAAAAAGCAGCAGAAACGGATTTAGCCCAGCAAAAGAACCAAAGACACAGGGAAGTGGAACAAGGGTCAAGGTAAATAGCTGCACTGATCTTGAAGGAAAAAGGACTGGAATTCAGCTGTAGCCAGTGCTAGCCCACCAGAAGCTATATGGGATAGGGTCTCAAGTCAGGGAAAAGTAAATTCCTGGTGCAAGAGGCTAAGAAAGCCTTGTAGTCCAGCTCAGGGAGTAAACTTAACTTAAAGGGGAGAAGGGAGGAGTAGTTAAAAAAAAAAAAGTAAGGAATAGGAAATATAAGAGGAAAAAGGCTAAAACAACCAAAGATCTCAAAAGGAATAAAATTGTGTTACAAATTGAGAATAAAAAAATAACAAGCTATTAATGTTAGAAGGGAAAACAGTATAAAATCTTCCAAAAGATTACAAACTTCTCCGTGTAACTATAAAACAGAGCAATAACAGCTAAAACAGAGCTATATGTAACTATAAAACAGAACTATAAAAACTGAACAAAGACATAATGAAACATAGAATTCTGTGAGTTCCCCAGAGAATCACAGAAGGATGTTCCGGAAAGATTCAAGAGAAGCAGAACCTTAAAAGAATAAGCTCATAGAGAATAAATGGCAGTTTGCACAGCAGAAATAATTAAGGTAATAGAAAGACCTGAATATACATTGGCAAGGGTCTCCAAAAAAAAAAAATCGAGGGAGAACAACTGGATTAGAAACACAAAAATACCGAAGAGAAGGATAAACTAGAAGAGAAGAAGCAAAAAGCAGTAATAGTAAAGAACACGTGATCTATATGAAAGCACATCCACTGGTCAAGCCAACCTAAGAATCACATACCTACAAAAGAAAAGGGAAAGTTGAAAAGCCAGAATACCATAATGAAAGAAATCAAGGAAGAAAATGACCTAAGCATCTGAATACAGAAAACAAAAACCCAATTTGAAAGAACTCTCAGATCACTCACAGAAAAACAACAACAACCAAAAACCCCTATAAACCAAATACCAAAAGGCAGTGATTCATTCTCAATTGGGTATGGAAATCTACCTTACCTTGCTGGAAAGCAGGAGGAGATAAGAGAGGGGGGATAACAGAAGTGATGGCAGATTGGGGAGAGGGGTAATCAGAAGCAAACACTTTTGTGGAGGGACAGGTCAAGAGAGAGAATGGAATAAATGCAGGGAAGGACAAGATAGAGGGGAATGTGGTTAGTCTTTCACAACATGAATGTTACAGCAGTGTATTGCATGGCTACACATGTATGACCTGAATCAAACTGCTTGCTTTCTCAATGAGGGTGGTTGAGGAGGGAGGAAGGGAGAGAAAGAACATGGAACTCAAAGTTTTAAAAAAATGAATGTTAAAAAAACTTTTTGCATGTGACTGGGAAATAAGATGTATAGGCAATGGGGTACAGAAATCCATCTTACCCTACAGGAAAATAGAGGGGGCGGGGATGGGAGAAGCGGATTGACAGAAGGAGGGGCAGATTGGGGAAAGGGATGGTCGAGGTACACGGTGTCCTGGGGAGAGGGGAGAACTGGAGAGAAAATTTGGAATTCAAAATCTTGTGGAAGTGAATGTTGAAAACTGAAAATAAATTATATATAAAAAAAGAAAAAGTCAGTGATCAAATCAAACGATTTCAATGACAAAATAAAAAAATTCTATAAGAAACTAAGAGAAAAGAAGAAATTCAATAAAACCAGACTATTCTGCGCCCATCAGAAACCAGAGAATGGAATGGAATAATAAATTTCAAAAGGGAAAAGAGCTCAAGACACAACACAAAATGACATACCTCTGTAAAACTAAGCCCAGTCATCAATGAAAAAAGATATTCAATAAGAGAGAATCATTTAAGGAATTCCTACCCACTCCTCCCACCAAAAAAACCCAACAGACAGGTGCAGGTTATTCAACTTACAAACATCAGAAACACAAGAAAGGCAAAAAAAAAAAAAAAAGCCCAAGGAAAGAATAAGTAATTATATAAATTACCCCACCTCTGGAAAATATTAAGAGAAAAAACTAGAAAGGGAAAGATAATTTCTTTTTCGGTTTTTCTTTTAAGAAACGACAGGAGGAAAACGAGAAATTTCTTTCTAAAAGTACACAAGGGGATTAAGATGAAAAAAGAATTTTAAAAAATAGAAGTGACAATGGAGGAATAGACCTGAAACACAGTGGATAGACAGATGGATGAATGGACGAACAGACAGATGGACGGACAAGAGAAGCATTTATTTAGCCCTAGTGCCAAGCACTGTGTTAGGTGCTGGAGATTCAAGTAAAAGCATGCTGGACAGTCTCAGATCTAAAGTAGATTACATTCTAATGGGAGAAGACAACATATAAAACAGAGACTGGAAGTAGGGGGAGGAGGTGGTCTGGGATAAACACTCCATGAAATAGCTAGAAATGTCAGACAAAGTTCAATTTTCTAGTTAAGACAAAATGAAAGTGATAGTCCTAGGAGAGAAGTCATAGCTGGAGATGTCTCAGAAGTGCTATGGCAACCTAAAACTGAGCAAGATGAAGCTCAAGGTGAAGAAGTGGAGTCAAATTTTCCAAAGAAAATTTTTCCAATGAAAATGAAGCAGAGATGATTTCCAGAGAAGAGAAAACAAGACTAGAAATTCCCAGGAAACTCTGTGGAGGCCTAGGATAAAGCAAGATAATGCAGAAACTGATCTACCAGAATACACTGTGATTCCAGGGATGGTACCCAATTTTCCAGGGAGAAGGGAATAAAGATTAAGGCCCAAAAGTGGCCTATGTTTCTGATGTTTGCAAACCAAAGGATTTAAGAGGTACACCTAAATCCCATAAGGCCTCTGTAAATGAACCAATGTCTTTTGTTATAAGGAATGACTCTCTGGAAGGGAGAAGGGGGTGGGGGGTGGGGGTGGGAATCTACATTATATAAAACCAAATCAATAAAAAAAATTAAGAGTAAATATTAATTAGCAGGTTAATAGATATACCTACCTTGAGGCAGCTAGGTTACTCAGTAGATAGAACACTGGGCCTGGAGTCAGAAAGATCAGATAGATCTGATCAAATCTGTCCCCAGACATTTATTAGCTCTGTGAATCCAGGAAAATCAATTAATCTTTGTTTATCTCAGTTTCTACCACTGTAAAATGGGAATAAATAACAGCAGCTACCTCAATGGGTTGTTGTGAGAATAAAATGAGATAATATTTGAAAAGGGCTTAGTACCATGCTGTGGCACACAATGGGTGGTGTGTCTGCGCATTTTATCCATAAGGCAAAAGAAATGTGGCAGAGTGGATAACACAAATGTAAGTATTTGAGATAAGAATGAAAAAAGATATCTTAATTTTATTTTTATTTTTTGCTCAAATAATTCAATCTACATTTAGTAATAGTATCTAATTTGTGGAATGCATTGGAAGATATCTCATATTAAAAAGCGACTATCTATATAAGGTACGTAATTACCCTAATTACTACTTTACCTGAGGCTCTTAACAGAGAAAGATTTCCTCCACAGCACTGGGATAATTTCAGAAATGTACCTACTGCTTTAATAAGGTTTCAAATCAATACCTGTCTACTTGCCCCTCCCCTGCCATAAAAGGTATGCCAAGTCAAAAATGAGGAATGTTAACTGATCTTAAATTATCATTTACTTTGGATTTGGATTGCCTAGTACACTATTACGTAACACTGCTTGCAGTCTAATAGGACCATACACAAGAAATAGCGTGGCTTCAAATTCACTGACAAGTTACTTCTCATCTATGGCTCTTCACCTGTGAAATGAAGAGAATAACTCCCGGGATGTTATGAAGAGCTTTCTGTAAAACTTGAGGTACTGCATAAATGCAAGTTGCTGTTATTCTCTCTTGAAGTATTATCTCCTTGGGTAGTTTTTAAAACCACTTAACCAACCCCAACCATCTACCTCCCCTGTTTAAGGCAGAGCGGACTAGTTGAGAGCAGGGAAGGAAATGAGGAAGCGCGCTATACTTCTTCTGCTGTTGGCAACGTCTGCATTAATCTGAGAAGTCACATTAACTCATCGTAGAGAGGGCTGCGTGTCTTTCTAGGGTTCTCTACAATGGTCTTCACAGAGCAACTTCACTAATCTATTTGAAACGGAATGATTCATTGCCCAGAATGTTGCTGTACAACAAAACCTGCTGAATAGCAGAAACTTACAACCTCACAGGAAACGAAGAAAGGTGTGTAAAAACTCTGTACAGACACATGCGAGATGAGTAAGTGTGCAAAAAATCAGCAGTCATGGACAGATGTATTAGACATAATTTTATCATGGAAACTGAGTCTGGCAGCTTTCCTCTCCTAAGCCTTGGGTGACAGTTTGTACACAACACATTCTGTCTGTAGCCACTTGGTTTCCCTACATAGATTCCCAGGCAAACGTCTTCTGAAAAGCTCCTGTAATATTCTAGGGCTGATGAAATCAGCACAATGTTGAAACAGAGAGAACTTTATCATCTATAATAAACAAAGAGAGAACTTTATCATCTAACACTCATCAAACTATAGCCCAAGGGCCAACTATAGTCTGCTGCCTTGTTTTATACCCCAAGGAACTAAGAATGGTCTTTACACGTTTAAAATCTAAAAATAAATACAACATAAATACAAAAAAACAAATATAATACTTCGTGCAAAAAATGTAAAAACTATTTGCTTTGAACTTAATTTTAACATTTTTAGATCATCCTTAGCTCTGCCCAGTATAAAAACAGGCATTTGGGCAACGTGGGATCTAAAAGCAATCACCTGAACAATTTCTATCGGCTGCTGCCTGTGGACTCCTTTAGACTTTCCCAGCATGCTCTCCTTCCTCAGAAAACTCAGCACTCAGAAATCTCATTCTCCTACAAGACTAAATCTGCCTGGTCCTCACATCTCACTAGGACCCACTGCACCTATGATTAGAGCCTCTGGCAAGAGGCAGGGCTTTGATGTAAGAAAGGGGCTCAACGCAATCTTTTCTTCTTTTCCGACCAACTCTACCACTATCAGAACCTGGGCCAGTTATCTGTCCAGAATCTTCCTGTCCCTTCTGCCACTTCCACTCACGTGTGGTCTCCTCCATTACGTTGTAAGTCTCTTAAAAGCAGGGATTGTCTTTGATACTTTACTTCTATTTATATCCCCAGCACTTAGCATGGTGCCTGGCACATAAGAAGAACTTAAAAAATGTTTACTGACTGGATATTGCTCATAACATTCTCCAGGACGTTGGTGAACATATTTAATGAGCATATTTTTTACTGATTTTATGCTTTCATCAAAGTATCTTAGTTATGAGCTCAACCTAATCTATTCGAGAGAGACTGTAGTTGGAAGACCACTTTAAGATTCTACAAGATCAGCTGCTTTGGGGGAGAGGGGTAATGACCAAACAATAAACATGATGAATATTGTATTTTCTAGCCATTTGAGGGGAAAGATGTGGTCTGCTATAGAAAATTTGCTTTCAAATTGTTTCTTAACCCTGTTCCACTTGCAAATTTCCATCAAGGATACCTTCAATATATGCATAGACCAATGCATTAGACCCTTTCTTAAGATGAGAAAACAGGCCTGTGGATTAGCAATTCTTAGAACCTTTAAAGCCAGTTTAAAACAAAATAATGTCATATGTGGTCTTTCCAATTCATTTTCAATCTGACCTTCTATTAATTATTGGAAGTCAGTCCCTCAGTACAATACTACTTTGGAGCCAGGAAATAGACATAACAACTACAATAAAGTAAACAGAAAGAACGAACTCAAAACAACAGAACTGAATGTTTTGAAATTAGTATGACTAAGCCTCCTTTTTCTTGTTTTAAGAGAATGCTGGTCATGATTTTCAAGTCTTCTAAACATTTTGCAAACAAACAGCTAAACTTATATTTCTTGGACTGTTATGACTCTCCCCTTGGCAAAGGAATCAAGTATTTGAAAGTTTAGATGGTTTCTGTGCTCTTTTTACCCCCTTGCCATAGTAATGTTGTATTATTGGTTAAACTTCTCTAAAAAAGAGTGATAATCAGAATCAGTTTCTTAACTTTTGCTCATTTCCCATTTTTCTGCAATAACAGATTAAAGAGATTGATTTGGAGCTATAACTTGTCATTTTTTGACAAATGCTCTGACTAGTCTATGAGGTACCTAAACAAAGACAGCTAATGAGATATTTCCTGTCTATGAAAATAAAATCAATTTCATGTTCTGTGATTTCGTTTGGTATTTGCCATGTCTTATTTCATGAGGTGTTGAGCGGCCTGTGGCTGCTTCATTTCAAAAAAAAAACCTCACAAACCTGATCTAACTGTTCACTGTATTCCTATACTCTGACATTATGATCTCATCAAAGTAGAGAAACACTGCCAACAATGGAGGTCTTGACACGTCTATATACACATGCCTATCCTGTGCAGTTCTCAGCAACATCCAGCAATTTATTAAGCACTTACTTAGCAGAAACTGGGTTAAGACCTAGGGATACAAAGAATGGCAAAAATGTGGTCCTGGTTCACCTCAAGGAGCTCACATGCTAATGAGGAGACAACATGCAAACACAGAAAATAGATGGAACATAGGCACGAAGTAGTAAAGGGGGGAGGGAGAGAGAGACCAGGAAAAGACTTTCTGTAGAAGGTAGGATTTGAACTCAGTCCAGAAGGAAGCCAGGGAGAACATGAGGAAGGCATGAAATGAAAAGGAGGCAGAAAATATACAATAACAGGAAGTAGGCCAGTGTAGATGGATCACAGAGTATTGTGAAGGAGATTAAAATATAAGAAGCATGGACTTCAGGAACAGCTGAGTTCAAATCTAGCCTCTAGAGGGGTGACCTTGGGCAAATCACTTCACATCTCTTTTCCTCAATTTCTTCAACAATAAAATAGGGATCGCAATAGCACTTAACCTTCCAGGGTGGTTTTGAGTATTAAAATGGAAATAACTTGTTAGTCTAATGCCTGGCACTCTGTAAATACCTCCCTCCCTCTATATTCTTTTGACCCATAAGACACCAGCAGAGCACCCAGGCTGTGTTCTGCATTGAATGATCTCCAGGCCCAGTTCAGATATTTCATCCTGTTTCCTTGGTGACACCCTTTACACTGATTCTGCCACATGATTCTCTATTCTCTGTGTTACAACTTATTCATACCTATCATGTACTTCCCCACTGCCCTCAGTGGAGTTGAGGGTAAGCCTCGACTGATTCCAAAAGCAAATTTTTACAACTGTATTTTTCTTTATTTTTTTCAGCCAAAACACAACACTACAAAAAGTTACCTCCCAACTCCTCCTTAAAGGCCAAAAATTCAGGCACATATCTGACAAGAACTTTTCACCTAATATCTGGTCAGTGAAAAGAATTGAGGTTAATGTTTCATTTTTAATGTCACCTGCAGCCAGTGACTGTTTTTTCTAATGCAAGTGACAGATAAACAGAAAACACTCCCACGATGGCACACAAAGCACCACATACTCTAAGTGCATTTTATACCAATTCAATTTCTCAAATGGATAACCAATGTTCCTACTAATCTGCATTAGAAATGGAGCGGAGCATGAAAATCGTTCTGATGCACAGGCTCTGTTCCTATGTTTGCTATAGGGAGTATACAAATTCAGCTGCAGTGCAGGTTAATACAAGATACACTTCCTGGGAAGAAGCAAACTCTTCTATTGGGGTTTTTAAAAATTATTTTAACATTTTTATTCAAAATTTTGAGTTTCAAATTCTATCTCTCCCTTCTCCCCTCTCTAGGATGGTAAGCAATCAGGTATGGGTTATACATATGCAATTATGTAAAACATCTCCATATTAGTTATTCCATACAAGAAGACTCAAATAAATAAAAAAGTAGAAGAGAGTGAAAAATAATCTGCTACAGTCTATATTCAATCAATATCAGTTCTTCCTCAGAGAGTGGAGAGCATGTTTCCTCATTAGTCTTGCATCACTGTATTGCTGAAAAGACCTAAGTCATTCACAATTCCTCATTGAACAATAGTGCTGTTGTTGTGTACAATGTTCTGGTTCTGTTCACATCATTATGCATCAGTTCATGGAAGTCTTTTCAGGTTATTCTCAAGTCTGCCTGCTCATCATTTCTTACAGCACAATAACATTCCATTACAATCATATACCACAGCTTGTTTAGCCATTCCCCAATCAGTAGGTATCCTTTTGATTTCCAATTCTTTGCCACACAAAAAAAACTCCTATAAATATTTTCGTACAAATAGGTCCTTTTCCTTTTTTTGGATACCTTTGGGATATAGATCTCACAGGGGTATTACTAGATCAAAAGGTATGCACAGTTTTTTGGCTCTTTGGGCATAGTTCCAAGTTGCTCACCAGAATGGGTGATCAATTCACGACTCCACCCACAGTGCATTAATGTCCCAGTTTTCTCATAGCCCTCCAACATCCAACATTTTCCTTTTTTTGTCATATCAATCCCTCATAGGGGTGAGGTGGTATTCTTAAGGCTTTATAGGAAAATCTTCAGAGACCTCCGGATATAAACATATGTATAGCTACACAGGTGTAAATGCTACAAACACATAAACACTGCATTTCTATGCGTATGGTGTTTTGTTATTGTTCTGAAGGGGACCAATGACATCATGAGGGTGATGTCTTGGCTTGCACGTGCATAGCTATGCAAGGTCATCAGCCTCAGTCTCACCTCCAGTCACAGGAGTCCAGTGGCAAAACAAAAGTCAGGAAGACTAGTGATGGCCCAGGATGCAGTGGATGACCTTGACCTATCTAAATTAAGGTCTTCCCCAGGTTTCAGTTTGTCTGAGGTCACATTCATTCACTGACTAAAGGCTAGGTAAAAATTGAAACAAAAGATGGCCCAATTTACCACCACGAAGACATCAAGCTTCAGGGGGAAGAAGCTCAAGTTTGCAATTGGGGGGGGGGGGGGGAGAGGAAGGAAGGGAGGGGGAAAGAGAGGGAAGGAAGAAATCATTTACCAACTTCTGTTTGAATTGGCAGGCTGGGTCCCCAAAGGGCAGCTACTAACTACTACTATCAGATAACATGGTAAAGACAGTTACTTCTAGTAGCTATAGGCCAGCTAGGTGGCACAGTGGTTGTGTATACACATACACACACACATTAACAGATAAATCTATGGTTAAAATGGGTCACCTTTTTTCTTGCAATCAACACATACCACCTGGCAGCAGCTCAATATAGAGTAATGTCACCTTCTCCCCCTCTTTTATCTCTACCTTCAACAGAGAATGAAATAGAACATGGGCTCATGGATAGACAGATGTTAGATAAAAGAGTATGTCTGCAAAGACAGTTCTAAAACCAAGAAGTTCAAGCCATGAAAAGGTACATGGGGAACAAAATACATCAAATCACTAATTAGTGAAATACAAAATAAAGCAACTATAGCTTCCCTCCAGCTCTGAAATTCACACGCATAAAATACCCTCTGACAAGATGTCCAGGCCGTCCAAAACTCATTCCTCTCCCATACTCCCAGGCTGAGTGTCTTTGTCTCTTCCCTTCTCCTCCAGCTCCTGTTAGTGTCTTTTTCTGTGTAGTTTTCCTCCATAAAAATGTAAGCTTCTTTTTTTAATTGTTTTTTTTGGGGGGGTGGCAGGGTAATTGAGGTTAAGTGAATTTCCCAAGGTCACACAGCTAGTACATGTGTCAAGTGTCTGAGGTCGGATTTGAACTCAGGTCCTCCTGACTCCAAGGCCCGTGTTCTACTCACTGCGCCACCTAGCAGCCCCAAAATGTAAGCTTCTTAAGGGCAAAATTCCCTTCTTACAGAGTGTTTGGTAAAAAAAAAAAAAAAAAAGGTACTTGTTAAATGCTAGCTGACTGACTGAACCGACCAACTATAAAATTCTGTCTCACATCCATCAGTTTGGCAAGGGTTAAGAAAAAGGAATGTGCCAATCACTGGAAGAGCCGTGGGAAAAGACACACTAACTCAGTGGAAGAAGAGCTGAAATGTCCAGTGATTCTATAAAGCAACTGGATACATACTGACAACATCTCTAAACTGAATCCTCTTAGATCCAGCGATACCTCTACTTGGCGCACAGCCCAAAGGGATCAAAGAAAAAGGACAAAGACATTTATACAAAACCATCTGTAGAAGTGGGTTGTTTTGTTTGGGAGGGGGGAGAGGAAGAAAGAAGTAAAAATAAAGTGGGTCTCATCAACAGGGAAATAGATAAATTATGATATATGAATATAAGATATCATTACACTTTAAGAAATGATGAAAGGAACAAATTTAGACAAATCTAAGAAGACTCATAAGAACTGATGCAAAATGAACCAAATAGAATAACATATGCAATAATTGCAACATTGTCAATAAAAACAAACTTAAAAGACTTAAGAACTTTGATTAATGCAATGACCAACCATAACTCCAGAGAAGCAATGATGACACATATTACCCCAATGCTTGACAGAGAGGTGGGAACCCATGGTACAGATTAATATATACATTTTTGAACATAAGAAAAATAAAGTATTAGGTTTATCATTCATTAAATAGGATAAATCTACCTTATGTATTTGTGAAAAGAAGATATGCCGAAATAGAATTTCATCCATAAGGCAACTAAGCTATTAATCAAACAACAAATAGCACCTGCTATTTACCAGGAACTACGTTGGGATATTATGAATTTACAAAAAAAAATCCATCCCCTTCTTTTAAAAGATTACAATCAAGTAGGAAAGATAAGGTAACTAGCAATTTAAGGCATTATGTGTCAAGTGGCAAAAGCGGGAGGCCTGTAGTCAGTAAGACCTGAGTTAAAATCCAGCCTCAGGTATTTAGTAGCTGTGTGACCTTGGGCAAATCATTGTACCACTATTTGCCTCAATTTCCCCATCTGTAAAATGGGGATACTAATGACACCTACCTCCCAGGGTTATTATGAGCACTCACTACGGTGCCAGCACGTAGTAAGCGCTATATAAATGTTAGTCATCATCACCATCACCATCATCATAATCACCATCA
>CM053623.1:27338661-27358795 GCA_028646595.1 Phalanger gymnotis | reverse complement strand
CATCACCATCACCATCATCATCACCATCATCATCATCACCATCATCATCACCATCATCATCATCAATCACCATCATCATCATCATCACCACCATCATCATCATCACCACCATCATCATCATCATCACCACCATCATCATCATCACCATCATCATCATCATCATCATCAAGAATAAGCCACTTAAGACCCACAAGATTTCAGAGGAAGCAGGGACTACTCTGCAGCAACATGACCAAGTAGGCTGAATTCAAAGCAATACAGAGGCTGCATTAAGGCACTTTTGAGGGCACAGAGACCTATCATAGTTTCCACTTCTGTATGACCTGCCAACATCAGCACAGTTACCAGCATTTAGCACAGTGCCTGGCACACAAGAAGCACTAAATAAATACTTACTGCAGTGTAAGCTAAGTAATCGATACTTAATTTCCATTTAATTACTGTTAAGATTACTTACTTATTCTACAAGAAGCCAATAGACTTGTGATCTTTTAAAACTAATACAAGACTGTACATTCATCTTAACTCTAGAATAGTTGTCCACAGTCCACCATGGACTATGAAACACTATATAAATATGAATTAATATTGTTGGTGTTGATGGCATTAATATTCAAAAGAAACTCCAAGACATTACAGAGATATTCATAACTTAATTTAGACTAAGGGTAAATAATAAAATATTATTTCCTGAAACTAATTATGGTTCTTAAGATTTTATCCCCAAATCATAAGATACTTAAATAAAATGGCTTTTTACCTATTCTCTAAAGAGAATTATTCCCTAAAACATACAGAAGTATTTATCCTCTAAAACACTGTAAAATTTCCTACAGGTAACTATTACCAAGCACAATGAGCCAGAAATGCAATGTTATTCCAGATTTCTAACCTTTTGTTTAAATCAAATTAAGTTACATTCCCTTGTTTTTTAAAATACCAACCTTATTTCTCAAAAATGAAGCACTTTAGAATAACTTGGAAAGTTCTTAGCCTGGCTTTATTTTCTGGATATGGTATGAAAAAGGGAAAAACTCAAAAACCTAGACTTGCCTCACTAAATAAATTAATTTGAAACCAGAATTGGAACCAAATATACAAATCTGTAATATAATACTTAGAATATCCATCTGCCAAAAAAAGTTATAAAAATACCTGTATCTCAATATATTATTCCCCATAGGTATTTTTAAAGTACTTTCATATATTAGCTAAACATAATAGGAAGACATGGGAATAATTGCATTTTTAAAAATACAATAATGTTACAAATACAATTGCTAATATTATTTAAATGTAGTAAATAAAAATTGGCTTAATTTAGTTCTAGCCAACAAGATGACCTATATATTTTAAAAACTGATGTGCTTTTTCCTGAAACTTTTAGAACATATGTCATTGAATCACAAAAACAACAGAACAAACTTTCATAACTCTATATTTAAATCTATTATTTGTTAGTAAACAATTTAATTCAAAATATATGTCATGATCTCTGAAAGACCTTCTCTCACCTGTGATGTAATTAAAAAAAAAAAAAAAAGGTTAGGCTTTCATTGAACTGCATGATCTTTTAAATTGACTTATAATGCTAAATTTCACCTATGCCTGATATATAAGCTAAAGGGAAATATACTGATTGATCCACAAGAAAGAATAAGAACTTAAGATAAAAATTAAAAATAGGAAATCTAATAAAATCAGAATGAAATAATTATATAAATAAAATATTTAAATTTTAGAGGCAAAGTTATTAAAAAAGTAAAATTACTTTTCTAAAAAATATATATAATATTCTAGTCTTAAAACACAAATCTAATCTTCAAATCTCTGAATCAAGATTAGATATTATTCCCTTTAAAATCTTTTTAAGGTTTTCCATTTAACATATATGTCTAAAACATGGCTGTTTTCCAATTCTAAGTGCAGTTTACAAAAAAGTAATTTATTTTACTATGCATCACCAATTTTTAAATTAAGGCAGAAACTATGTTTAATCCATGCCAGAACTTTAATTCTTAATATTTTTATCATTTATGCTCCCTCCAAACATTTGTTAGGAAGAAGAAAAACTTCAAGTATTAAGATCTACAGATAAGATTTATTCAGATAATTGGCAAAGGAAATCACTGTCCTATATGACAGCAGGGAAAATGATATAATATTAGGCTATGTCAACTGGCAGAAGTATCAATAATAAAAAGACATGAAGCTGATAAAAACAATTCTAATGTAACTGGATGGAATAGAATGAATTCTAATGCAGTATTTTTTTTTTTGCGGGGGGGAAGGCAGGACAATAGGGTTAAGTGACTTGCCCAAGGTCACACAGCTAGTAAGTGTGTCAAAGTGTCTGAGGTTGCATTTGAACTCAGGTCCTCCTGACTCCAGGGCCGGTGCTCTACTCACTGCACCACCTAGCTGCTCCTAATGTGGTATTTTTAAAGTTGAAAAAATTTAACATCAGAAAAAACTTTCACTCAGCTATTATTTAATACATACTGGATGAATGTACACTGAATCATATCATTTAGGAGCTATACTTAAATTCTAATATGATGAATATCATTTAAAAGAGCAGTACTTAAAAGAAGTATTAAGGACAATTTTACACGTCAGAATTTTCAAGTTTACAAAATGTCTGACAGACGTTATCTTAGTGTCACAATATCCCTTTAAGATAGTGACTCTAAGTATTATCCCCATTTTACACATGAGAAAATACTTCTAAAGGTCAGATGAATTTCCCAGTCATACATTCAGATAAGTAAACACAGGGAGATGTGAAGCCAGGACTTTCTGATCAACACTGCCTACTTCACCGCACTCAGTAATTTACAGGATCCATGTCACACACATCCAGAAGGAACAGAACCATCTTGCAAACCCCACAAAACAAAACTAAAGCGAAGATTACATCAGATCTGCAGATAGTATAATATGAAAAAAAAGGCTGCATAATAACTTAAAAGGAAAGAATAACTCTTAAGTACCCCAAGTGGACTGTCAATTCACAGAAGAAAACAACCACAGACTTCTTTTGTATTTGCTGCTAACCCCACAAAGGGTCTAACATAAGGCACTGTATGGCTTCCCAAGCAATGCTGTTGGCTAATTACATTAATTAGTGGGGGAGGGGAGGAAACTCATGATAGGTTTCATGTAGGAAGCAGCTTTGAGTAGTTAAATTTCCTAAGTCAAGAAAGGAGTAATTTCCAAGAATGGGAGTAGCACGTACAATTAGTATGGCAGTTTGGCTGGAATGTACTGCATGGAAGAGGTGGCAATGGGCAGTACAACAAAAAAGGCAGGTAGGGGGCCAGATTGTGAAAGGCTTTTAATATCAAACAGAGGAGCTATGATTTTATCCTAGACTTATTTCAAAGAGCAGGGAAGTGACACGGTTACGTCTGTGCTTTAGGATTATCCATGCAGCAGCCGAGCGGAAGATGGAGAGGACTTAACTTGAGCTGGCCCACTATTAAGCCTACATTAGGTTGGTGGCCGTGTGAATGAAGAGAAGGAGACTGATTTAACAGATGGAAGTCTAGGGTTAGAATTGGTTTGGGAACTGCTTAGATTGGGGTTGGAGAAGAGAAGAAGACTTGAGATTGGGAGGTAGCTGGGAGACCTTTACATTGGTCTAGGCAAGAGGCAAGAGGCACATGGACTGATTTAAGAGACGTCCAAAGATAGAAGTGGCTTGGGAATTGATTAGAGGGGTAGGAGAAGAGAGAAATGTCTTGAATGGCAATGAGTCTGAACAGTGGACAATGGTACTCTCCATAAAAATAGAGAAATCAAACGAGAGGTGGAGTCAGTGGTGCCAAAAAGAGAGCTTTGTTTTAGAGATGTTGAGTTCTAAAGGATATATACATAATGCAATAAATGTCTAACAGGCAATTAGTAATATGTGACTACACAGAGATGATAGGTAAATCTACTAGAGCTGATGAGACCATATACAATAAGCAAATAAGAGGGCCCAGGCCAGAACACCGGTGTGTTTATCATGCATAGGGATACGTGGGACATGCATGATACTTCAGCAATGCATTCTAAGGAGTGACCAGAGAGGAAAAGGACCAATATGAAGCATTGTCACAAAAACCCATGAGAATATTCAGCAAAAGGGAATGGGTCCACAGCACCAAATGTTGCAAACAGGTCAAGACGAGAAAAGGCCATCAGACCGTATGGCTATAATATCACTAGTCAACGTGGAGTGAGCTATTTCAGGTGAGTGAAAAGAAGAGCAACCATGTTACAAAGAGCTAAGAAGTGGGAGGAAAGGAAGCCCAGACAATGAGGACAAACAGTCTTTTTCTAGGAGTTGGGCTACAAAAGGAAGACATCTGAACAAAGAGAGACTGAGAGAAGGAATGGTAGGGGCGAATTAAGCCTTCTTCCTTTATCATGTGATGGTTCTAATATGAAATATATGGGGTACACCCTGGAAAAGGATTAACACCAGTGCCTTCCCTCTGATGATCACTTCCACTTTATCCTAGGTACACCTTATTTGTATGTAGGTGTTGGCATGCCATCTCCCCAATAAGACTGCTGGCTCCTGGAGAGCAGGGACTATGTTTTGTTCTGTTTTATCTTGTTTGAGGTGGGCGGGGTAAGAAAGGGATTTTCTTTTTGGTCTCAGCACTGAGCTCAGTGTCTGGTAAGTACTAAGCATTGTTGACTGACTCAGAGTAGTATACCTCAAACTATGGCTCGAAGCTCCTGTTTCCCTCCTGCATCCTTAGTTCACTCCCTATGCTTCACCACTCCTGCCTCTTTTCCACCAGGAGGGTCAAGAATGAAAGAAAAAGAGTCAAAGAGCTTTAAGTGAAAGACAAAAGCCCCTGTTTCTGGAGATGGAGGATGCCCCAGTGAATAAGACCCTCCCACTGAAATAGAGCATTTTACCAATGACTCCTCTGCTCACAACACGCCCAAAGGCAGAGTTTGTATACTTTCATTGTTATTAAATCAGATAAAACTTTTTGTCAGTTAAGTATGCCTAGGGCTTTTAACCTCACCAACAAACAAGTCAAGTCAACAAGCTATTATTAGGTGCTTACTATATGCCAGGCACTGTGCTAAGCACTGGGGATACAAATACAAAAGAGAGACAAAGAGAAATCTGAGACCCAAGCACTAATCAGAAATGCTCGGAAAGAGCTAAACGGATGGGTTAAATCTATGAAGATGCTTCAAAATATTTTTTGAAGTGACAATAGTCAAGAAAAATTATAACCTTTTATTGATCTTCTGTTACCAATATACTAGAATTTGGCTAGAAAGTCAAATTCTATTTTATACAATGTTTTATTGAAGATTGTTTTATCACATAGGTTATCAACAATTCTATCAGATGTTAAATTTTGTCTCCTTCAGGATTTGGTTAATATAAAAGTCGGGGTTTTGGTGTAACAACCTACATAAAAAGAGATAAAGAAACTATGGAAAATAATGAGATGAAAAAGAAAAAGAAAAGAAAAGTCCCTTCATCTTCTTTTCATTTCCTCAGCGGGTATGAGTCACCAGCGAACCCTGTCCCAAAGGGAGTGAGAGACTGGGCTAATTTGGCAGGATCACATCCTCATACCTAGAAATAATTAAACAGGAATCATGACATTGGGTTTTTATTAAAGGGAAATGCTATTGCTTTTTCTGTCAACTATCCTATAGACAATCCATTTCCAAATGATGGCATTACAAAATTTTAAAAAGCTGTAACAAGATTCCAGGTTTCTTAACCTCAAAGATACCCACAAAATTTATTTTTACATTTATATGCCTATAAATTAATTCCAGAGCTAGAAGAAATCTTATCAGTCGACTCAATCAAATATTTTTAAGCATTGTGTTAAAGGTAATGATTACACCCCAAAACCGATTTCAAGTAAAAAAAATTAATAATAATAAAATAATATCACTACTGTAAGTAAATTTGGCTATAAAATTAATTTTTAAAAGTTTAATTCAGTTTGCTATGCCAATGCTTTTCATCCAAATACCTGACTTAATAGAATAGTTCTATCTCAGTCACTGAGTCGGTCAATAAACACTTATTAAGGCTCTACAATATGTCAGCCACCAGGCTAAGCACTGGAAATGTAAAGATAGGGTCTCAAGGAGCTCACAATCTAATGGGAGAAAACAAAACATATGAATTTGAAAAGGGATAAAGGAGGGAAATGTGGAACAAAGGAGTATGATGAAGTTCAGGAGTCCAGCAGGGTGGGAAATGATGAAATGGCTGTCCTGGGTATCCTCTTTAAATGGAGAATCTGGGAGCAGCTTTCTGACATCAACACTCTCCAATTAGTAAAATATATAAATACAATTCTAGTAATTAAAAGACAGACTTCAAACATACACACAAGGCTGGGTAAGAGCTGCCAGGGAAAGAGCCTAACGGCGAGTAGTTCAAGTCCTCTGAATGGCTTTTACATCTTTCTGGTCACGAGGGTACCACTTACAGTTCCAATGTACAGAAATCAGACCCTGGTCAGGTAGTACCTAGCAGAATGCCTAAAAGAAAAAAATTAATTTCCAAAATGTTATGAGTGAATGAACTTACTACTAGTGGACAATTTACATTCTTAATAACAAAAGTTTATGGTTATTGCTTATAAGAAATGGTAACTGTAATATCTCCCCTTTTCCTCCTAAGCAGAATGATATAAGAACATATATTCAAAATTTTGGGGGCACACATTTCTCCAGAAGCAGTATTTCCTAATCCAGTTTGCTGGAATGTTTTATTTGTGGCTGTCTCTGACTATCTTAATTGTGCTTTTTGTTCCCTGCAAAAATGCAGGGTCTTACTATTGCTGTATTTAGAATTGTAAATTTCAAAATCTATAAATAAAAAAGTTAAAATAAATAATTTTCAGGAAGCCAGTTCTGATTGTAGATGCAGACTAATGACTTTTTCTATACACATAAAAACTAACAAAAAATGTCCTGAAATCATCTAGAATTTGTTGCTTGCTAATGATTTATACAGAAATTGCATTGTTCCTTTTTAATGATCTATAATCAGTTACTATTAATTATTCAGTAAGAAATTTATATGGGCTAGTTATTATATAGTTCCATTGTCTGTAATCTAAATTCTATAAAATTACATCGATTGGGGTTAGATTTTTAATATTCAAAGGTTCCAACCTGAACTTCATTGTTGATACTGATTTATATCAATGCCACAA
This sequence comes from Phalanger gymnotis, assembly GCA_028646595.1. Lineage (NCBI taxonomy): Eukaryota > Metazoa > Chordata > Mammalia > Diprotodontia > Phalangeridae > Phalanger > Phalanger gymnotis. Next base: position 27,351,584 of record CM053623.1, on the reverse strand, counting down.
TTTTATCGTAAAAAAATCCTTGTATTTTTCATCGGTGATTAATAATAGAACCATAAAATTTTTGAATTCAGAAATCATAAAGTTCATATAATATTATTTTATGAAACAGACTGAAGCAGAATGATACAGAGATTAAGAGCTTTCGAATCTGACTCAGAAGAGATTTGGGTTCAAATCCTACTTCTAGAATTAGCTTTTTATCCCCAGCAAATTCAGAGCCTTTCTGTGCCTCAATATCCTGTTCCTTTAAAGTGGGTATATCTGTAGTAGCTCAAAGCATATCAGTGAAGATCAAATAAGATAATGTACCAAAATCACACCACAAGCCTCAAAGCACTGTTAAATGTCTGGCAATTGCAATGAACACAATTCCAATCCCCACTGATTAAGCATCTACCACAAGTGAGGATAGAATGCACAATAAAAAGGAGAAAAGCTAGAGGACAAACAAGTTCAAATGTAAGAAGGCTCAGTAAAGGGTTCCCTTAGGAGTTTTGTTTGTTTTTTAACCAGAGCAGAGCCTTGGAGGAAATTGGGGATTCTCAGGGGCACTTTAGGAAAGGGACACTCTTGACATGGGAGGAGGGGTAACTTTTGAAAAGGTACCAGTTGAACATAAAGGAACATGATGAATGCTGGAGGGGCTGTGGAAAACAGGGACTTTAATGCTCTATTGGTAGAGCCAACATTCACCCATCTGGAAAGCAATTTGATGCCCCAAAAGCTCTTAAGTTGCACATACTCTTTGATCTATTAATACTGCTATAACTCAAATGGATTGAAGAAAAAAGGAAAGGGAACAAGAATAGGTAATCATGTGTTAAGGCTTTAGTGGTTTAGGGGTGCTTGGCACTCCAATGTTGGGTCCTGATCCAATGAATTCAACTCAAGCCCTCTTACAGCCAATGAAAAAACAAAGTTTATTAAAGATTTGCCATAATGGGTAGGTAGATTCTTCAGGAGCCTGAGCATTTGTGATGCTAATGCCAGCAGGCTAGACTGAATCTAAACTGAGCTAGATTGAATGAGTGCCTCCACAGAGGCAAGATGAGACTTCTATACAGAAAGATTGTGGGAGGGATTGAGGGGTGGTCAAGTAGTCTGGGGTGATTAGAGGAGGGGTTTAGGGAGGGTCTAGAGGAGGAATCTAAGGAGGATCTTGACGGGGCTTGGGTGACTAGAGGTTAGACTCCAGGAACCAAGAAAATGGGATTTTGGCGGGATCAAGAATGGGAAAGAGCCATGGGCAATCTGGAGGTAAAAGACCAAGCAGTCTAACTAGCAAACTACTTAGACTAGTTTAAGGGTAACAGAGACTAGGGCCTAGTGATAATGAAAGGCTTATGGCCTCAGGCGAAGGCCCGATCAAGTAGGAAGATTCAAGCAGAGTTCAAGGGGGCTCCCAGAGGTGGTATCCCATCAGCTCTTTTTGTAGTAACAAAGAACTAGAAACTGAGGAAATGCTTATCAACTGAAGAATGGTTGAATAAATTATGGTATACACAGATAATGGAATACTATGTGCTGTAAAAAATTATCAGGAGGATGGGTCAGAAAAACTGGGACACTTATATGAACTGATGCAAGTTAAGTGATCAGAACCAAGAGAATAATCAATATAATAACAATAATTGTAAAGATAAACAACTCTGAAAAACTTAGAACTCCAATCATCACAATGACCAACCACCATTTCAAAGACTCATGATGAAAAAAAAACACCATCTACCTCCAGAAGGAAAGCTGACGGGCTCAAGGCGCAGACTGAAACATTTTCCTTTCTTTTTAACACAGCTAATGTGGGAACTTGTTTTGCTTAAGTAAATATTATTTGTAATGGGTTTTGTTTTTCTTGCCTTCTTAATGGGTGAAGGAAGGAGAGGTGGAAAGAAGACAATTAGGAATAGAAAATAAAATAATACTGATTTTTTTTTTTTAAGAGAGATGCAATGACTGGTTCAGGGTACAGCAAAGCCAATTTACTTGTAACTCAGAGTAGATGAAGGGGATTAATGTCTAATTAGTGTGGGAAAAGAGCCTGGATCTGAGAGTGAAAGGTTTTAAAAGCCAAGTTAAAGACATTATATTTTTAAAAAGCTAAAGGAAATAAGGAATAGAAGAGAGATACAGTCAGACCAAGGCAGAACTGAATCCAGAGGCAGAGATGGAAATGAAAAACAGTCTCCGGACTGTTATTACAAGGTTTTTTTCCAAGATGTCAGTAAGCAAAGTCTACAAATTACTGTCCTCATCCGACATATCTAATCCAAAATTTTTAGGGTCCCTTCCAGCTCTTAGATGGGCAGAGGTCACTATCAGTGAAGCCTCTTTCCTGAGGCCTTACTCCCCTCATTGCTGACTCTATCTCAGAACCTTCAAAATTAGTGCATCACCTCATTCACACTTGGACTCTCTCCGAATTTTCTTATTTCTTCTTGCCGACCATAGTGACCACACACAAGTACTCATTCTGGACCATTTAATTCCCCCAGAGGTGTCAGCTTCCCCCATTAAAATACAAGCTCCTTCAGGGCAGGAATTATCATGCTTGTATATACACATCTCCAGTGCCTGGCACAAAGTAAGCTCTTGATAAATGCTTTATCTTTTTACATAATCCTTCAATATAGGAGGAGGCTCATGGAATTTTTCATGGAAGGGAAGGGTGTCAGAAAACCAGTATGGGAAACTGAAGGAAAAAAGGCTGAAATACCAAAGATTTCAAAAGGAAGAAAATTCAGTAAAAAGCCAGAGCATAAACAGATGATTTCATAGAGGTTCTATAACTAGAAGGAAAGATGAGATCACAAAATTCTCAAAGAAGAGAATTCTCAGAGATCACAAAATACTTGTAACTGGATCTTGGCCCAAAAGGCCAAAAAGCGATGCTTTAAGAAATAAAGAATTATATGGAATCTCAAGAAAGAATGGAATAAAAAAAATCCAGAATAATCCAAAATAAATGAAATTCATAAGAATTAGGAATGAAAATCAAAATTTATAGGCCAAAATGTAGTAACAAAGTCAATTAACAGGAAAATGCCAAATCCATAGAGGAAAGCTTCTCTAAAGAAGTGAGAAATTAACTAATCTGGAATACAAAAATGCTGAAATGAAGAATAATCTGGCTAAAGAGAAACAAAAGGCAATAACCTTAAAAGAACACACAATCTATAGAAGCAAAAGCCATTAACTTTGCAAATAACCTATGTGGAGACAAATCAAGAATAACAGGTCTCCTGGAGGAACAGGGCAAATCAATAAACCTTAGTACCAAATACCACAAATAATAGAGGAAAACTACCCAGAACTTCTGGATCTAAAAAACAAAGTACACTTGAAAGATTCCACAAATCATCTAAACTTCAAATTCCAGGACTTACAGTAGTTGCATTTAACAATTCCACGGCAAACTGGCAAACAAACTGTGCAAGGAGTAATGAGAAAAATCTTCAAATATAAAGGAAAGAAAATTCAAATGACACAACATTATTCCAAACTCAACTAGAAACCTACTGCATAAGAATGCAAGATGCAACCCAAAATGATTTTCTTACAAATCAAACCCCAATCACAACAATGGATGGACTTTCAAAAAAAGAAAGGCACAGAAGCAATCTAGCAATAAAAACAAAAGAATGAAGAGAGTAAAATACTAACTTCCAAATATCCCAAACAAAACTATGTTAGTTAGTTAGCAGAAAGGCAATTATGTTCACTTACAAGGAAAGAATAAGCAATGAAAAAAAATATCCCATGAACAAAATTTATTTCTTAAAGTCAAAGAAAGCACAAGAATGACCTATAGGATTAAAAAAAAAAAAAGGTGTGTGGAGAAGGGGGTGCCGGTCATGAAGGAATTTAAAAAGCACGCTGTGGGATAAAGAAATAGAAATGAAGGTACTAGAGTAGAACTGAAATTCCATGGACTAAAACCCACAACCCCCTTGAGGCTGACTGACATATTTTGTGGGACAAAATTGCTGAGTGGAAGGGTATATAAATGGGGGAAGGGAAGCAGAAACCAGGGTAGGAATAGGTGGCATATCTTTATCAATCCATGAGTAAACACCGAAGAGATGATGGATTAGTCTCTTAAAAAGTAGGGCTGCAAGAGAATGGGAGAGTTGGTAGAAGACAGAGAATAAAGAATGAACTAAAGGAAATGAAATGGGGAAGAGGGGGGGTCCCACAGAAGATCAGTCCCATAGGAAAGGAGGTATATGTCTACAGTGGGAGACCAGGACCTCATGTTTAAACTGAGGAGAGGCAGTACATTGGGAGAACATCTTCATAGAGTGTATGTATTCTGTCTCCATCAACAACATCCCACCCCAAGGGAAAAGGTATGCAAGCACCTAGGGGGAGCTGGTACCCAACAAGATGAGAGATACATGAACTCAGAAATGAGAAATATTAAAAATCACAGAGCTAAAAAAATAGGATATGTAAGATTTGCTGTTATTCAGCTGTTTCAATTGTGTCCAAATCTTTGTGACTCCATTTTGGGGTTTTCTTGCCAAAGATACTAGACTGGTTTGCCATATTCTTCTCCAGCCCATTTCACATATAAGGAACTAAAGCAAACAGGGTTAAGAGACTGCCCTAGGTCACACAACTAGGAAGTGTCTGAGGCCAGATTTGAACTCAGGAAGATGAGTCTTCCTGACTCCAGGCCTGGCACTCTATCCACTGCACCTCCTAGCTGCTCCTATATGTCAGATTGTGTCACAGCAAAAAACAACTCACCTGGAAAATATATCAAAGAGAAAAAAATTTAAGGATCATCAGAGTATTTGAAAGTCATGACAACAACAAAAAAAGATCCCAGAAATATTTTAAGAAACATTAAAATTGTCCAGACCTCTTACAACCAGAGGACAAAGTAGAAATAGAAAAAATACTCCAGTCACCTTCTGAAAAGAAACTCCAAAATGAAAACTACCAGAAAGAATACAGTCAAAATCCAGAGCTTTCAGGTCAAAGATACTGCAAGCAGCCAAAAAGAAAGAATTCAAGTACTGAAAAATCACAGTCAGAATCACACAATATTTAGCAGCCAATATTGAAAAGGAGCAGAAAGCTTGGAATATAATATTCCAGAATACAAAGAATATAAGCTTAAAGCTAAGAATAACTTACCCAGCCAATAAACTGTATAATGCTAAAGTAGAAAAAAATTAACTTCTAATGAAATAAAAGACTTCAAGCATTTCTGACGAAAAGACCAAAGCTGCATAGAAAGTATGAAGTTCAAACACAAGAGGTAAGAAAAAACATAAAAAGATAAACATCAATGAACCACTAACAAGGGATGAAACAAGGATAACTTTACATTCAAATACAGGGAGATGATACATGTGTCCTCTATGAGCCCTATGTTATGGTAATTAGGGTGGGACTTTTTTTTTTACACTATTTTCTCTTTGGGAATGCTGAGGTAATCAAGTACCTTTGATAAGTTTTACTTTTCAAATGTAATGGCAAGCAAAGTAGACTTTTTGTTGTCTTTGTTTTGGAGTCCTTCACAGCACAAACAAATCTTTGATTGAATTGGGAGTCTTTGATGACCTGCTTACATCAAGGGAAGGCCTAGTTCACATGGGTTTGAGTCTCATGGTTGTGGCGCCCTCTGACCCTGAAGAAGTGTATATAAACTCAGAGGTTAGCGTTTTGCCTTGTGGGGGCACACTCATTTCTGGGTAGCCATTGAAGCAGTGCCCCCCCACCCTTGGTTTGAAAACCCAGAGGTTGGTGCTTCTCTCTGGTAACTATGTATGTATTGTGATTTGGTCAGACAAAGAAAAGCCTGTCTGTTGATATGTTTGTAATTTCTGTTTGTATTTCCTCTGAAGTTCAGGGTGCTGGCTTTTCCCCCTGAACTAAGTGAATAGTATATGTATGTTTAATTAAAGTAAAATTGTTAATCCCTTAAAGTTGCTTTCCTTAGAAAAGCAGATCAAAGGACCTGGAGTAGCAGCCCTTCTGTGTGCTGGTGTTATGGGTCTTTCACCCCTGAAACAACAGCTGCTAGCAACTTTGTTGTTATATCTTATTATCAGCAGGGTCATAAAGTCTAATTAGACAAGGCCTGGGGGTGGTTCTGTTATGATCTGATGATCAAAAGATAAGAGAAGAGAAATACACTAGGGAAGGAAATGGAAAAGAAAGTTAGAGGAAAATTACCTCACATAATCAGTATACAAATAGACATCTATAGAATAAGGAAAGGTTTAGAGGAAGCAGCTGACATCTAAACCTCACATTCATCAGTAACTGGTCAAAGCAATGAAGGAAAAATACACAAATACACACATAGAGTTAGGAGACAGAAAACATTTTACTTAACAGAGGAAATAAAAAGATAAAGCAGAGAAGGAAGAAGGGGGAAATTAGAAGAAGTGTAAGTTAAGTAAGAGATTAGTCCTGAACAAAACAAACTCTAAATAAGAAAATACAAAAATATTTATAGCTCCTTTTGAAGTGGCAAAAAATGAGAATCTAAGGAGGTGCACATAAGTTGGGTAATGAACAAATTATGGTCTATAAATGTGATGGAATACTACTATAAAAAATTATTTCCAGGAAACCTAGAAAACTTGTACTCATGATGCAGAGTAAAGTGAACAGAACCAGGAGAACAATTTATACTATGACACTAATATGATAAAGTCAAACAACTTTAAAAGAATTTGGATCTCTTATTAGGATAGTAACAAAGCCCTATCTCAGAGGACTAATGATAAAACAGGCTACCCACCTCCTGATGGAGCACAGAATGAAACAAATTTGTTTTGGACATAGACAATGAAGAAATTTGTCTTAATTGACCATATATTTTTGCAACAAATTTTGTTTTTCTTTTGTATTCAATTGGAGAGTTGGAGGCAGGAGAAGTGAAAAGTAACAAGGCAGATTTTTTATTAATTTTATGTATGCGCGCACACACACACATGCATGCACTCACTTTTAAAAACCATAATGATTACTAATCAAAAAGGACTGAGGAATCATTATTTCAATTTGCCCTTTTATTTTGGGGAAGTTACATTAGTGTCCAGACTCACTCAAAAATCCCTTAGTATTTGCCTAAAAACCGTACCAGAGGCAAACCTGGATTTCTCTGCATAGACAATTAAAAACAGAACTTTATTTTAGCATGGGATCCTTAGAAAAACAATCTCCTTCAACAGACACAATGGCACCATGCCATATGAAAAAGTAATCAAGAGCACATTTAGGGTAAGATAGGTCTGTCCTGGATCACGCGCAAGAGAATTCAGTTTAATAAAATGATCAGACCCACATAATCATAATACACAGCACTTTAGCAAGATCATTGAGCACAGCAGCTTCAAAGCTGATCACGTATTTTCAATAAAGTATCACAAAATGAATGGTAAAAGAAAATATGTACCAGATAAGAAGTACTGCAAGGTAGCGGTATAACCTGACCTAACTGCATAAGGTCTATCCACAGCTCCTTTCTTGAGGATGGCTATCCTAAGTTGTTAATGACATCTGTCCACAGCTGTTGTGTTTTTATATAACTGTAGCCTCATTTTTTATCACAAGTAATACATCTTGATGCATATTTAAGATTTTCTAAATAAAGAGTCTTAGCATTCTATTTAAAAGTGACTAATATTGGAGCAGATCTGAGTCTAAGATTAAGTATTCCTCTGGAGTCAAAACACAAAGGCAGCAAATATTCTGCTGTTACAAATCTGTCCCCTTACACACACACACACCCCACACACACACTTCCAACAGGAGCACAGAAATATGCTGGTAAGGAGAGCCCTATTAGAACTATGTACTCAAAAATCCCACTTTTCCAAAGTCTATTAGTCAGATGACAAAATGAGTATCTAAAAACATGAAATATAACCTTAAATTATTCACTTACTCTTTTCACAAAAGAAGGAACCGTCAATCTAATGCCAAAAGACTTCAAGCAGATTTCTAAAGGTTTCAAGTAAATTGCCTTATTTATCAAAACTTTATTCTCCTTGTTTGTTCATTAAATACGGTAGTATTGCATTAAGGTCAAACAGTGCCAACCAATTATTGTGGTTTAAAAAAAAAGAAAAAAGCTCTGCTTCTTAATACTCTAAGTTTGCACAGAATACAGTGAATTGCTTTAACAAATAGTACAAAATTCAGGCTATCCAAAGTACATTTCAACCATTTAGTCTTAGGGATTTCTATCAGCAAATAATCCTAATACAATTTATTATCAAAACTGCATGAAGTACTCTTCCTTTTTGTCTCCTAAATGCCAAATTAAAATTTCAGAAATATCTGCTTCTGCATATTCACCAATGTTCTCATCTTAAGCAGCTTCTAAAGAATTCTAACATTAAATGATCTAGAAAAGAAATTATTGGGACAGATCTTTTTTCCAAGTTGATAATTTCCAAATTTCAATATTTTCAAATGGATATAAATTCATATTTTTAATTCTATTCATTTCCAAAAAGGATATTTTCAAGGTAAAGAGATTAAGTGGGAAAGCCTCTTCACACATACAACTTTTAAACATTTGCAATGTTTGGTGCCTGGATCCTGCAAAGCTTTACAGAGCTTAACCCTCCAAGATTTGCCATGCATGCCTTCATTTTGGGCCACAAAATTGCAAAGGTAATGTCTTCTCTAAATGATCATCAGAAACAATAAGCAAAAGACTTTATTTTATTTTATTTCACAATTAACTTTGGTACCATGTAAGCTGGGACTAAAGCCTTGGTAAGACATAGGAAGTTTCTATTAGTAGTCTATTGCTTTTTCCTGCAACTAAAAATATAGCAAGTTCAGTTCTTTAAAATAGTATTCCCTATTGGTGGAGATGTGTCTTAAAATAGGTGAGAAAAAAGGAAAATGGGTATGGACTGAGAAATAAATAGCTCCACCTTTTCTCAGATTCTCCATCACTAAAGGGTAATTCTAACCAGCAGTGGGAGATATAGAGGAAAGAAATAAGACAAAGAAGAGGCTGGAGGCAAGAAAAGCTGTTATAATTATAGCTGGGAACACAGAATTTGTTAAAGGAAGTCTACTGTATAATTATATTTGAAAATTTAGCAAGATGCCCAGAGGCGGCTTGCAGCTGTCAGGAACTCTACTCCTGTTCATGAGGCGACCACTTAGAGCAAGGCAAGCCACTACCTAGCATTTACTAGAATTTATAACTAAAATAAATAGAAAGGTCTTCTGCTGAGAAAAATGCACTCCCTATGAGATATAAGTATATCTATTTCGACAAGGTATTTGACTCAGTTTTCAATCCTCACTCATTGCTCCCTCTCTTACCTCTCAGTGTCTCGGTCTCAGTGTCCTTCAGTTTATCTCAGTCACTCTTCTTTGCTGCCTTCCCTCCTCCTCCTCTCCCTTTCTCTACTTTTTCCCTGAAGAAAAGCATCTATTCTCATGATAATAAACAATTGCTGTCAGGTGGCTGGTTCTCAATTCCACATGGCAAGGATAGACCTCTTCTAAACTTTTTGAATCATAGAACTTCAGCACTGGAAGGGACTCTAGAGGTCATACAAGATCATCTTTTTTTCTTACAAAGAAGTAAAACGAGGTCCAGTGACAGGGAACAATTTATTCAGTCACAGTGACAAAATCAGGTCTAGAACCTAGGTCTCCTTACTCTTAAACACGACCACAAATTACAGAGAAAGAAAAACACCACATTTAAGATTCCAATGTATACGGAGGCTAAATTTTATAATTTTAGCACTGAACAATAAATTTTGTAAGCAACCAGGAAGAAGACCTTTCCTTATGAAAGAAGATCAATTCACATAGGCCGGATTGTCCAGAGCTGTGAGAATTCTCAGGGAAGCCGGAACAGGATAGTCCGAAAAGCAAAGCAACTAAAGTGTCAACTCAATAACTCGTACAAAGCTGAGGCTAATCATACAAATACTCCGAAGAAGGTATATAAGAAAGGTAAGAATAGCAATGAAATCAATTATTGCGAGTTTATAGAATATAGTGGGTTTTAAAAGAAACCCACCTTGAATCTTCCCACTAGATCTGGCTTTTCATGCCTAAATAGCCAGCCTAGCCCTCCTTTGTCTGATTGCCTCCACCTGCTTCCCACCCTTGATCCTATCAAAATATCTACACCCAAAGCTGTTACCCTAGCCCCCCACTGTCTGTAGGTAGCTTTCGGCTATTTCCCACCCTTAATTCCATTCCTGGAGTCACCTCGCCCCAGACCCTGCCCCCCACCAGTCATCGCATTCCCCTCAAGATCCCCCTTAGATTCCTCCTCAGACCCTCCCTAAAGTCCTCCTCTAGTCACCCCAGACTACTGGATCACTCCCACAGTCTTTTTTGTATATAAGATCCATCTTGCCAGTTTGTCAATACAGGCATCACAAAATGGTGAGATTTCTTAAGACTCTACTCAATATGGTGAATCTTTAATAAACTTTAGTTTTTCTTTGGCTGTAAGAAGACTTAGGTCAAATTCATTTGGCAGAACCCAGCGTGTTGGTATTTTGGGGTCCCAAACACCCCTTACCCCCTAAAACCTCAACAAAACCAAGGTGGGATCATCGGTGAACGAAAAGGATCCAAGTTAAATATTTAAAAGAATCATGAAGCAGGAGAAGGTGAGCAAGAAAAGCGTTATTAATAGCTCTACAGACTAAATTCTATGCTTCCCTAAAAATGAATCAATATTTTTTAGGGAAATAAAACAGTAGGACATCACTCACTCGAGCGGAGTGGAAATACAGTGCAGCATTTTAAAGGAAGAAAAATGAATGGATATATCTTTCATCATTATATGTGGGAGATAAGAAATGGGAGGGGGAGTCTTAACCAAACAAGAGATAAAGAAGATCACAAAAGAATCAGTCATTTCTATTACTAAAATTAAAAAGTCTTTGCACAAAATGATACAAACACAGCTAAAATAAGAGGGCAAACTGTTATGGGGGAAATATTTGCATGGGATATCTAATAAGGACCTGATTTTAAATATTTTCACGTTATTGTTGAAATTTACGGGTGCTGGGACTCTGAAAAAGTGACACGTGGATCTTGCCTGAATGAATTCGACCCAAATCTTCTTTCAGCCAAAGACAAGGTTTATCAGAACACTGGCCAGGGTGGGCTTGATTCTAAAAATCTTCCATACTGGTCAGACTCTGCAGGAATCTAAGCACCTTAATGGAGGCAAGATGGATCTTATATACAGAAAGACTGTGGGAAGGATCTAGGAGTGGCCAAGTAGTCTGGGGTAATTGGGAGGTAACGTGCCCTAGGTGAACACCTGGGACCTGAACCATGTGGCCAAGGAAGAATGGGATCTAGATAGGATCAAGGGCAGGAAGTAGCCTGGGCTATTACCAGGTAATGGACAATGAAGGGCTGGGCTAGGTTAGGGGTAATAGAGATGGAGGATTGGGCATAGGCCACAATAAAAGGATTACAGCGATACATCTATAACTCAGGGGAAAGCCAGAGACTTGACCGAGTGGGAAAATTCAGAGGGGGCGGGGGGCTTCCCTGAGCCTATACCCTGTCATGATTTGTTTTCCTATATTTCTTAAAATGGTAGTATGGTTTATTGATAAACTGGCCTCTAAATCAGGAAGGCTTTAATCAAGTTCAGTCGCAAGGCTTAGATCAAGCTGGGTGATGATTCTAGGCAAATCATATACTCTTAATCTCCCCACCCCACCCCCACAACTAAAGATATAAATTTCAGAAGGGCTGTTGATCTACATCAATAGAGGAGGTCTTTTTCAACTGGAGTTCCCAGTACCAATGAAATGACATTGTTTGATGGCGTGCTTGTGCTTGGACCCTAACTCTAACAGCCTCTGCTTTGGTGCCTGTGCCTGAACCCCAGTTCTAAAACACATTCTGGCCCTAGCAGTTTCTCTCTAGCTAAAGGACAGCATACCCCAGCTTATCTCTGCTCCTTCCTCAGTAGGTAGCCGTGCCTATCTATAGATTGATTCCTGGATGCCAATAATGGATTGTACACTGAGTCATGACCATATTTGCTACTTATTGACCTTTCTAATATGTATCCCAGACATAGTATTTTGTCTAACAAGACATTAGATGAGAAGCTACATAGAGATTCCCCTTTAGCCTTGACCGATAATTAACTTAGTGATAGTTCACAGTCAAAACCATACCCCCTAGTTTCCCTCCTTGGGCTATTTCCCAGTGAACTCTGGGTAATACGCCTGCACAGTGGATACAAAAAGTGCATGTTCCTTGAAGAACTGACCACCCCTTAACCCCTCCCTAATCCCACCCCAAAAACACCTAATTGACATGTTTCACCCCCAACTCTCCCTGCACCCCTCTAAGGTTGCAGGTTCCCTAAGAATTCTTGCCTGCTATAAAGCGTAATAAATCTTTGCCACCTTGACTTAAAGAATGCTTGTGATCGTGAATTCATTCTAGACAGCCCTGACCTTCTCCCATACTCGGGTCCTTGAGGGGCGCTTCCCCTCAACTGGGAACTCCAGTCCTGGGAACTTTAGTTTTGGGATTCCCAAATCCCTGGGGTTTTCCCCCTCAACATTGTGACCCAAACAAAATGCTACCCTGTAACTTGAGGATTCAGATAATGAATTATCAGGTAACAGGGACCCCTGTAAGTAAAATAAACGGCTAGTGACTGGAGAATGGCTAAACAAATCATGGTACAAGAATATAATAGAATATTGTGCTTTTAAAAATGAACATGAAAAATCCAGAGAAATTTGAAAGACTTATATGAAATGATGCTCTGTGAAATCACCAGGATACTTATGCCTGATGACCAGGAAGTATACGAAAAGAAAAAGAAAACAAAACTGAACTAAGTTCAATTATAATTGATGAGATTGAAATAGACTGGACAAGGAGAAGCCCATTATCTGTTAAAGCTACTTGAGGAA
>CM053623.1:27309624-27328798 GCA_028646595.1 Phalanger gymnotis | reverse complement strand
TATATATATATATACATACATATATGCACACACACAAACACACACAGACAGAGGGCACAGGGTGAGTTGAATACGAAGGGATGATATCTAAAAAAAATAAAATCAAAATAAGGGATGAGAGAGGAATATATTGAGAGAGGGAAAAAGGGAGAGATAGAATGGGGTAAATTATCTTGCATAAAAGTAGCAAGAAAAAGCAGTTCTGTGGGAAGGGAAGAGGGGGCAGATGAGGGGGAATTAGTAAATCTTGTTCTCGCTGGATTTGACCTGAGGAAGGAACACTATACACACTCAATTGGATATCTTACTCCACAGGAAAGAAGGCGGAAGGAGATAAAAAGGGGGGATGACAGAAGGGAGGGCAGATGGGGGAGGAGATAATCAAAAGCAAACACTTTCAAAAAGGGACAAGGTCAAAGGTGAAAATTGAATAGAGAGGGACTGGATAGGAGGGAGCGAAATATAGTCTTTCACAACATGAGTATTGTGGAAGAGTTTTGCATAATGATACGCATGTGGCCTATGTTGAATAGTTTGCCTTCTTAGGGAGGGTGAGTGAGGAAGGAAGAGGTGAGAGAATTTGTAACTCAAAGTTTTAAAAGCAGATGTTCAAAAAAAAAAAGTTGGTTTTGCATGCAACTGGGAAATAAGATACAGAAGCAATGGGACATAGAAATCTATCTTGTCCTAGAAGAAAGTAAGGGAAAAGGAGATGGGGGGAGTGGGGGTGACAGAAGCAAGGGCTGACTGGGGAAAGGGGCAATCAGAATATATGCGATCTTGGAGTGCGGGGGCGGGGGGGGGGGGGCGGGCCAGGGCGGGTAGAAATGGGGAGAAAATTTGTAATTCAAACTCTTGTGGAATTCAATGCTGAAAACTAAAAATATTAAATAAATAATTTTTGAAAAAGAAAAAAAAATTACAAGTACATTCCTTGACTTTTAAGAAGCCAATGGAAATTTAACAAATTTAGGTTAGTATGTTGTTCTTTTACGTAATTTATTTCTATGGTCCATGAGACAAAGAATAATTTTCAAAAACCTGTTTTACCAGTAAAAATCCAAAAGGTAGAATTTAAAGTCTTGATAAAAAATAAAAAATTGTAGATTTTAAGTTTATAAAAATCAAAAATTAAAAAATAAGCTATTTCCTTGATATTCTCATTTTATATAGAAACTGCAATCTTCAAATTATCAGTTTTCTTAAATCCATCTGTAATCCAATCAAAAATTCTAAGTGACTGGTTAATAAACAAATAATTGATTGAATATAGTACTGTTTTGTTGCATAAACTGTTGACAATACACTCCTCAATAAAGAAAAATTGAATTATAGCCCAAGGGTGGTTTAATTTGGTACAAATTTTGAATAATGTCAAATGTACTTCCAGAACAGATGCTTGGAGACTCTACAAGGACACTAGGCTCAATCAGAAGCCAGATTAAAGTTCCATCTGGAAACTGATAGAAATTCACAGTTCCATTATGATTACCAAAGTCACCAATATAACATATAACAGGAGTACAGCACAGAACTTCTTAGAAAAGTTAACAAGCTTGCCCAGCCCTCAAAACAACTGATTTATAAAAGAATCATTTTCCAGAAAAGCAATCCATAAATATTTAAATTTTTATGTTCAATATAAGAAAATTTAAAATTTACTTAATTATTTGAATTCCCATACTTGATTTTTCCCTAGATATTAAAATACTTTGTTTGCTAACACTGAATAACAAGGATAGCATGTCATAGAAAAATGAAAGAATTTCCATCCAAACTCTTGCCCATTCTACTGTTGAAAAAAGTAATGCCTAGTTACCTCATTCCTCTCCTTTACTGAAACCCAGCCTCACACCTTATGATATGAATCTCTTAAATTATGTGACTAGAAACTACCAGTAAATCAAAACAATTTAGAAGTGGAAAAGTTCTTCAAGACTGTCCACTTCAACTCCCTGGGCAAAGCCCTGATCAAATGAGGAAGCTCATTCTGGAAGTGGGGAGGAAGTGGCGGGGAGGGTGTGTGTGTATGTGTGTGTGTGTGTGTGTGTGTGTGTGTGTACAAGTCAAGGTTCCCAAAGATGACAAATGAAAACTAAACAGAACATAAAGTTAAGAGCATAAAAATTAACATTATTAATGTTTGCACAGTATTTATATATAGTAAGTATGTACAAACTCTGCCTCTGCTATTGAATACCTGGGTGCATTTTAGAAAGTCAGCTACACTATAAAATGAATCAGGGATATGTTCTACACAGTGTCTTAAATACTAAACAATAAATATCAGACATGAAATAAATTTAAAATAAAGGGTTAAATCTTACCAGAGAAGAGGGAGCGAACTGCTAACTTTCAGAAGAAAAGTAAATCCTTCAGGCCTACAGAACATCAATTTTCCAGAAAATTCAAGGATACACTAAAAAAAGAACAAATTTCCAAAACGAAAATCAGTTACTCCTTACTAGTAAATCATGAACACCATTTAACATTCTATATATAAATTAACAATAAATATTAATACAAAATGTTTAAGTATTTTCTTATGACAGTTCCATTACACCTGAGAACAAAGTCTTTGAAAGTTAAGCACCAATTCAGTCCAACTCAGCTTGCCTATTATGTCCACAATATTCCAGTATAAGGTCCCAGGGATGCAAAGATAAAATAAATCATAGGCCCTTGACCTTAAAGGGCTTATATTTGGGTTGAGGTGGGGTTAAGGAAGAGAAGAGTGTTAAAATGAGTACACAGATAATGATACATAATCCACCACCTGGATACTAATATAAGGAAGGAAGGAAGGAAGGAAGGAAGGAAGGAAGGAAGGAAGGAAGGAAGGAAGGAAGGAAGGAAGGAAGGAAGGAAGGAAGGAAGGAAGGAAGGAAGGAAGGAAGGAAGGAGGGTAGACAGGAGGCTCTTTTTCTTGTATTATATTAAAAAATGAGAGGCATCATGGCCCAGTGAATGGAGGATCCTTCCCAGAGTCAAAAACACTAGGTTCAGTAACGATTGATACCAAGAGAACACAGTTTCTCCAATAGCCAGCATGAATGGAGAGATTTTGTATACTACAGATAAGTTCGCTGTACAGGTACAGTGTGTCTGACTGTGGCTGACCCAACCAATATGAGCTAAGATGGTTTCCACTAGCCATATAACCTCTCAGTGGCTCCAGGCAACTCTCTGCATTAAGGGAGTGAATTTCCACTCAAGGATTTACCTAGACAGATGAGATCAAAGATCTGGGCCCACTTCCCACTCTCTCCCTTCTGAACCCAGAAATAGATTAAAATAAAAATAAGACGATGCACTGAACCAACCTCTGATCACTCAGTAACAACCAACAAAAGAACAGTTGTGTTTCGATGACCAGATCTAATAATGCACTGTCACTAATTAGTTCACTGGGTGGAAGGAAAAGATAATCTGACTACCTAGTACAGTCAACTCACTAAGTCAAGCAGTCACTAAGCACTTGTTTGGTGCCAGCCATAAGTCAAGTACTATGCTAAGTGCTAGGGCTAGGAAAGGTTAAAAACAACCTTTGTCCTCAAGAAGCTTACAGTCTAACAGAGGGACAACATGTAAATAAATATAAACAAAGCAAGCTATATACAGGTTAAATGGAAAATTAATTTTAAAGAGGAACTACAATTTAAAAGGATTGGGAAAGGCTTCCTGAAGAAGGCAGGGTTTTAGGTGGGCCTTAAAGGAAGCCAGAGAAACCAGTAGGCAGAACAGAGGAGGGGGAGACCCAGAAAAAATGCCCAGAGCCAAAAGATGGAAAATTCAGGAGGCCGGTGGTCTCTGGTTGAAGAATATGTATTGGGGAGTTAAGGTGTAAGGAGACAGGAAAAGTAGGAGGTGGTAAGGTTTTGAATACCAAACAGAGGAATTTGTAACCCATCCTGGAGGCCCTGGGGGGCCACTGGATTTTGGGGGGGAGGAGGCACGCATGACTGACCTGTGCTAACTTAAATCAGTATGTACTGATTAAGTGCTTACTATGGATCAGACACTGTGCTAAGAACTGGAGATGATCATAAAATATAGCATTTGTATAGCACCTGAAGGTTTGCAAAGCACTCATAGATGACCTCATTTGATTTTCACAGAAACCTTGCAAGATAGGTGCTATTATCACCCCCATGACCCCTTACTCTCTACACTACTTTTCCACTCCCCCCAAATCCTCCAGTTGTGCTGGCAGAGCCTCTATGCCTACAGCACCTTCTGATTGGGGGTTCTTGCTCAAAACCCCCTTTAGAGGAAGTAGTTGCATTCACCTCTAATCTGATCCCTTTTCTATCTCACCCTCCTCACTTGTCCGTCTCCCTCAGCTGCCTTTTATGTGTTGTCTTCCTCCACTGAAATACAAGTTCCTTGAGGTCAGAAACTATCTTTCTTTATGATAGTATTTCTATTTACTGTGCTTAGCACAGTGCCTGGCACAACGTAACCACTTAAAAAAGGCTTTGTTAATTTAAAATAATCCTACAAATGGGAAAACTGAGCCTCTGAGACAGGTTAAGTGATTTGCTCAGGGTCACACATCTAGTCTCGAGTCCTCTCGATTCCAATACTCTAGCCATTGTGACAATCAAATACCTCAAGTACAGGCAAGTTTACATTCTGATAAAGAAGACAGCAAGTACAGAGAGGAATGTCACCAGGTAAAAAGGAATTCTGATGGGACCCTAAAGCAACAGGAAACCAATGGACTTTCTGGGTCACATGAGCAACAAGATGGAGGACTAGACATCTTCTCTGATCCCTATGACCTCTCAGACGTCTCCAAAAATAGAAATTACACATCCAAAATAAAGTAATTTCGGGTGTTTCCATGGTCTGGAGCACCCAGAATCCAAAAGAAGGTAAAAAATAAAACAAATCAAAACCCACGAACTGACACTTACTGACCCCCTGAGCTCGGCACCCCTCCTCTACCTTCCATGCTACTAGCAGATTTGAGGACACAACACAGTATTCCAACAAAACCCACCTAAACACCTTGGTCTCTCCTCTCCCAAGACCCTAGGTCCAGACTGGATGTCTGGGCCACAGCCCTTCGGGAGTAAAAAGCTGCTGGGGCCACAACTCAGAAGCTGTTTGGTTGGTTATTGTCCTTCATTCCTGAAGAGGACCAAAAGATAACACTATGTTGGAACCAAGGTACAGTTGTGTCTGACTGTGGCTGACCGGACCAATATGAGCTAAGATGGTGCTACCATGGGCTGGGCACAAATGGTCCATATGCACATTTGGAGTGGAGAAGTCTCTATATTTGCGCATCTCATGTTTCTTTTGAGCTACTGAAATTCTGCTTCGCTCAGAGAGCACAGCACCTTCTTTGATACAAGTACACTATGCAGGTCAGTCCTTGGCCAGCATCTTCCTTGCTACATAATCAATTCCAAAGTTCTTCAGAGAGACTTTGAGAGTGTTCTTGTATCACTTCTTCTGACCACGTGAGTACCTGTCTTGGATGTGTTCTCCGTGAAATAGTCTTTTAGGCAAAGGTACATTTGGCATTTGAACAATGCGACAATCCACTGGAGTTGTACTCTCTGCAGTACTGTTTGCACGCCTGGCAGTTTAGCTTGAGAAAAGACTTCAGTGTCCGGTATCTTGTCTTGCCACATGATCTTCAGAATCTTCCTAAGACAATTCAAATGGAAGTATTCTGTTTCCTGGCATGGCACTGGGACACTCTCCAGGTTTCGCAGGTTCTGTAGACCTTCGGTTTGACAAGCAGTCTAATACCTCTTCTCTCCCACACTTTTTTTCAGAGTCTCCCAGCTAGCTCCCGAAATGTGTGCATCAACCTCATCCTCTTTGTGTACATCTCTGAAAAGCATACTGCCAAGGTAAGCGCACTTATCTGTAGTATACAAAATCTCTCCATTCGTGCTGGCTATTGGAGAAACTGTGTTCTCTTGGTATCAATCGTTAGGCCAAAATTAGCGTAAGCAGCAGAGAATCAGCTCACACTTTGTTGCATCTCAGCTTCAGAGGCTGCACTGAGTGCACAATCATCTGCAAACAGAAAATCATGCACTGACTCTCCCCCTACTTTACTCTTGGCTTGTACTCTTTTCAAGTTAAATAAGTTACCATCAGTGTGGTAGCTGACCCTTAATGTCATTTTCAAAAGATCATGGGAACAAGCGCTCAGCCTTGCTTCACTCCACTGCTGTCTGGGAAAGCATGAGAGCATCATCTGTTATCAATAACGCAGGCAAGCATGTCATCTTGAAATTGATATACAACTGACAAACTTCTTCAGGCAACCGAATTTTGAAATAATTTTTCACAAACCCTCACAATCGACACTATCAAAGGCCTTGAAATACCAGAAAATACCCAAACTGAGAAGTACCAAAGCTACAAAAATCTGAATTCTGAGTGCTCAAATTGCTGGGGAAGTGGGGGAGTGGGACAGGTCACCATGACAGGATACCACGAGTAGGGAAGCCTGTGCAGTACACAACCAACCTGGGAAAGAACACAGCATTCTGCTGACACAGTTTTGACCACCCAAAAGTCAGTTGGGGCAAGGACCTATGCTGGTGAACTGCAAATTGTCCAAAGTGGGAGGAGGCTGAGACACTTTGGGATCCAGCCTCCAAGGAAACCACATCAGACTGAAGAATGTCAGAAGTGAGAGAGAAGGGAAATAAGGGGGGAAAAAAGATTGAAATTACCAAAGATTTCAGGAAGAAAACTCAAAGACCTTAAACATAAACAGACAAATGGGAAAAATAGTAACAACAGAAGAAAATATGGCCTCCATATCTAGTAAGTGACTTCTTACAATATAGAGCAGAATTTGTGTCTTGAAAAGCAAAAATAATAAGAATAGAAAAAACTAAAATCTGCAATGGCAAACCAAACCAAAGAAACAAAAGAGAGAATAACAGCGAGAATGCAAATACACAGAAGTCAAAGACAATACAGATGAAGAAAAGCAAAAAACATTCAAAGAAAGTATGGTCCCTATGCAAGCAAAACATACTGATCTCAAAGACAGGATGTATAGAGACAACCTAAGGATCATAGTTCTCCCAGTAGAATGCAACAGGAAACCAGTGGAGTTGATTATTAGGTAGGTGACATGGTCAGATCTGTGGCAGCAGCATACAGGATGCAATGGAGGAAGGTAACAACTGAGGAAAAGAGAACAGTTAGGAGGCTCTTGGAATCATCCAAAAGAGCTGTGTATGACAGAGATGCTGTGAAGGGGGCAATGGCAAGATCTGCAAAGCGATTGGCTACGTAGAGTTGAGGGCAAGTGAGGAGTTGAGGATAATGCATCTACAAGACTGGAAGGATGGTGCTGCCTTTTACAAAAGAGAAAAATGAAGAGAAGAAGATGAGCAGCTGCAGCTACTGATATTACAAGTAGTGATAGAGACAACAGGAGGACACCACCGTGACAGCTAAAAGAGATACAGTGATGAAGAAAGTATCCGCATTTTACAGGAAAAGGGCCAACCAGCTAGCCAGCCAGCCAGCTCTAACTCAATTTCTGTAGCACTAAACACATTGGGGGCTATCCTGGGAGCACTCCAAACGGACTATTTTCAGAAGGGAGAATACACATACTATGGAACAGCAGCATCATGGTAAACTTGGTCATCCTGCCCTTTATCTAATTCCATGGGCATGGAAAGAACAATACAAAAAACTTAAGAAGCCAAGACAGTGGAACATATTACAAAGATTTTTACCAAAATCTTCATCATGATGGTATGTACATGTTGTTGGATTCTTAAACATTATGCCAGCAACCCAAAAGATCAACCTAATTAAATTGACCACAGGAACTATCTAAAATTATCTAAGTTGTAACAGGTTTGTGAAATAACCTACCAAATATAGTTTTAAAAAATTTGCTCAGTTCTTTGCTCATGATTTCGCACTAAGGAAGATGAACTAAATATTACTATCAGTTCATAGAGTTAAAATTGAGTCTTTGAAGTACCACAATCATTTTATACAGATAAAGAAATTAAGTTTCTGAGAGGTAAAATAATTTGGCAAAACCGTTAATTGCTACAATGCATTATTTCTAATTACATGATCCAAAAAACACATTTACAAACTTTTTAAGTTGGGGGCTGTCAATATTTTAGAACATAACTTACAAACAAGCTGTGCTTTAAAATTTTGTTTAGAACTTGGAGCATCTTCTCCCATTGAAATAACCTTCAAAACTGTGATTAGGTTCCTAGGTAAAGAGAAGCACTAGACTCCTTTGGAGTGGGGAAAAAAGGGCCATACAGTCATTTATTGACAATGTAACCTTGGATAAGCCATTTATCTATCTTATCTAAATTCAGTTTCTTCATGTGAAAAAAATGGTCACTATCAATTATTCTGCCTACTTCACAAGTTTGCTGTAAGAATTCTATTTGCTTCCTGTTGATACCATGAGCAAATCATCAAACTTTTGTGACTCAATTCCTCAACAGAAAATAAAAAGAATTCTACTATAAAGCATTTATATCTGCTCTAAGTCTATAATTGGATGGGTGATGGGGGAGAAAGGGGGAGAAAAGGAAAGAATAAGAGGAAGAGAAAGAGGGAAACGAAAGAATAAGGGAGAAAGAGAAAGAGAAAAAAAGGAGAAGGGGGGAGAAAAGAGAGACCAGGAGAGAGGAATAAGAAAAGAAGGAAGAAAGAGAGGAAGAGAGGGAAGACTCAAAGTACAGCTATAAAATAATGAAATTCCTTTTCATTTGTGATTTGTAGAATTAGTTTTAGTATTTTATATTTACATCCCATATGCCTACTGAATCTCTCACATAGAACATTAAAAAAATTATTAATAAATGTACCTATAAAATGTCATAATCCTTAGTTTGGCTTCACAATCCATACATCAAATTCTTCTTTATACAGCAAATTAACTTGTTTGTTTTTTACCTGAAAACCCCTCGTTAAGAACAAATTAATAAATAACTAAATATAATAAGACAAAAAGCCACATAAATGAAAAGTTCCTCTATATCAACAAACATCTTCATCAAGTAAAATGCGCTTAACACCTTATACCAAAATGTCATAGCTCTATTAATTATGCTATTTACAACAGGAGAATGGAGACCAAAAGGTTGAGAACGGTAACTTCTAGTACTTTTACTTCTGTATAATCATTCATTAAGGTGCCATGTGAGAGAAGCTCAAATTTTAAAAGCTTGTCTTTTATGAATCAATTTGGAGCTAGGACTACATTATGTAACTAGAACAATTATTCACTTTTTAAAAAATATTCCAAGTCCAAAGCATGTATACTGACCTCACAAAACCTATGCCCCTCGCTGCAATATGCTTCACAAGAATCATTGTTCCTTGAAGCAATGTTTACTTGATAACTAGACTATTTTTTAAAGAAATTAATAGCATTAAATAGTATTAAAAATTATAGATGACCGTATGCAAATTTATCTCCTGATTTAGCTTCAGGATGCAAACCTTCTCTCAGTTACCTTCCTACCAGTATAACTAAGCATTTGTTCCTTGTCTCCCCTCCTGGCACCATCACTCATAATCATGACTCTGAACTGTGGAGATAACCCCAAGTTCTGTCCTACTCCCTCTTCTCTCTCATCAGTTAAAATTAGAAGAGTTGATGAGGTCTATATATCTAGCCCAAGTTTCTCACCTGAACTTGAATCCTGCATTATTAATTGTCTATTAGATATTTCAAACTGGTTCTCCATGCCCAAATGAGTAAATCCAAAAAGAAATTCATTATCTTCACCCACCTGTCTGCCCAAATCTCAGCTCTTCCAAACTTCAAAATTTCCTTTGAAAAGGACCACTATCCTTCCCATCTCCTGGACTCAAAGTTATCCCCTCCACCCCCCTCCCCATGCAAACAACTGCCTTATTATTCACATAGTTAGTTTGTTCAGGTCCTTTCTGCCTCAAGTCTCATTACACAAAGGGATTTCCTGAAAAGCAGATATGACCATGTTACTCCCCGACCCAATCAATTCCACTGGCTCCCTATTGCCTATGGGATCAAATATGAACTACTCTCTTTAACTTTTAAAGCCCTTCACAATCTGACCTCAACTATTTTTAAGCCACATTTGACATTATTCTCCTGTGTTTTTTTGTGACTGGCCAAATACCTTCTTTCTCTTCCTCAAACAAGATGCTTCTTCTGTCTCTATGCCTCTATCTCTACCAGCTGTGTGGCCCCCATCCCTAAAATGAACAAACTCCCTCCTCACCTAAGCTGTATAAAAACCTCTCTTAAATTAAGATGCAGCTCAAGCACCACCTTCTCCATAAAATCTTTACTTGATTTTCCCCAATGCTAGTGCCCTCCCTCTCAAACTACCTTCAATTTGACTATTTTGTATCAATTGGTATTTATTCTCTTTTTTGGTATATACTTGTATATATATATATATATGTATATATATACACACACACACACATATGTGTATGTGTGTATACATATATATGTATATACACACATACACATATGTATGTATTTAGTGTTTTCCCCATTAGAATTCAAGCTCTTTATGTGTAAAGATTGTTTAATTTACTCTATGTGTATTTCCAAAGTCTAGCACATAGTAGATGTTTAATAAATAACTGACTGATCTACTAAGGTATGGTAAAGGCTCCAAAATTAACTGAGATTTAGAAATCCTTTTTAAACAATAAATTTGAATCTATAGGCTTATTTTACTCTATCCTATATACTGTAATTCCAATGGGAAAAGTAATCAGCTACAGCTTAAAGACACTGGAAACAATCTAACTGCTTCCTAGCCAAGCCAAGTCCATACCCAATACCACTAATGCCTTTCTCCCATGTTAAGTATTCCCTACCCAAGAATGAGTCAAAGAAGCATATTCCTGAGGGAGATGTTTAATTGGGTGGGGGGGGCAGGGAGAGGGACTAAGGAGAGGGTAATTGTAGTGGTAGATGGAATAGGTGGCCTTTTGCTGTTACCGTAATAATCTTCTGATTAAAAAAAAAAGTTTTAAGACATCGCACTTAACAAAAAAAAAATCCTATCATGTTTCATGATTTGCTTCAATGCTCTGCTGATGTACTGATCAATCTATCTACATATACACACACATTATATGTGTGTGTGTGTGTATATATACATATATATATACCTATATATGTATATATACAAGTTTTCCTCTACAATGAAAAATGTAACACTTTCATTCCTTCTAATGCGATGGAATTCTCATCTGTGCATGCCCAGGCATCTCACCAAGTAGCAATTCACTGAAGAACAAATTCGTTTTTAAAGTAACAAAAGGAGATTTAGAATCTATTCTGATTTCCCTGATGTTTTCCCCCATTTCAAATCTATCAATTCTTTCCCAATTTAAGACAATGATTTGACTTAGCAAAATCCTTACTACTGGGGGAAAACATTACCTTTCTAAATGCAATTTATGAAAGAGGAAACATACCACCCTGAAGTTTACTCTTCT
The DNA here is from genome assembly GCA_028646595.1 of Phalanger gymnotis. Classification (NCBI taxonomy): domain Eukaryota; kingdom Metazoa; phylum Chordata; class Mammalia; order Diprotodontia; family Phalangeridae; genus Phalanger; species Phalanger gymnotis. The sequence goes on along the minus strand of CM053623.1, from coordinate 27,317,311 downwards.
TTTGAATTAGCTCAAATGCTTTTAAAAAATTATTTGTGAGGTGCGTGTTCCTAAACTGTTTCTAAGGCAAAAATTACCTTTCCTTTAATACTGACCAGTACTACAGAGAATACCCTCAATGGGGTCTGGCAAGTTCCTTGATACCCTAGAAGTATTATTGCCTATTGCTTTGTATTCTCTCCATCTGCTAATCTGGTTTCTTGCTTGCCTTTTTTACTGCAGCTGTGCACCGGGTTAACTGTTTCAATGGTTTTCCTACAATAACCCACAAATTTTTTCCTGATCAGTGTGCTGTATGATTGGTTCTTTGTTCCTAAGATAATTATTTTACATTTGTCTACACTGAACTGCATTTGCCATCTGCTGGCCCAATCACCTAAACAATCTCAATCCTTTTGAATCTGATTGCATTGTTCCTTATTATTTCCTCTGCCTCCAATTTTAGGATCATCTGCAAACTTGAAGATCTTTTCTTCAAAGCTTTGTCCACGTTTTATTTTAATATAATTTTAAAAAGTGACCCCTTAAACTCTACAGCTGAAATCTCTTCCAAAACCAAAAGGTGTTTCCATGAAGCTTATGCAAAGATGCCACTAAATAAACAGGTAAAAGAATCATTAGAAATGAAGCTCTCACTAATACTCTGGTTTTATGTCTTAGCCAGTTTTTCATTCCAAAAATATGTTTGTAAATGAATTTTCCATATTTTAAATTAATCTTTTAGGATGTTAATATTTTAAAGGAATACTAATTTTTTTCCTATTTGGAAGTATATGTATAATTTCAAACTATTCCTAAACATACATTTTAAAGTTTTTCAGTCTTCTATAGGTCTCATAATTGTTATCTTTAGGTGAATGGAAACTGAAATCTGATGCTCTGAAATATCTGCCAATCTCTCAAATCCAAAAAACCTTTAATAAGAATTCTGAGATCTTTTTTTTTTTTACTATCTTTGGTCACTTTTGCTCAATTCAATTTAGTTGTACCTATGTTAACATTAATGCTAAAAAAAATGGCCTGATCTCTAATAGAAGCCAGAAAATTGGCTAATATTCAATGCAAAAATAAATCACAAGAAAAGTCCTTTCCAAAGGTCAATCTAAATTATGCAAGTCATTCAGAAAAAAATCATAAATACTAAGTATAATAGCACTTGAAGTAGATAATTTCTTTACATTTTAGTCGACAATACAATCATGATTATTCAGCACTTTGCTTTACTTTTAACAGTCAGCTAATGTTTATACAGCCCACTGATGAACACTATATTTAAGAAACACACTTAAATGTCTTACTTGTGTGTGTGTGTGTATACATAAATATAGAGAGACAGAGAGAGATTTGGTGCACGTATATACATACATAGTACATATAATAACTGGCAGCTCTCTATGGTGATAAGTTGCTGAGCTGATAGCAATCTTTGCATACAGGAGCTGGGAGACTAAGGAATGATCATATAATTACAAGTTCCATGAAATTCATAGGAGGCTCACACACGTACAAGTAATTGTCAATCAAAGTCCCATATGATTCCTGGCACACCTGTAGAAATCAAAAGGCATCTGGGAGAACCATTAACACAAAGTTAGAGGTCCTTCATTAGGAGTTCCTAACATCAACAAAATCATAGGTCTGGTACACATAAAAAATGGCTGCCACTTGTATAGTGCTTTATGGTTTACATTATATCACATGATCTTTCCAACAACCTTACAAGGCTGAGAGGTAGGTATTAGTATCCCTAGTTTGCAAATGAGGAAGCCAAGCCTCAGATAATTGCCTATCCAAAGAAAGCATGAGGTAGGACTCAAAAGCAGACATCTGCCTAAATTTATGCTGGCACAAAGAATGCATATATTCTCACACACACACACACACACACACGCGCGGAGTATATTTTTGTGTTTGTCCTAGTTATCTGTTAATCTCTTGCAGGCTTCTTGCGCTCAGAAGCAGAAACAATTTCTTCTACCAAGTACTGCCACAGCACGAAACAGGTTATTGTAGAAATGACACTGACTCCTTTCATTCACTAAAAATTTACTGAGCCTCTTCGATGGACACAGAAGAAATCAACACGCGCTTGTCAATAGCCTATTTGTGCCAGGCACAACACCAGGCACTAAAGATACAAAGAAAAAATACAACAGTCTCTGCCCTCAGGAGCTCACAAAGCTCAAGCTGGGGAGGCAACATAAAAACAGAGAGATAAATATACACTATGTAACAAGAGACACAAGATGATTGAGCGGTAAAGGCAGGAACACCTAAGCAATGGGGGAGGAATGGAGATCAGGAAAGGCTTTATGTAAAAGATGGTTCTTAAACTAAACTTTGAAGGAAGTTAAGAATTCTGGAAGGCCTCAGAAGCTAGAAGAGGGATGCTCCAGGCAATGGGGAAAGGCAGCAGCTGTGTGGACACAGGATGACAGCAGACCATGGATGAGGGTCTGTTGTATCCAAGTACACATAAAAAAGGCTGGACAGAGAGGATGAGGTCAAGTTGTAAAGTTGTAAGTTATAAAAAAGTTGTAAAAAAATGCAAATATTTTGATCCCAGAGGCAACAGGTAGTCACTGGAATTTATTATGACATGGCCAAACCACTTTGGCAGCTGTAGGGAAGGATAGATTAGAGTGCGGAGAGACTTGAGGCAGGGAGATCAATTAGGAGGATATTGGAATAGAACAAGCAAGACAAGAGGTGATTCAGTCCTGAAGGACGGTGTTGGCTATGTGAATGTAGAGAAGAGTGCAGATGTGAGAGATGTCATGGAGGAAAAAAGACAAGACTGGACGACTGACTGGATATGTGGAACAAACAATGGATCAATCCTGGACAACTGGAAGTATGCTGGTGCCATCAACAGAGACAGGAGAGTTTGGAAAAGGAAAAGAAGCTCTGTGCCAGAAACTGAACTTAAACCCTTTGTAAAGTTGATCCTCCTAACAAGCTGTGAGGTAGGCACTTCTATTATCTGTTTTACAATGGAGGAGTCTGAGGTAAATAATGTTTAAGTGACTTACCCATGATCACATGGATGACAAGTGCCTGAGACAAGATTTGATTCCCAACTCTATACCCAATGCTGGGACCACTTTGCCACCTTGCTGCCAAAAGAGTGGGTGTTGTGCTTTATTTGAGGGGAGGAGATGATGAATTGTTTGGGATGTTGGGTTGGTGATGTTTTCTGGACACCTAGTTCAAAATGTCTAATAAGTAGACCTAAATACAGAACTAGAGCTCAGGAGGGAGAAAAGTAAGGACTATATTCCTTCTGGAATCACTAACATAGAGCTGATAAAAGAGAGAGAAAAGGCAGTCCTTAAGATAAGGAAAACAAAGCCAAGCAGTGCCTAGAGATCAGACACCTAGTGACCTTAATGGTCTCCAAAGTGAGAAGTCCTGATCAGACTTCCAGGAGCTAAGATGGCAGATTGAGCAGTAGATCACCATTACTCCCCCCATATTCACCTCCAAAATACCATAAAACAACACCCCAAAACAAATCCTGGAACAGCAGAACCAGCAAAAAGGTGGGGTGAAACAATCTTTTATCTCAAGAAACTTGGAAGACTGGCAAGAAAAGTAGGTCTCCCTCAGGTAAAAGGGGAACACAGTCCAGGACAAGAAGCATCCCTGCAAACCAGCAGCAAGCCCCACCTCAGCAAATCAGTGGGAAATTCTGAGCCCCAGTGCAGTGGAGCAGGCAAATGCTAACATCAAGACCCCCCACATGCCTCAGCATAGCCACCAGAAGGGGCAGACTACAGCTTCACGCTCAAGACCCCCATATGCTTCAGCACAGCCCTGGGCAAACAGGCAACCACAGACCTCTAAGTGTTTCAGCACAGCCCTGGGCAAACAGGCAGCCTCCAGCAGTCAGACTGCCAAGTGCTGCAGTGGAGCCCTGGGGAAATGCAGAAACACCCCACTGGCCAGACACTACCACTAGGACCCAGGCTCAGCACCAGGTAAGCTGCCAGACCCCTACAGCCTTCAGCAGCACCAGCCACTCCCCACCCCACCTCCTCAGCACAGCACCAAACATTAGGGGCCCCCATGGGCCTCAGGGCAACATCAATGCAGCACCTGGTAAATAGCCAGAGCCTGCAGCCTCTAAAACAAGAAGCCTAAGACAGTGCCCCTTTCACTCTGGGAGCAGAGCTAAAATTTAAAAGAGAGGAAAAAGACCAAAAAAGATGAGCAAAAAACAAAAAGAATCTGACCATAGAAAATTATTATGGTGACAGGGAAGATCAAGACATAAACTCACAAGAGGACAACGATGTGAAAACACCTACAGGCAAAACCCCAAAGAAAAATGGGAAGTGGCCTCAAGCCCAGAAAGAACTCATGGAAGAGCTCAAAAAAAGAGCTTAAAAGTCATATAAGAGACGTAGAAGAAAAACTGTGGAAAGAAATGAGAGTGATGCAAGAGAATTATGAAAAAAAGAGTTAACAGCTTGGAAAAGGAAAAATGCTTAAAAAGTAAAACTAGCCAAACTGGAAAAGGAGATACAAAAACCCCACTGAAAAAAACAGTCCTTTAAAGTACAATTTGCCAAATGGAAAAGGAAGTACAAAAGCTAATTGAGGAAAACAACTCTTTAAAAGTTAGAATTGGGCAAGTGGAAGCTAATGATTCTATGAGACATCAAGAATCAATCAAACAAATTGAAAGGAATGAAACAACAGAAGAAAATGTAAAGTATCTCATGGGAAAAACAACTGACCTGGACAACAGACGCAGGAGAGACAATGTTAGAATGTTAGAATCACTGAACTACCTGAAAGCCATAATCAAAAGATGTACAGCATCTTTTGAGAAATGATCAAGGTCAGGGGCACGGAGCCAAGATGTTACTACCAGAGCTCTCTCACAAATTCTGTCAGATAAATCTAAAAAAGTGAATCTGAGCAGATTTGAGAGTTAGAAGCCACTAGTAGACTGAGAGGGGTAGAAGCACCAGGCACACGGATCGGCACCAGACTAAACCAACTGGGAACAGCAGAGGAATCCAGCCAGCACGCAAGTCTGGGAGAGCACTAGGTGAGCCAGAGGAGGAACAGGCCCAGAGCGGAAGTATTGGCTATAGCTGCAATTGAGCCCCAAGCCTCTCAGCCCAGGACAGGAGTCTGTCAGAGCTCTGAGCCTGCAGCTGCGGGAGCAGCTACCCGGAGGCCTCCAACCCACAGTCTAAAGACTTGAAACTCACCTTCTTGGACTCCCCGTAGCCAGGATATGCAGGTAAAACGGCTCATATCCCTTCCTTGAATAAACCCAGAGAATAAAACGAGAAATAGAGGAGCCAGAAGTGGGGCTTCAGTAGTGAGAGAAGTGGGAGGGTGGGCCCTTCCTGTGGTGGCAGAAGGAAATTAGTGCAGGAAGAGGTGTCCCAGCAGCCCTTACCTTAGCAGAACAACGAAAGTAACTGAGCCCCAGGGGGTGGATCTAACTAACGTCAACACCAGGACCCGAGACTTGGGTTTTGCACAGGCAGGGGAAGTGGCAGATACCAGCACAGACATGAGCTGAGACCACCCCTGCTGTAGAGCCAACCTGGGGAAGAGGAGACTCCCAGTAGGCAGACCACCCCTCCACCACACCTCATGAAACCAGAGGCCGTAGCACATAAAGCTAGATCCCAACACAAGACACTTGGGACAGAGCCCCCTGAGCCTCAGAAACAGAGATCCACTTCAGAAACCAGGAGAGGAAAAAAAAACACCATGAAAAAGAATTGTAAGAAGCTTTTGAACACAATTGACTCATATTATGGAGACAGGGAAAACCAAAATACCAATTCCTCATGGACACTACACCCATATCTGAAACCTCAAAAGGGAAAGTGAACTGGTCTCCAGACCAAAAAGCATTCCTGGAAGAACTAAGGAAGGACCTTAAAAACCAAATTAGGGAGGTAAAAGAAAAAATGGAAAGAAAATTCATTGAGGAAAACAAGTCTTTAAAAGGTAAAATCAGGGAATTTGTTAAGGAAAATCAGAATATAAACAGAGAAAGTGTCTCACTGAAAAGTAAAATCAACCAAATGAAAAAGGAGATAGAGAAGACAAAGGAAGAAAATAAAACATTAAATATTAGAACTGGGCAAGTAGAAGCTAATGACTCTATGAGACATCAAGAAAAAGTCAAACAGTTAAAATCTAAAAAATGAAAAAATAGAAGAAAACGTGAACTGTCTGATTGGAAAAACAACCAACTTGGAAAACAGATCCAGGAGAGACAATCTAAGAATTATAGGTCTACCCCAAAACTATGATGAAAAAAAGATCCTGGACACTATCTCTCATAAAATTCTTAAAGAAAATTGACCAGAGGTCCTAGAACCAGAGGGTAAAATTGGCATCGAAAGAATCCATCGATCACCCCTGGAAAAAGATCCCAAATTTGAAACTCCAAGAAATATTATAGCCAAATTCCAGAACTACCAGGTCAAGGAGAAAATATTGCAAGCAGCTAGAAAGGAACAAGTCAAATATCATGGAAATACAAGTCAAGATCACACAGGATCTTTCAGCTTCAACATTAAACGACAGGAGAAATTGGAATACGATATTCTGAAAGGCAAAGGAGCTTGGACCACAACCAAGGATCAACTATCCAGCAAAAATGAGCATAATTTTCCAGGCAAGTAGATGGACATTCAATGAAACAGGGGAATTCCAGACATTCCTGATGAAAAAGCTAGAACTTAAAGGAAAATCTGATCTCCAAATACAAAACTCAAGAGAGAAATGAAAGGGTAAATGGGAAAAAAAACCCCTAGATAATCAGTAAGGCTAATTACATCCTTATATAGGATTATTTTGTTTTATATGTGTTTGATATATATATATGTGTATATATATATATGTAAATCTTGAGAACAGTGTACTTATTACAACAATTGAAAGGGATATTCATAGACTGTGACTGTCAGTATAAAATAATCAATATAATAATAATAAACAAATTATAGAGATATAAAGGGATGGTTCTGGGAGAAGAGGTTATGAGGTAGTAGAAAAGGGTAAATTACATCACATGAAGAGACATCGAAATATATTGTAGTAGAGGGAAAGAAGGGAAGGAGAAAAGCAGTATCTGAGCTTTACTCTCATCGGATTTGGCTCAAAAAGGGAATAACACAGCCTGATAAGTACAGAAATCTAACTTGTCCTAAAGGAAGTAGGAGGGGAAATGGGGGGAAAAAAGGGAGGGGTGGGGTCAGAAGGAAGGGAAGAAGTAGCAAGTGGAAAACAGGAAGATAAGGGAGGGGAATCAAGAGGGAGGGTAAACTGAGGAAGGCAGCCATCAAAAGCAAAACTTTGTTGAGGAGTGGAAGGGGAAAAGGAGAAACAAAAACATAAACGGGGGAAACAGGACTGAGAAAAAAGCACAGACAGTAATCACAATTGTGAATGTGAATGGAATGAATTCTCCCATAAAACGGAAACAGATAGCAGGATGGATTAAAAACCATCATCCTACAATATTGTTTACAAGAAACACATTTGAAACAGGGGGATACACACAGGGTAAAGGTAAAAGGCTGGAGTAAAATATATTGTGCTTCAGCTAAAGTAAAAAAAAGCAGGGGTAGCAATCCTAATCTCAGACAAAGAAAAAGAGAGATCTAATTAAAAGAGATAAGGAAGGACACTACATCCTGCTAAA
>CM053623.1:27278011-27309124 GCA_028646595.1 Phalanger gymnotis | reverse complement strand
GTTAGCCAATTTGACATGAAAGATGTGGTACCTAAGAGCTGTTTTGATTTGCATTTCTCTGATCAAGTTATTTAGCGCATTTTTTCATATGCCCATGGATAACTGATGGACTCTTGATGCAGATCAAAGCATACTTTTTTACTTATTTTATTCTTTTTCACTAAATAATATCTAAATGCTACAGCTATTGTATGGTTAGTTGCTGAATAACGGAGTTTTAACACAAACATCCTGTCTGCTAGTTTTCATACAAGATGTGGTCAGTCATATAAGATTAAGAAAGGCATATATGCCCATCACTCCCTTCTTTTACCCTTTGGTTTATTATCTATACCAAGATCTCGATTTCACTGGTAATCGTTATTTGTGAAATATTTAAGCTAGAAAACTTCTAGTAGATACAAATTTTCCTAAATATTAATTTGAACTTAAGGACTCAGTTACTAAGAGTTTTTAAAACTATCAGTCTCAATATTACCCTCCTTCTGCTTACTGGATTCCCTGACCACTCATCTATCAAAGAGATTTTAGACTCTTACTAAAGAACAAAAATAGAACAGACTTCATAATACAACACTTCACAGTTTATAATGCATTTTATTTGAGACTCACAATATCCCTATGAAGTAATGATTTGGAGTTGTGAGCATATAACTTAATTGGTATAGAGAAATTCCACAAGGAAACTTCCTCAATCATTGCAGGTGGACATCTGTTCCTACAACTTGCAACCTTAAGAGATGGCCTGGGGCACACTGAAAAGCTTTGATTTGTCCAGTCTCAAAACCAATGTGTGTCAGAAGCAAACATGAAGTATTCCTGACTCTGAGGATAAGGTCTCTATTCATTAACAATAGCCATCATTTATATAGGAGCTTAACTGAATACACACACACACACACACACACACATACACACACACACGCCAGGACAGAATCCTAATAAAGCTGCCCCCAGCCCCAATATTCCAACTTCCTTATGGGCCTCACTAAACTGCAGGCGGGTCTTGATTTGACCACACAATCTGACTTTAACCACACCACAGGCCCCCAGACTCAATATCCTAACTTCTTCATATATGCCTCACTAGAACAGCAGGTGTGTCCATGAACTCATGTCCCACTAGAACAGCAGGAATGACCATGCGATGGAATCCCAGCCACTACCTCTACCTAGCCACTACCCCCAGACCCATTCCTCATATTTCTCCCCAAAACAGCAGGTGTATCCATGCACTCCACCACAACCACATCCACCTAATCTCAGACAGGACCACAAGAATCCAAGAACCAGCCAATCAGACAACAGCACCACCAGGATGCTTGATCAATAAACCATAGAAGAGACTTTTCTTAAGTAGGTACCCATGCACTAATAGCAAAAACTGTCCTTTAGATGAACTTATGATGTAGACAGGCTTATTGTAATATCATTATCATATATTAATGCCCCCCAATGGGTTTCCTATATGCATTGTGGGTAATCACATGCATAGTTCCACTGAGGCTGGGACCCCTCCCCATTACCTAATCTGCTGACAAACCCCTCCTGCCTTTTTAATATTCATAATTTCTGTTGTGTAATCATCATCATCACACTCTAAAATTACCTGTCTTGTCTTACTGAAGCTGCCTCCTCTTTCTTGGAAATCATCCCACTCAGAGAGTATAATTCTCAATAAATGCCTTTGCTGGGGTTGGAGATGGGCTGAGTCTGTGAATTCTTTTGAGATGACCCCACAACATACGAAGAAACCGCAATACGTGTACATACATATGTACACACACACATACACACACACACACATATATATATATATGTAGATGAATACACACATATGAACACATATATAAAAATACACACAATTTCATTTGATTTTCGTTACACCACTGTGTGGTAGGTACTATTAGTATCCATATTTTGTAGACATGGAAACAGGTTGTGAGATGTCACATGGCATGTGGTAAGAGTCTGAGGAGACATTTAAATTTAAATTTTTCCAAGTCCAGCTCTCTTTCCACTACACCCAGCTGTCTCTCATCACTATTACTTCATTCTTCTGATTTTTATGACCAACAGAGTTCAGAACCAAGTCACTGCCCTATTACTTTTTTGTGTTTAGTGTTTGATGGTAAAATGACCGACTCTTTAATGAATGATTGCATGAATGAATGAAAAGGAAAATTTAAACAAAAAAAAGTAAACAATTAGTTCTTAAGAAGCTCCTATCCTGATGAGAGATACAGAACACAGGCTATTTCAGCAGCAATTCAGATGAAATAGTCCTATGATCCTTAGGATGCAGCGGCAAAGCAGATGGTCATGCCTCTTCTAGGATGTTATTTTCACTGACAAAATGTTGTCACTTTTTGGTGGCAAACCATCTGACAGTGCCAAGGGCTTTGGTGGCAAGAACTTTATTTTGTGAGTCTTCAATTGCTATGGATGCAGCACTTGCAGAAGGAAATGCCAGGCTCATCTCATAGGCTCTGCTGCTCAAGATGATGGCTGTGGGCAAGAGGACGTTGGCTGCAAGCAGGCCTGTTGATCTGTGGGGCACTGCTATTCAGGGTCAAGGGCTATCTCCACTGAGGTCTGAGGGGAGATGGTGATTGAGGTGGTGGTAGGGAGAGGTTTGACCTGACACATGCTGTTTCGACAAGGCTAGCTCACCTTTTGGTAGGTGGCAGCTGCCTATCCATTGGTGGGCTGAGTTCTTCCTCAGATGACAGCTGCAGGGGATGGGCTGGAGTCAAGACTGAAGGTCTGGTTAGTTTGCCATTCCTGGAGCTCTTGAGCTTACTGGCCTGTTGATGGCATTTGGTCAGCAGCTGGTATTGATAATGGCAAGGAAGATGGACTCTTCAACAATGACTGTTCCCCTCAATGACAGATTCAGAGTCTAAGATGGAAGGACAAAGATTTACCTGAACCAAAGTACCGGAATTCTAACTCATCTTCTGTAGCTGAAAGTATGCTCAGGCCCACTCCAAGAGCACGTATGAAGAAAGAGACAGTATGTATTATATAGCTGCCATTTCCCACATTGTTTTGATTTCTCCTGCTAAAACTCTCCATTTTGAGGGCTTTTCATTTTATATAGTTTAAAAATCATGAGATTCTGGTCTGACAACATTTCCTAAAAGCATTTTCCTTACATTCTAGTAGGTTAATGCTAGGCCCAGAGAGAGGTGCATGTTAGCTCTGCCTGGGATGATCCTCTAGCTGCAGTCATTATCCGTGGAGTTCTCTGGACACTTTGGCTAGTGCTGATGACCCAAGGGCTGACTGTCTGCTATCACCGTTATCTAGTTCACATGTTGTTTGATGATTAAAACGGCCACGTAAGTCAACAATGCGTGATTATTCTTTTATATTTAATCTTCTGAAGACACAGGTGGATGAAATAACTCCTCTTTATAGCTGGATAAAAGTATCAGGATGCAATCAAATCAGGCCCACTGCGAGGATCCTCAGGACAACTCCAGCAAGAGACGGAGAGGATGATGGGAACTCTATGTACTTTGTGCAATTAATGCCTTGTGATTTGGACTTCTCTAGGTCTTCAAAAAAGCATTTTGCAAGGTTTTTGTTCCAAGTCACTGAAAGATCATGAGTATTTGGTTTGTTGATAGCTATTAGAGTATTCTCTAAGTTTTTAAAGAGTCGATGTTTCATCTAGGAATTTGCAGGCAATAGTTTCGTTTGTGATACTGTCTGGTTTTAGTACATTTAGTGACTGAGCTTTCCAGGATATCTGGAGGACTTATTTATAGCATAGGGATTTGTAGTCTATCAGGCCATGAAAGACAGAGCATTCTCAATGTATAATTCCAGCCACCAGGTCACTTCTTATTAAGCATTCAGCGGGTGCTATATATCTAAAGGCTGTAGGGATATACTGCAGTGTCTACTATTTTCTCACATAATGTACATGGTTGGAAAAGCCCAAGCTATTTAAGAGTAACTTCTATAATTTCTGGTGCCAATGACATTCCTAAATTTTCTTCAGAAACCAGTTTTTATTATTATTATTATTAAATAATTGAAGCTGTTCTTCAAATTTTCTTTGATAAAGACCAGAAAGAAATAGTTACAGTATTTTAAAGTAAATGCTGTTATATAATACAGGTGAATAAAATATTTTTATTGAACAAAATACTAAAATGTGTTTATCATGTTTATTATTATGAACCCCCACAAGCCCCTATACATTGTTCATGTCAGAGGGTAAAAGGGAGAAGATGACAACAAAGTAAGGGGATATTCCAGCCAAGGTAACACACAGAATATTTGTTATGATGACTGTCACTATTATTGCTGTCACCCTCATCCTTCTTTATAGAGCTCAGATACAAACAGTCTAAGGACAAGTTGCCATCCTGATATTATTTTCATTATGGAGATTTAAGATGGATAAAATTACTAGGTTTTATAAATAAATAAGAGTGTTTCTGTAGACTCATAGAAATCATCTTCAGGATAATGACAGCAGCAGGTAGTATGACAGGGACGACTTGTACCTTGTCCTGTTCCCACACGGTTTTAATTTCTTCTTCTGTGTCTTCATATTTTTCAAGTTTTCCATTCCAAGAAGTTTGGATATTATGCATATTTAGTAAGGTAACATACGTTTAAAAAATTGGTCAATTTTTATGGATTAATGTTAGGTTCCAGTAGTCAAAGATAATAGCTCTGTGTGCAATGATGTTCTAGCTCCCAGAATCTGCCGAATTCTCAAAACTGTATGAAGATTTGTATTTCTAGTTCAGGGATTTGTGGTCTTTCTGATAACAAAAGATCTCTTGCTTTTGTATCTTGTATCCAGTTAGATATTTTGTTAAATGCTTAAAAAACTACAGTGATACACTGCTGCACAACTTCACTGTAACTAGGTCCTCAAGTGCAGCCCTTTGAATCCAAACTTCACAGAACAAATCCCCTTAATAAAAGGATTAGTTCTGTAAAACTTGGACTTAGTCAAAAGGCTGCACCCAAGGACCTAGAAGGCCACAGGTGGCCTCGAGGCTGCAGGTTCCCTACACCAATACACTGACCAATAAATCCAGGCACCTTAAAAGATAAGCATAGTATAATTGCTTGTGACAATGAACTGATTGAAATGAACTATGACTAGGCCTCTTCTCTGTTTGTCGACACTGTTGCCTGACTTCACATCAGCACCTTTTGATTCTGCTCTTGGATTTTTGTCATTCCACAGGCAACAATCCAGAGATTTGAGCTTACACTCAGAAAATCCAGGAGGATACTTCTTTTATACCTTTATTATATTTCCTTGTGAAGTAAGACTAGTGCTTCCAAAAGAATTCCTGTAAATGTTAAACCTGCTTTATGATATGCTCTAAGAAAATGTCTTCTTCCTTCATTTTAGCCTGGAAATGTCACTCTTTCCTTAGCAGCCTAGGGATAATAAGCTCCATTTTTCATTAACATTGCAGGAGTTTTTGTTTGGACACTTTCTACATCTGATGCCATTTATTTTACCATAACAAAAAAAATGTATATTAAGTCTGGGGTAGCTAGATGGTACAGTGAATAGATCCAAGTTCAAATCCTACATCAGACACTTACTAACTGTATGATCCTGAACAAGTTGCTTCACTTCTGTCTGCCTCAGTTTCCTCAATTGTTAAAAGAGGTTAATAATATTTTCTACTTCAGAGGGCTGGTGCAGGGTCCTAGGAAGTAGTATATGCAAACCTCTTAGCACAAGACTTTGTTACAGAGTGGATGCTTAATAAATACTTGTTCACAGAACTATTTTAAACGAGTTATTCCTGAAAGTTTTGGGTTCCTCATCCATCAGTCCTTTAACAAAGACAACTTCAGCTTTCACCCAGATAAGCTTATGCTAAATAAATCGATTTTATCTAGAGAACACTAGGTATCACCTTCAACAATTGGCACAATTTTATCTCTGTCTTCAAATAATCAATATTGCCTACTATGCAACTACTACAGGCACAGTGTTAAGGAGTGGGGATACAAAAAGAGGCAAAAGGCAGTGCCTGCCATTGAGGAGCTCACAATCTAATGGATGCCTTTGGAAAATTCACACATAAAAGCCTTCAGTCTCAATTCTTCCTTGACCTGCACTAAGAATTTTACACTCATTTGAGTCCAAATGACATTTTAATATATTTTTAAAAAGTGAGATAGGTAGTAGGAACAGATAATGACCGGTGGGAAGGGCAAGGATAATGGTGAGGAAGATGATAAGCTCTACATAGCACTTCTGAGGTTTGCAAAGCACTTTACAAACACGATCTCACTTGATACTCACAACTCTGAGAGGCACGTGTTATCGTCCCTACTTTACAACTGAGGAAACTGAGGCAAACAAGTGACTTGAGCAGGGTAATACAGCTTGTAAATGTGTGAGGTGGGATTTGAACTCAGTCTTCCTGATTACAGGTCCAGCAGTCTATTCACTAAGCCACCCAGCTACCTATATAGATTAAAGGATTCCGACATCTCGTCCTATTTAGAGTTATTATGGCCACATTCATGCCATGCAGTTACACCAAATTTTGGTTCTAATGTAATAAATAACAAGCCTCTTTTTAGCACTGGCTGTCTTTCTACTGGAAGTATCGTCCCTTTTACCAAGGTGTATCTTTTTTTTAAGAATCACAATTGCTGGAAATAGGGCACACAGAAGCATATCCCATTAACCAGGAAATGACAGGCAAGTGCAGTCCATGCTAAAACCTTAGTTCACTCACAAGCTTCACATTTAGTGAATTTGGCTTTCTTGACCTGTGACCCAGAATCGCTGTATAATTCACACTAAATCGCATTTCACATTATTTGACCTCTCATTAATCAAAACATAACTGCATTGCCTAAACTGATTTACTTCAGTGTCGTGCTAATCAAACTTCTAAAGTAGAGCAAGAAAAACTAACAGTGAAATTCACCTGGGTGAAACAAAGGATAAAAAAAAAAGGTCATGGATAATAATTTTTAAAAAGCAGTAGGGAAAAAGTGCTGGCAACAGCAGATCTCAATCTATACTCCAAAGAAGTAATTATCAAATGGATTTGGTATAGATTAAAAAAAACAGAGAGGTCAATCGCTGGAACAAGATTAGGCATACAACATACAGAAGCAAACAAATACAATCTAGCCTTCTCTTTAATAAGACTCAATATTCAACAAAGACTGCTAGGAAATCAAACATTAGTCTGGCAAAAATTAGGTTTAGACCAGTATCTCATGATACATACTAAGATAAGCTTCAAATGGATATATTATTTAGATTTAAATAAAAAAGATCATACATATATACATAAATTATATGCATAATGGAGAAATTTCCTTTTAGATTTATGGACAGGGAAAGAGTTTATGACCAAACAAGTCATAAAGAGGAACATAAAAGAAAAAATGGATAATTTTGGTTGCATAAAACTAAAAAGGTTTTACACAAGCAAAACCAATGTAGTTAAAATCAGAAAAGGAAAAAAAATCGAAAAAAAAAATCTTTCTATCAAGTTTCTCTGATAAAGGTCTCTTCTCTAAGAAATATTTTTCCAGGAAAGAATTTTATTCAAATTCACAAGAATAAGGGATTCTCCTATAGATATATAATCAGAAGATTTTATCTATACCCAAAGAATTACTAAATTACAAATATTCTTTGGACCATAAATACTTATGTTGGGCCTGTATCTTAGGCACAATATAATGAGATCAAAGAGAGGGGAAATGGATTCATATATACGAAAATTTTTATAATAGCTCTTTTTGTGGAAGCATAGATTTGGAAACAAATAGGGTACCTATACATTAGTTAATGGTTCAAAAAAAGCGCTAAATAAATGTGATGGAATACTATTTTACCAATGACAAAAAAGACAGTTTCAGAGAAATCTGGGAAAACTTACAGGAACTGATATAGAATGAAGAGAGCAGAACCAAGAGGACAAGTAATACAATAACAACATTGTAAAAGCAAAAGAACTGAAAGACTTTTAGGAATTATAACCAATGTCGTGACCAGCCACAATTCCAGGAATAATGATGATGTATGGTACTCACTGCCTAACAGACTCAAGACGTAGAATGAGCTAAGTTTTTGAGCACGATCGTGTAATATAAGAATACTTGTTTTCCCTGATAAGGCACATTTGCTACAAGGGCTTCCCCACCACCATCCCAATGACATGACAGGGTGGATGTGAGAAGGAGAGACGAGAAATGCTTGGTAACTGGGGGGGAGGGGAGCACTTTTTCAAAGCAACACTTTAATTTATATACTTAAAAAGAAAAAAATGCTGTACATAATTGATATCTGCAATTTCATGTACAATCTTTTGTATTATTATGCATGTGGAAATGTACATTCCATTATTAAGTTCAGAATAAAAAAACTGATTAAAAATACCACTGGAGATTAGGTCTCTTACCTCCTGTCAACCTATCTCTGAACACCATCTGGCTCCTTGCCTACTTGAGGACACCTCCCTGACACTTCTATTTGTACACATAGAACATGCTTAACAAATGCTTATTCATTGGAGACTGACTAGGGACAGATCTCTCTAGCTGAGGGGTTCTAACCCTATTCTGTGTTATGGACCCTTCTGGCAGTGTGGAAAGCCTACAGACCCACCTCAGAATGTTTCTGAATAACTGATATAAATCAGAGATGGCAGAGAGGGGAATATATACATAATGTGTGCATACACACACACACACACACACAATATATATATTTATACTTAGTAATATATTAATGTGATACCTTTATTTTCTTACATATATAGTTACATGTTATATGTACATATAAATATATATATATATATATATGTATATATAGAAATCTCCATCCACAGGCCCCCAGAAATCTATCCACGGAACCTTTGGAAGCGTACAAGCCTCAGGTTAAGAATGCCTGCTCTGAGAGCCCACAGGCCTTTAACTTACTGCAAAGTAGCTTAGTCTTCTCAGTGATACATCTGTTGTGCTTCAGGATGGTCATCTGATCCACCTGATCTGACAAACAAGCATTTCACTCTGGGTGCTCTACGTAGACGGTAAAACCTATGGCAACTCCAATTTCCTAATAATATTAAAATAATCAAAATCATAGTAACAAAAATAAGAGAAAGAGGCCACCGTGTAGATAACCGGAAGAAGAGAGGTACGTCCAAAGTGTCTGAGATTTGGATCTATGGGATCTATGTCCAGATCCCAGCTCTCAGTTTCTAATACCACTGTGTGTGTTACCTTAGAAAAGTTATTTAATATACTTGGAACTGCTTCCTCCTCTGTAAAAGGAGGTGTCTAGACCACATAGACTTGAGGGTCCCTTCTATCTTTACATTTTACTTTCTGATGATGACTTCGGAAAACCTAGTTCCCTTCATTATGTCTCTAACATGTTACTAAGTAGACCAGTCCTTCTCCTGGACCTCTTTCAGTCAGCTCAATCAGGGAATACCTGACATACAATCATTACCTTACTGTGTGACCTTCAACAGTAACAATTCTATGGGCTTCGATGTTTTTAATTTCTAACATGAGGAACATAGACCAGATTTCCCACCAGTTTCCCTCCGACATAGCCCATCGGGAAACATTGCCCTGTGAGGCTGCATCAGCCTTGGCATTCACACATCATCAGTATTCTCAATACCCTCTGCCCCTCTGCCCGGAGGTCAAATCAAAGAACTTTTCCAAAGCCGTCCACTGAAAGACAGCTCCAGCTCTCAGGCCAGCCGGGTCTTCATTTCCCACCAAGCTTCATCCCACCAGACTGAGCTACATCATAGATGTCCTAGTCCCCACCCTCTACTTGCAGCTTCCCTTTGTGTGTGTCATCCCTCATTAGACTCCTTAAGGGCAGGGCCTGCCTTTCTTTTTGTATTTGTATCCCCAATACTTAGCACAGTGCCTAGCACAGAGTGCTTAATAAATGTTTGATCACTAAGATCTCTTCCTGCAATACATTTTGTAGAAATATGAATAGCATCTATGGACACCACTATAAAGCAGCTGAGAAAGCATGGGAGAAGGGGAGAGAGGCAAAGGGGCCAGTCTGTGTTAAGTAGAACACCATCATCCTCATCACTAACATTTAGATATTGCTTTAAGACTTATTGAAACACTTTATATATATTAACTCATTTGATCCTCACAACAACCCTGAGAGGGAGGCGCTATTATCTCCATTTTACAGATGAGGAAACTGAGGCAAACAGAGGTTAAGTGACTTACCCATGGTCACGCAGGGAGTATCTGAGGCAAGATTCAAAGTCAGGCCTTCCTGATCCCAAGGCCTGTACCCTACCTAGCTGCCTAAGTGTGGATTCCTGTCAACCATCCTAAGTGGTCACAGTAATATATCCTAATCCTCCTCCAGGAACTCTCACAGTTACTATTTACTATATGACATTTTGCCCTGAAGTTCTACACTTCACCGTTCTCTCCTCAGAAGAAATACACTGTAGGGGAAGGGTTTTGCTCAATTCTGCTCCACCCAATGTCACTATGAGAAAAACATGTACATCTGGTATGCCCTGTTCTAACCTCCAGGCCCAGTATGATCTCCTCGGCATTTTTAAAACTGTATTTCCATTCCAAGGATGTTGCAATAGAGTTTGAAGACAAAAGAAAGATATCCCAGGAAACAGAATCACTCAGTTTTAAAGTTCCCATATTTAACAAGAGGAGGTCTTAGGAACAGGGATCAAGAAGAGCTTGTATACAATGAAGAACAAACTCTTGATCAGACTGGTAAAACTTTATTGGACAGTACTAAAATAATCTGGCTTTTTAATATATTAATCCTCAGCTTAATCTTTCATTGTTATACTTTATTAGTATAAGGATAAGAAAAGCAGTTTTAAAAGTATTTCCTCTTGTGAGAAAAAAGCCAACTTTGCCGGCTAAACATATCCCTGAGTCTGTAGCCATCAGATGAAACTAAGGAATGTTACAGTATCCTCTCTTCCACAGATCTTGTGTTCCATGAGAAAAGGCAACAAAATTAGCTTTTAAAAGGCTAATTCTCTTTCCAGCCGGAAGAAAGTTTGTACAAACTTGCCTTTGATAATCAACTGAACGGGCTGCACCACAAGCATCAAGGGATAGGGCAAGACTATCTAGCAGGTGCTGCAGTTTATCACAAAACCGTCGAAAATAATTGGAAGTGACACCCAGCACTACCACAAATGATTTATTAGTCTTTCACTCAGCTTTTCAGCTTCCTCAGGGCCAGAATAAATAATTTACCAACTCTGTATCTTCCAATCATTAATTCTTCCCTGTGCATCCAAACTATATTTAACTCTGCTAGATTCAGTGGAATTAAAAACACAGTATCATTTTTCTCAAAATATAGAATTAGTTGTCTATATCAAAAG
Organism: Phalanger gymnotis; assembly: GCA_028646595.1. NCBI lineage: Eukaryota > Metazoa > Chordata > Mammalia > Diprotodontia > Phalangeridae > Phalanger > Phalanger gymnotis. The sequence goes on along the minus strand of CM053623.1, from coordinate 27,297,731 downwards.
GTAAATTTGTCGATGAAAAATCATAACCTAGAGAAAGAAGAATTTAAGGGATCAGAGCCAGCAGTTAATGTGGGATTTTGGATATTCAAAGACTAAACTCAAGTGAAGCTGAAATAAAGTAACGCCAGGGAGGTGTATTCCCTCATGACAAAGCCTTTCAAAGGTTTGGGATGATTCTAGGACAGCTAACTAAAGAAGCAAGGAAGCCTATGGCCCAAGATACACTCCAGAGCATGACCCTTTCACAAGGACCACTCTGATATCTGGGAACTCCATGCACTTCCCAGAAACCCTTTGCATTTTTCTACACTTTACAGAACACAGGCATCAGAAGACCAAAGGTAGAAACTTAACTGAAATAATCAAAAACATTATTTAAAGAATCTTTACAATAAGATTTTAAATGGAGATTTAATAGAGTCAAATCTCCTTGGAAAAAAAGCTTGAGTAAATTATTTTAAATGATTTTATGTGACAATATACAACCTTTCCATGAAATGTGAGAGAAAGGATGCAAACAGGAAAATGTAAAATGAAAGAACTAAAACTACAGAATGAACCAAAGTTGCAAATTTGAAGATGACTCTACAGTGCCATATTTCGATTAATTATGTAGAAAAAAAAAACACAGAAAACAAAATCACACCCTAAATCCATTTTTGATGTAAGCTAGTCTTGTCTCATTAAATCAGCATCCATGATTAAAACAGAGATCATTTTTGGTACATAATGTATTGCTTTGTTAGAGCAGCATCTGTTTACTGCACAGCATAACACATTTTTCAGCTTCAAGAAACTATACTCATATGGAAAAAACCCAGACCTGAAAATTCTCTTAATAATGACATTTTAGTTTCAAAATATCTGGGGACCAGACCTATGATTTCACTGGTCTACATAGGGAGCTACAGTGGACTTCCTTTACTAATGAAGTCAGTAGTACTTTTCTGCATCTCTTAGTGAGCTATTTAAGGCAAATGGTTCAAAATAGTGTCCCAAAAGTCTCAGGGCACTTTTAAGTCACTAAAGCTACTAAAGCTTAATACTGTCCTGAGACTTTTGGGACACCTTGTGTACATATTTCAATTGAAGAGTTTAATATCACTAACATTGTATTCTAAAAAGCTATTTGAGGCTTCTAAAAAAAAAATTCATGCTCCTGTCAACTTTTGTTTGAGCTGAGTCAATTCAAATTTCAACTGAGTTTTTTTTCAAGTTCCAAAGCACATAAAGACTAATCAATGAGATCACTGCCAAAAAAAAAAAAATCACAGAATAAAATGAAATAAATTGATCAAAATAAAATGCCTTCTCTTTCTCTCTTTATTAATTCTAAGAAAAATTACAATATAAATTTGAACTCAATTTAATACAGATTCAATATATAGCAAAGCTTTTTCAAAAATCTCTTTACCCTCAAAAGATTCACAAAAATTTTTCAACATAAAACACTTAAAATAATGTCAATGTTAGTTTAAAAAAAGTTTAAAAATTTGTAAAAAAAAAAAAAAAAGTAAAAAAATTCTGGCAATTAGGCAACATCTCTGGGTACAAAATAGTATCAGCAAATACTATGTCAAACACTGTGATGCGTACTCACTCCCTTTGGACACACAGTGCTGCTGCACCAGAGTGAATTCAGGCTCTAGTATATTAAATACAAACTACTATGAGATAAGAACATAGGAAAAAAAAAGCATAAAAAGAATTGTGTCCAAAGATTTGATTTGACTGAATTCAATTCAACAAGACAAATCCAAGTCCCTAGAGCACATGGGAGGCACCTTGCAGGCACTCACAGACACCACAACAAACACTGTCCCTGTACTCGGGGAGCTTACCTTCTTCTGAAGAAGCCTCTCCAGGCAGCACACATGAACATTAGCATTTAATTAAAACATGAAACAACAAAAATGACAAGGGAGGTAAATCAGTAGAAAAGGCATCCTCAGTTTTCACATACAAATAGGAACAATCTCTTATTCCAAGAATATTATCTCCTTACTCTCCTTGATTCTTCTGCTTCCTTGACATAAGAGCAGGACAGAGCTGCTCCAGAGGTCATGGTGACACACAGTCAGCTTCTTGGAGGAAAGACCAATTAGAGGGCTATTGTAAAAGTGCAGGAGAAAGGGGGATGGGGGGGCTACGTTGGGCTAACAGCTGTGTGAGTGGAGGTGAAATGACTTAAATGGAGGCAGGTCAAAATTGGGCAAGTGACTGAATGTATATGTAAGAGTGAGGAAAAAAAGGATGCCAAGCTTGTGAGGTTAGGAGGCCAGGGGGATGGAGGTGTTCTGAATAGTAACAAAGAAATTCAGACACAAAAGAACGAGAGGGGGTTGAGGAGTTAGGTCTGTTTTGGCAAGCTCTTTTTGAGTCTGAGATACCTACCAGACTGTCCAAGAGACAATCAGAGGTATAGAATTAGTGCTCAAATGAGAGAGAAGGATTGGATTTACAGATCTGGGAAGCATCTATACAGAGATAGCTAAACCCTTGGGAATTGATGAGAGCAGAAAGGGAGTTAGTACAAGTATAGGAAGAACAGAGATGAGGGGGTGGCAGGGGACAGGTTGTGTCCAAGAGTAAAGATCCAGCCAGGGAGACTCAGAGAAAGGTTCAGACATAGAGCAGGAAAACCAAAAGAAAGCAGTATTATACAAACAGTGAGAGAGGCAAATATCCAATAAGAGAAAAAGATCAAGTGACAAATGCTGCTGAGGTCAAAGAGGAGAACTGAGAAAAGGCATTTAGAAAGACTTAGCAAACAAGAGTTCCCAATTAACTTTGAAAAGAGCATTTCAGTTGAATGATGAGCAGAAGTCATACTGCATTATGAATACAGAGAAAAGAAGCAGGCTTACCAAGTATAGACAACTTTCTAAGGGCCCAAGTAAGCAGTTATGGGAAGCAGAAGAGAGAAGAAAGGAATTTATCTGGTGGGAGAAAGTAGGAAATGGCCATCAAAAATGCCTTAAGGTTGACCCTTAACTGCACTTATCACCAGATGACAAACAGAAAAAGCACGAAATCACACTTTGATATTGTTTTTTGCTCTGGTTAATTCTGTAAAGACATTCTCCACTCTTTTTAAACTAGTAGCAATTTCTTCTCTCTCTACAATTCCAGTGCTCCCTTAGTCTTCTATATTGTATTTTATGTCCCATTCAACCTATTCTCTCAGTGGTGTCCCATATCATAGAGCTAACTAAATTTTATCTCTAGGATAAAATGGTTTAGTTGTTTAGCTTTTTAGAACCAAGTCACTTCCTTCCCTCCCTCCCATTTCCTTTACTTCACTTCTCATTCAACTTGTTTCTCATTTAAAAGATGCTTGAATCATTGAGTGGCAATAGATTATTAATCCTGTTAAGATTATAAACCAACCAAGTTTTGTGGTCAAGGTGAAGATGAAGGGTGGAGCTGTAAGAAGGAGTAGACCACTGGTCCCTGGAGAATAAATCTGAAAGGATGACTACTAAGACATGGATTCCAAGCCTTTCATTTCAGGATGTGCAGGGAGTTAGTCTGGTATGAGTAAGTCAGAAATGGTAATTCCCATACTCCAACACACCAAGATGAAGAAAGATTCTGGTGAAATCAGTGTCAAGAAAAAAAAACTCTCCATTGCCAAGCTTGAGAAGTACAGTCAACACATCGGCATGCTGTCAATCAGGTTTACCAAGAATAAGCAACAACTGAGTAGTTATGCCTGTTCTGCCATAGGCCGTGAAGTTGTGATACCCTTGCTACAAAGAGCTATTACTTCAGATACAACAATCATACAAAACATGCTTGAAGGGGAAAAACAGGCCACAAAAAAATTAAATGCATCTTAGAGAGCGAGAGAGAGAGAGAGATGAGAGAGAGAGAGATGAGAGAGAGAGAGAGAGAGAGAGAGAGAGAGAGAGAGAGAGAGAACTAAAAGGTCTAACTTTTATTGAGCAAGACAACCCAAAATGGGATAAGAAGATCAAAATAGTGTCAATTCTGGTTCTGCCACAACTCTCATCTTTAGACCCTTCTCTCCACCCACAATCAAAGTTGAGGCCCTAAACATCTCTCTGCTAGATTATTCTAACAGCTTCCTAACTGGTCTCCCTGCCTCCATTCTCTCCAGTCTCTCCCCTCTCCAATTGATCCTTCACACACAGTTGTCAAGGTGTCATTTCTAAAGCACAGGTCTCACTGTCACTCTCCAGATCAAGAAGCTGCAGTGGCTCCCTCTTGCTTGAAGGTAAAACATGAGTTGTTCTGGTGGACACATCACCATGGAGCCCTGGCCCACCACTGACTTCCTGCAGGTTCTTCCCCTCCACACACTCCACGTTTCAGTCAGACCAGTCCACTTACTGTTTCCCATACATTGTCTCTCCTTGACTTCCTACAGGCTGGCCCTGAGGCCTAGAACACAGTCCTTGGCTTCCTCCCCGGGTTCAGCTCCAGTGCCACCTCCTTCATGAGGCCTATACCTCCCACAAACTGCCTCCTATTTACTTTTCTGTGGCCACAGGGCAGGGGTGCAATGTGGTAGAGCAAAAAGAGGGCTCTGAATTCCGAGGTCCTGGGTTCAAATCTCTTCTCTAATATCACCTATGTGACCCTGGACAAGTGAATTAATTTCCCTGTGCTTGAATGAATCTTTAAAAAGGAAATTCTGAAGATATAAAAAGAAACAATACAAAGGCTAAAGTAAAAGGAAAGCGTCCAAAGAAACCAATGGAGAAACACAGAGAATTCACCGTCTAAAATCCCACTTCAATTTTAAAGACATGATGAGCAGATAAAACCAAATGCAAGAAATAGAGGATGGATAAAAAATTGCCTATAAGAATAATATGTGGCAAACTGAAGCTTAGAATGACCTAAAGCTGGCAAGAAATGCTTACGGGCTATTACAGTTTGAGGCAATTGTGTTTTTGTTTTTTTCCTAAAGACTCTATTTGAAAAAAGAGGAAGAATGAAGAAGGGACAGAACCAGTGCCTGAGTTGTGTAGGAGAATGACAACAAACAAAGGAGAAAACTCTTATGTTGCTTCTGCTTTCTCAGCCAGGTGAATCATCTTTGAAATGAAAGCATAACAAAAATGGTCTTTGTCTTCAGGTGGGACACACAAGAAGCAAGAGAAGATGTATGTACATCAGATAAGCTCAAGTTACCTGGCCCACTCAGCCATGCCTCCCAAAGAAGAGTGAACCTGATTTCCCAATAAAGTCCCATTAAACCCTTAGCTTGGCCATCACCAAAACAACAACAGGTGAAGGTAATTACTAAAGCAGTCAGTGGCCTTTTAAAGGTCAGTGAGGACAAGAAGAAGGTCACAAGACGGAAAAGGGTAAGCTATGTCCCAATTTCAGAAAAGGAAGAAAACAAGAGTGGCAGAACTGTGGGGCAGCAAGCTTGCTTTCAATTCCCAGCACTATCATAAAATGCATTTTTAAGGGGGGAAGGGAATGAATATTTGTTAAGAGCTTACTATGAACCAGGCACGGCGCTGAATGCTTTACAGGTATTATCTCATTTGAGGCTCACAACAACCCTGTAAGGTAGGTGCTATTATGACCCTCATTTTACAGGTGAGGGAACTGAGGCAAACAGTTTAAGAGACTTGCCCAGTCTGTTGGAGGCGCGTCTCTAAGACCCACTGGTTCAAGTTCGTTTGTGGGATGAAATGATCCTTATGAGTCACTGAAAACTTAAACAAAGGAGGTTTATTGTGCCCTAACTCAGCACGAATATGCAACAAGGATACAGTGAGCTTCTCTGGACTCCTTGTCACCACTGGAAAGGTCTCTCATTCAGCTAGAATTTTTTATGCCCCTAACTGGCCAGCATCCGGGAAGCTGAGACTGGTCAGGCCCGAGGGCAGCTCTGTCTCCTTTCAGAAGTGCTGGCCCCATCACAGCTTAACAGAGCTAGTATCTGAGAGGTCACATCAGGTCTCCCTGTCTACAGGGCCCTTGTGAGTGATTAGTGAACACCTAGGCTACAAGAAGCCAGGATGCCTTCACATCAAGAACAGGCATCATAAACTCCTCTCAATTCCTTATCTGATAAGATTTACAGCATAGAAAATGCAAATTTCCATTGCCACTCAGGAGTCTTTTCTCTAATAAATTATATTCCTGAGTTTATCAAACACTAGACTAGAGTTTATGATTTTTGTTTAATCTAGTCCAATGTATCATTACTTTTTTCTATTTTTTAGAACAGTAACAATTAATTTTGATGATTACTGCTTTGTAATATAGTTTGAGTTCTAATAACACTATGCCCTTTCATCCTTATTTTTTTACCCAGTATTTCCACTGAGATTCTAGACCTTTTGTTCTTCCAAATGAATTCTGTTATTATTTTTTCTAGTTCTATAAAGTATCCACTGGGAGATGTAATTGGTATAGCAGTAAATCTGCAAATTAATTTACATCATATAATTTTTGTTATATTGGCAAGGATCAAGGGAATAATACAAAGCAGTAACTAGTTAGTGATCATGAAAATGCTATCTGTATGTATATATGTATGTATATATGCATATATATATATATATATATTTAACTAAAGTTTAGCAAAGCATTTGACAAAGTTGTTTATGCTATTTTTTGTAGAAAAGTGGAAGAATTGTGGCCTAGGTGATGGTACAAGTAAATGGATTTGGAATTGGATGAATGGCCAGACCCCTTAACAGTACTCATTAATGTTTTAATGTAAACTTGGAAGGAAATCTCTAGATCACTGCTGAGGACCCAGCACGTGGTCTTGTGCTGTTGGACATTTTCATCAATGACGTGGGTAAAGACATAGGTAATATGGCTATCAGATTTACAGATCGCACAAAACCAGAAAGGCTTCGCTAACAAATCGTATGGCAGAGTCGGATCAAAAACCTCTTGACAGTCTGAAACGATAACCTAGACCTAACAGGAAGAAATATGAAGTCTTACAAAGGGTAGAAACTGCAAAGCAGAAAGACCATAGCTTTATGACAAGACAAATTTCCTAATACTAAGAGTTATCCAAAAGGGTAATGGGCCACCTCAGAATTTTACCTCACTAGAGGAAAGTCAAGAAAAGGCTGAATGACTGACTCCCTGTTAGACACAGGTACAGATACAAAAACCCCGTAAATACAGGCTGGCCCCAAGGACCTCGGAGATCCCTTCCAACTCAAAGACTCTGGGGCACTTTCAGCCACAAGGGAAGAGCTTTCTTTCTTAATTTCTTTCTTCCTTTGAGTGACTCAAAAGATATTTTCCTAGATATGTGTCATTATCATCAAGGGATGGCCCCTTTAATCAAAACTCAACTCTCTCACTCAAATGAGAACCATTAAAAGACCTTAGTTTGAAAGGGCCAGGGTCTTGCAATGCATCCTGGGCCATCTCCAGTCATCCTGGTGAACATCAGGCTACTGGACCCAAATGGCTCTGGAAGAGAAAGTGAGGCTGGTGACCTTGCAGAGTCTTCCCTCACTCAAATCAAAGTCAAATGCAAGTCATGTCATCATTTCCCTGATGTCATAGTCCTCTTCTAGAACAAAGGACAAACACAAGTTAGACCAAGCCTACCAGCTGATCCTATCCCCTCAACTTTCTGTTAATTTGAACTCTTAAAAGTGGGGCTGAAGAGACCACCTTTTGAGAATATTGCTAAGGTTTTTGCCTAGGTTCCTGAATAACCCTAGAAGGATAATAAAGTTTCCATTTCGGAAATCTGGTCAATCCAACTTGCTAGATGCTCTACTTAATTATTACAGAACTCTCAAATAAGCCCACCTGCCAAACTCTATAGTATGTAGGAAAAAAAATGCTCTACAAGGCATTTAAGAACTTCCAAGGGAACGGTCTTGACTGCTCTCCTCTTTAAAAATATCAGTGCTGGGACTCACACTATTTTCACATGCTATCCACAAAATGGATGAGGTGTGAAAGAAATCTCTTGTTTAATGCGACCTTTGGCTGTACTTTCACTTGTCATAATTACAAAGTAGCTACTCTCAGAGCCAACACATAAGCTGTGTTATTACCCTTATAACTAGAGTAATAAGTATTTCAGAAAGTGTTTCATACTGTGACAAACTCAAGGCAGAATATACCGATAACACTTTCCTTTGTTACCAAGCATAATGGGCCCTTCTGAACAATAAGAACTCTGATACTATTCATATGAATAAGAATTATTGGACCAGAATTTCTCCCAACATTTTAATGCACATTCAAGTGCAAACATGCCCCTGCAGTTACCTAGCCTGACTTAACTGTCCATTTATAATCAAAAATTCAAATAAAATAGAAATGAAAATTTCAGAATGGAATTATGACTTCAATAACAGAATATTCCATATTTGAAAGGCAAACTGTCATGAGCCATATAGAATCTGAAGGGAACTAAAGATAAACACTAAAGGCAAAACTATTCTCTCCTAGAGACTCATTTTTTTCTAAGACATTCTGCTACTGAAATACACTTTCCAAGATTATAAAAAGCAAAACATTTCCACTTATGACCTTGTTTAAGAAAAGGGCTTCACTCACTGAGATCCTAGCAGATCTTATAAGATTTGGAGTTAGAAGTATGTTTACAAAGTGTCTAGTCATCCAACAAGCTCATTTTACAGATAAGGAAACTGAAGCCTACAGAGGTTAAGAGACTCACCCAAGATCATGTATAAAATAACAATAATAATAATAGCCCGCATTCCGATAGCCCGTTAAAGTTTGCAGAGTGTTTTACATATGCTATTTCATTTGATCCTCACAAGAACCCTATGTTTCAAACGAAGAAATTGAGGTACAGAGAGGTACAGTGACTTGATTATCAAGGTAGCAAGTGTCAGGTTTCATCTGAACTGAGGTATTCCTGATTCCAACTCTACCTACTGAACCATCGAACCAGGGCCAACTGCAAACCTAGCAATCTTTCCACTATGTTACACAGTTCCAAGATGATCTAAAATAAGAAAGTCAAGAAGTAGGATCAGAAAGTCATGGGTTCATAGGCCTGAGTTTGGAAGGTACCATCCAGGCCATCTGATCCAATCTCCTCCTTTAACAGATGAAGAGACTGACTCCCAGGGAGGATGAGTGACTTACCCAAGGAAGCAGGATGTGACAGTGGAAAAAGTGCTTAATCTAAGGTCTGATGGTCTGGGTTCAAATTCTGGCTCTACCATATAATATTTCTCAGCCTAGGCCAAGTCACAACCTGAGCCTCAGTTCCCTCAAATATAAAATGAAGGGGCTGAACCAGATGGCTTCAAAAGCCCCTTCCATCTAAATCTACAATCCTAAGAACCAAAGCAGTGACTTTTAGGACACTGTCAAACACAATACCACTTCACATAGTTTTGTTTATTTATTTGATCTCTTAGGCTTAACCCAGGAAGGAAGAACGAAAACTGAATCCTCGAACATGGGGGTTCAGCATGTCAAAACAATGTCTCTCGATCAACTGTGGGGACTGTCCTCCGGATATAACCAACTAAGCATGCTTGCTTCCTTTGAAAAACCACTGTAAAGCATTTGTGCTTACTGACAGGCAATGTGGGCAGCCAAAACATCAGATTAAATCCCATAGCCATAGCCAAATGACCTTGCTCAACTCCATAAAAAGAAGCTACAATTAATACTAGTAACATAAACTTTAAAAGTTACTGAATAAAATAGCAGGATATTAATTAAATCCATTAAAATCATCAATATTTCTATATAGTACAGACAAAAACAAAGAGCAAGCGAAATTCCATTCAAACTCACTTAAAATATATAAAATATCTGCAAGTTAAACTACCAAGATATACCAAAGATTTAAAAAAAAAATACAAAACATTTTACAAAAACAAAGGAAGATATATAATTGGAGCACAATTTAGGAATCACAGTTGGGCTGTGCCAATATAATAAAAATGACACCATCTAAATTAATTCACAGATAATCAAATTACCAAGGGAATATTTCATAGAATCACCCAAAATAATGCAATTCATTTGTGGAAACAAAAGGTCTATAATTAAGGAAAATTTCACTGAGAAAAGAAAGCATTGTAGGAAGGGACTTTACCTTGCTCACCACCAGAAACAAATGATGACCAATTATCACCAATTGGCAGATAGGTCCAGACAATTAGTACTGTTTCCAGGCCAGCTCTCACAACCATGAGCCAAAGAAGCAATTCATGTGAAGAAAGGGCAACCCAAATGCCACAGAGTGCAGGTAAGCCCTCCTAGCTGGGACACAGACACCTCAAGAGAGATCTAGGAGGCCAACCCAGGCAGGTCAAACCACCACCACACTAACCACGTTCTCCTCTCAGATGCTGATGGGAACAGTCCAGGACCCTCAACTTCAGGGCCATCCTGAGAAGCTGCTCCTGGGGAGACAGAGCCTGAACCTGTTCCTGGGGGGGGGGGGGGTGTTGCAGTGCCTACTACTAAGGACTCCGAAAAGAAAGTTCTTGCCACCAATGACCTTGATGCTACCAAATGGCTCAGCATCAAGAGCCGATATAATTTTATCAGTGGAAATGACATTAAAGAAGAGGCATTAACATTTGCTTTTCTGCTGGACCCTAAAGACCAAAGGACCTTTCCATATGATGTGCAGCTAAAACTTTCCGTATGTGTTGTCTTCCCCATTAGAATTTGAATTCCTGGAGTTCTATTTGTGACCCCAGCACTTAGTACACAGGGTGGTTTCCCAGGACACTGGCTGAGGCACCCGGCTGGAAGCTTTGCTATCCCAAGGCCCTGAAGTTCAGCGTCTGAGGGGACATGGTGGTCAGCAAAGTGGTGGTCTGATTTGCCTGACCATGCCTCCTGCCTCTCAGGGCATTGCACATAGTAAGCACTTAAAGGCTTTATTTATTCATTCAAAAAAAAAAGTAAGAGTATGAGGGAATAACACCACAAGGACTCAAGCCATATTGCAAGGTGGTAATCAACCAAACTACCTGGTATTCATTTTAAAAAGACAACAGAAAAGCAGATCAGCAGAACAGACTTGTGAAAAAGGTCAATAAGAAATCAAAAGCAGCAGCCCAATGAGTGATAAACTCAGGAACAAACATTTCTGAAGGAAGGTCTCCATATATGACAAGAACAGCTGGAGAAACCTGAAAGGGCTTTAGCAGTAATCAGGCTTGAACCAGTATCTTACACCATATACCACGATCAGCTCCAAATGAATGAGCAACCTGAATATAAAAGGTCTTATCATTCAAAAATTAGAGAACAAAAGGAGTTTCTTTCACAGTTATGGGAAGAGGAAGAATTCTTAACCCAACAAGAGCTAGTGGAGACCATAAAAGACAACTAGACAATTTCAGTTATGTAAAATTTAATAGCTCTAACATGAAGAAAATCAGTGGAGATAGAACAAGGTCAAGTGGGAAAAACTTTTGAATGAAACATCATTTATCGACATCAGATATTTCAGATATATAAGTAGAATGGCACAACTATATAATACTAAAGTCATTCCCCAATAAGCAGTAAAAATAAACAGCCATCAAAAGGATAATTACAAACTATAAACATAAATATGAAAACAATTTCAAAGTCACTAATAAGATAAATTCAACTTCAAACAACTCTGACATTTTGCCTTAAACCCTACAAAATGGCAAAGATAATCAAAATCAAAGCAATCAATGTTGCAGAAGCTACAGGAAAACAAAGAAAACATTAATATGCTGCAAGTATAACTAAGAATTGATCCAGCTTGTTCTGGATACCATTTTTAAATTATGCAAGAAAACTGACTAAGCTGTTGATACTATCCAAGGATCCCACTACAAGGCATAGGCACCAAGGAGATTAAAGGTATAAGCAATGGTACAACATATACCAAAATAGCAATAACAGGATTTTTTGTGTGTGTGCTAGCAAAGAACTAGGAAAAGTGGGTCCCCATTCACTGGGCAAAAGCTGAACTGTGACGTATGGATAAACGTGATGGAACATTACTGTGCCTTAAGTAATTATTAGGGGCAGCTAAGTGGTGCAATGGATAGGATTCCAGGCCTGAAGTCAGGAAGACTCATCTTCCTAAGTTCAAATCCAGCCTCAAATATTTCCTAGCTGTATGATCCTGGGCAAGTCCTTAACCCTGTTTGCTTCAGTTTACTCATCTGTCAAATAAGCTGGAGAAGGAAATGGCAAACCGTTCCAATATCTTTGCCAAGGAACTCTCAAATGAGGCCATGAGGAATTGTGTATTACTAGAAATGACTGAACATCAACAACAAGAAATTATTAATTCAGGAGAATGCAGATTTGTTTCTGATTCAGCACAGTGAATAGACAGAATCAAAAGAACAATATTACAATGACCCCAAAGATGTCAATGAGAATATCACTAAAAATAAATTGAATTTTGAATACCTGACAAACCAGCAATAGAAAAAAAGGGAAATCCTTTGTCTCTGGAAGGATACAGAGAAATGTAGAGAAAGAATGAACGTCACTTATGCTGCCAGGAAAATTGACTGCATTGGGTGTTTCTTTTACAATCCTAGTCTTTTGGCCTTTCAGTTCTCTACAGAAATGACTTGTAAAGAGAAAACCTGTCAGTGCCTTCTGATGATGGTGGCCCAGAAGAATTATCTCAAGCTCTTCTCTTTAATCTGGGGCCTTCTCATTTACAACATGACAGGAGCAAGAATAAGATAAAGAGACAGTATCTGGGTGGCAGCACCCTGGTTCCCCTTCCTTTCCTTCCACAGCTCCAGTAATTTGAACATCAGGGAGAAAGAAAGTTATACCTGAGGGTGCTGAGGGACCCCATGAAGAGGTCTCTACAAACACCACAAACTACACCACAAACAATCACCAACCAAAAGTCTTGGTACAGAAGGACTGCCAAGTCAAGAGTAGCAACAGTGACATGGATAGAAGTCAGTGAGGTCACAAAAAGAAGAAATCTAGAGGTTCTGATATTGCAACCTATCATGAAACCCAGCTGAGTTGATGAGCTAAAGAACTAATTTTCCTTTCTGCCCTTGAGTCCAAAACATGGATTTAACACCCCATCTGCTATTGTTCCTGGTTTATGAATGGCTATCATAGAGTCAAGTTTTCTCTGGCCACGTAAGAAAATCTAGAAGAGAAATGCAACGAGGGCTAGGAGATGGCTAGAGGAAAATCTCTCAAGAGGAATGTTAGCTCAAGTTTCCTTTCTGTTTTATCCAATAATCAACAAACTGTGATCACAGCATACTAAGTCTCTCAATCTATGAATTTACTGGCAGTAAACTAAGTACCAAGACATACAACAGTATGGAGACTCTAAGCTAGGTAGAAATAACAGACTTCACAGTTTCATATTCTGAGCAATATTCTATCTCATCCCCTAAATTAATTACAGACTTAGCCAGAAAGACATAAAAGGCTAATCAATATTGGTTGGTGTCCACCAAAAGAAGCCCCATAGAGTTTTCTATGGCAAATATTTAAATTTAATGATTTAATACAGTGTGATTCTGTCCTAAATACGTTAGTATATTGAAGGGAAAGAGTCCCCTATAAGCAATATCATAGTTGCCTTTGTACTTAGATCAAGCAAACAGTTATGCTCCGAGGATAGAATTTTGCCAAATAATTTTTAAAAAGAATAATAATGCAGCCTAGTAGAGCAGGAAAAGTACTGGATTTGGAGCCAGAGGTCATAGGTTCAAATTCTGGCTCTATCATTTGTCCTGGTTCTACCAGAGTAAATTCTAGCAGTCTCTTAGATTCCCCAGGCCTCAGTTTCCCCATCTGTAAAATGAGAGCAGAGGGACTGGACTGGGTGATCTCTAAGGTATATTACAATTCCTTTGTACCTGAGTGTCAGGCGATACACTGGCTTGTGTAAATGTATTTACTTGTTTTAGTTAGTATTCAGTGACATAATTATCTACTTAGAGTTTTTATGTTACGCAACGATATTACGCATATAGTTTATTAAAATGTTTGTGGTCTCTTTTTTTGATTAGACTGGTATGTGATTTCCTCAATATAGGGAGTGCCCAGTGAGGATCAGAAATAGGGTACCTTCTCTGAAGTCCAAGGGCCTAATAATAATATTAGCTAATAGCTAACATTTCCATATAGCTTACATTTGTAAAGTACTTTACATGTGAAACAGCCCCACAAGGTAATCACTCCTTCTCCCCTTCCCCGACTCAACTTTGTCCACTTAATTAAGGTTTGAGTCACCTGAGGGTAGTCACTGCGGCAGGTTCTAGAGGGGATCCTAATGGTCTGCTCCCCTCCAGAGCCAACTCACTTCCCAGCTGCTGGTGATGCTGTTTCTTAAATCTATCTTCTTGTCTCTTTGGATTAGTGTCTGTCTACTAAGGAATGGAAAAAAGAAAAGGGAATAAGCATTTATACAGTGCCTGCTATGGGCTAGGCGTTTACAAATACATATTATCTCGTCTAATCCTCAACAACCTGTGGGGTAGGCAGTATTATTGTCCCCATCTTATAGTTAAGGAAACTGAGAGACAAAAGTTCCATGACTTACTTAGAGTCACCCAGCTAATAAGTATCTAAGGCCAAATTGAACACAGGTATTCCTAACTCCAGGCCCAGAACTCTATCCACTGAGCCACCTGGCTTGCTCGCCTTATTTAGAGTATCTCTGCTCCCTGTCCTACCACTCCAATTCAAAGCAACATGGTCAACAGTTGGGTGAGAGGCAGCAGTAAAGGGGTGGGGGAGTGTTAGAGAGGGGGGGTCAGAAATTCCCTCCTCCTCCCCTTCAGAGATCTCCTCCAAAGGCAGCTCCAGATGCCTTGAACTGCCAAACTTTGACCAATACTTAGCTACTTCAAGTCCCCAGGGGCATGGCTCCTGGATTTACTCAGTCCATTGAGTTGTTCTCAACTTGACCTAGCTGTTCAGCACTCTGGATAAGTCCCTGAACCTGACCCAACCCCAGCTTCCTCATCTGTAAAATGCGGATAATTACAGCACCTAATAGGATTGGCGTGAGGATCAAATGAGAGAGTGTACATACAAGGCTCTGAAAATCTTCAAGTATGACATAAATGCTAGCTAGCTATCATCACCATGAACATTATTATTAATGATAATAATCATAGTACCACCTTGTGTTGGTCCATTTTTACAGTTAGTTTCATATCTCATTAATCAATTACATTATGGGATTTCAGGGCAAGGGCATGTAATGTTAATACAATTTGAGGATCTTCCCCTCCCCTTAACAGGCCTATGTAACCTGCTTGCAACTTAAAGTCACATGAGCCTGGGTCACGAGGGTTGTGATACCCTCTGGCCCTGAAGAAGTGTATATATACTCTCAGGTTAGTATTTTGCTTTGGGGCTCACTCAGTGGAAGAGTGTTCATGTGATGTAGACAGATGAGACTCTGGGTAACAGTTAAGGAGCCCCCTGGCTTTGAAAAAGCTACACGTTGATGCTTCTCTCTCTGGTTACTATGTATGTATTACTTTTAGTCAGACAGTTGGAAGCCCTGTATATTGGTCTTTGTTGTTTGTATTTGCTCTGTTTATATAATTTCTGCTTGTAATTTCAGTTTGTATCTTCTCTGAAGTTCAGGGTGCTGACTTTTCCCCTGAATTAAGTGAATGATATGCGTGTGTGTGTGTGTGTGTGTGTGTGTGTGTAAACACACACATATATTTGATTAAGATTGTCGACCCCTTTAAAGTTGCTTTCCTTTAGAAAAGCAGATCAAAGAACTTGTGCTAGCAGCCCTTCTGTTTGCTGATGTTATTGGTCTTATGCCCCCACAAGAAGCTGCAAGTAGTATTGTTGTTACAGGACATTAGTCAAAAAACGAACCCTTTCTACACACTATCTCAACGAGAGGGTAGTTAAGTGATTTCCCCATCATCATACAGCTAATATACCTAAACTGATACAGGACTAGAAACCTAAGTCTTCCTAATTCTAAGGCAGGCCTATACCACACTGACTATCTATGATACTATCTACGTACCCTGAAAATTATTTTGATTCTACAAATGAGGATTCCAAATATGGGCCCCTTCCTACAAAGTATTTATTGGAGCCACAGTGGTTGGCCCACAAGAGATGCTCATTATGTTTCTTGATTGACTAGGTTTGACACTTCACTCCGCAAGTCTGACCCAGTATAGCAGGAGTAGAGAAGGCACCCTAGAAGTCTTATAGTCTTCCAAAGCAGCCATTTTTGTCAAAATAAGACAAATTAAAAAATAAAAAATCCATGGTAAAATGCTGTCTGAAGCTGTTCCTCTCCAATACATAGAACAGACATGAAAGTCATTGATCTATATATACAGTACACACACTTTTAAATCCATGTATATAAATCAAATGAAAATGCTTTCTTTAAGGCAAGCATGTGAAGATACTAAAGCAAGATGCCAATTAAATATTCATACATTCAATATTTCAAAATAAGGAATTTGGATATACACATGCATAATTTACAGTTCTATAGTGAAACCTGTCTACAGAGACCATTTTCACTGTATTTCAATTGCATCCCAACTTAGGTTGCACAATGCAGCTTCACTCTCCAATGTTAAAACTTTAAAGTACCTAGTAATTCACCTCAAGCAAACAGAATAAAGACCATGTTGGGCACATGACCCTCTCCTACACAAACTGAAGTGGGAGCACTTTCAAGGTATCTGCCTCACTACACCACTTTGCGGAGTGCAATGGGATGAAAGAGGAAATGAACTTACTGGCAAAAGCAGTAACTCTGCAAAAAGATTTGAATGGTTAAGTCTGAAGAGCTACAACTTAGAGATACACATTGTTAATTTACATCCTTATCTATTCCTTGCCATTTACTCTGTTAAGATAAAAGAATATGAACTCTACATGCACAGGGCATATATGAAGTGATTTAAATAGAAGTCATTATGACTACACATCCTATGTCAGATATGTTTTTAAATACTTGACTCTATTTAAACATGAGGCTTCCCCCCCAAAAAAAACATATGCATAATGGAGTCTGGGGCTTTAAAAAAAATAATCCCTAAGCCACTCAAGATTTATACACGAGGCCCAAATATCTCCTCACTACTCCACAGTGTGGACATAGCAAGGACAAAAAAAAGCCTTGTACGTTTAAACTTCCTTCCCAAAAGGTAGATGTGTCATTTGTATATGACTGCACAAAGATTTGCATATGCTGGACCTTGATAAAGCCTTAACAGGTATATATCCCTAGCTAAACTAAACAATAACTAAAATTTTATCACCACTGTAAATCACTCAATAAAAAAAAAAAAATCTATGGCCATTGCAATGAATATACTTTTGCCTTAGAGCTAATACTTTAATTTTTAAGAACCAGAAAGAAAAAAATCAAAACTAGTCAGTAACAATGCAGCGTCTAAAAGCAATAAACTCAAAATTAAGTTATAAATAATTTAAAGCATGTCATGAAGATGTATTAATAATTCATCAGATAAATAATTTACTAAATAATCAAATAAATAAATAATGAAATACATAAATAAATCAGCAAATAAATAATTCTGCAAAATAACCTAAACAATAAGTCACCAAAACAAATGACAACCTGCAAAACTACAATGATTTTCTAAATTCTGATAGTTTTAAATAAGCAAATGTATATAAACTAGATCAATCCTTGTTAGATACAGGAATATTTTTCAGTGCTATTGGTGAAATCCTTATTGGACCAAGTACATATTTTCAAATTTTTCAAGAGTACATGAGTATTTCTTGTAAATTATAAAGTATAACTGTTAAAATATATCCTTCTCTGCATTACACATAGCTACTATCTCTATTAGCAAATTTTCCTCCAAAATAAATGGACATCATCTTCACAGGATTTTTAATTCACTTTTTCTACCCAGAGTGGTACTTACAGTACAATAGTGCTTTAGCCTTTTGGGCTGTTTTCTATCTTCTCCAAATCTTTAGAAGTTTTGCTGCAGAGAGAGAACAAACAGAATAACCTTAATTATTACAGATGGCATCTCATTCATTAGTGGATGACATTTTTTTTTGAAAGCACAAGAAAATCTGTTTTATAATTCTACAAAGCGACTTAATGTGAAACAACCATTACTACTTGCAAACTACCTAAAGTTTCAGAAGTCTTTGGTGGAACGAGTTCAAGCAGATTGAGGCCTGCTTCTTGTATTTAAACTGACACACAATCTGTGCAACTGGCAGTATTTCAGATGAGAAGACAAAAACTGAGAAGGACAAAATGTTTGGCTGACATCTAATGTTATCCTTGGTTTTAGAAACCCAAAGTCCTTGAAAGAATAGAGTGAGATCGCTTAATTTCTACAATCTGAATACACTCACAATTTAATTAGAACTCTATACTTCAAATTCAATAACAACACCAAGAGGGGTCAAAAAACCAATGACTCCAAAAAGCAGCCTTCATTCTGCACTTATTTTAATATATTATAATGGTACCCATTATATTTTTCTTGCAATCCATAGGGATATTGCTTTCTGAAAGCCAGGTCAGAACACAAAATGGAGTTTATTTATAAATTTAATGTACATGAAATCTCTGTTTCAATACATTAAGGATCTGTGCATTTGTTGGTATCATTATTCCCCCCACCAATGCTGATTACAATCCCTTCATGATTTAGCTGAAGGTCTTCTGAGTTGCAGTTGCTGAAAAATTCATCATCTTGTGAATATCCTAACCAAAAATGACCCTGTTTGAATTTAACTGGGCTGATTCACACTTAGCAAACAGACATACAGCTCACTCCCGGAGCTCTTCTATCCATAGTCTTTCCAGATTTCATTTCTGCCATTTATTCTCAGTGGCTGGCTCAGTGTTGGGGAGGTACTTCACAAATGATTCTTGACCAAGTGACATGACAGTGAGTACCCTCTCTGAGTACAACGTTCGAGAAGCCAGGGACACCTCTATGCAAAAACCAGGGAGTATGCGTATGTAGAAAGCATGAACACATAAAATTTCATTTTCCTATATGTTTTAAATCATAACAGCATCAATATCAGGATACTCTAATATCTAAGAAGTTATCTCTGTGATAATCATAAGAAAAGACCAACCCAAACAGAGACTGGCTAGTTTAGCTCTGATCTTAATACCACCAGCAAAAGCTGGTGTTTCTCATTTTCAGTGACTTTATCATTTTTGACTGAGCTAATAAACAGTACTTCAACAACAGTAAATACAAAAAGCATTCTCAATCTCAATCTCCTCCCCAAGTTTGCTAAAAACTTCAGATTAAACTAACTGTTTTTGAGTTTGGGAATCTGTTTTATTTTAAAATAATTCTATTGTTCTGAAAATCTAGTTACAAAGTTCTTATTTAACATTCTGGCAATTTATATCTGATTACAAATAGGTTTAGTCAGATACAATAAACAGGTTATCTATATTTCATTAACAACATGTATCTATATACATATGTATATGTATATATATATGTATGTATGTATGTATATGTGTACTGTCATTGTCAAGTTGAATGGACAATTTTCTTTTAAAAGCGTTCCATTAAATCCATGAATAAGAAGTTAATTTCTTTGGCTCTTAAGGTTCACTGGCCTTCCAGGTCACGTGACTGCCAAATGGAAGATCAGACATTTTCTCAAGTACTAATGAACTCTTAAAACTTTCCAAAATCAGAATTAGGCCCATTGTAGCCATCTCTGCAAGCCAAGACAAGAAGCCTAACAAGGGAACGAGCCGAAGACTGAACAGCAGAGC
>CM053623.1:27267331-27277911 GCA_028646595.1 Phalanger gymnotis | reverse complement strand
CTGGACTGAGGGAGGAAGGTACGAGACAACTGGGGAGGCAGGAAGGGGCTTTAAATGCCAAATAGACAAACAGAGCATTTGTATTTGCTTCTGAAGGCTGAAGGAAGCTGCTGGAGACTCCCGAGCTGCTGTTGTTGGGGTGTCATTGCTGTTCAGGTGTTTCAGTCCTATCAGATTCTTCAGGACCCCATTTGGGGTTTTCTTGGCAAAGATACTGGCGTGGTTTCTCCAGCTCATTTTACAGAGAAGGAACTACGACAAACAGCGTTAAATGAGTTTTCCTGGGTCACACAGCTAGTCTGAGGTCAAATTTGATCTCAGGTCTTCCTGACTCCAGGACTGGGTGCTCTATATTCTTGAGTAGCCAGGTGATATGATCAAATTTTCACTTTAAGAAAATCACTTTAACG
The DNA here is from genome assembly GCA_028646595.1 of Phalanger gymnotis. Lineage (NCBI taxonomy): Eukaryota > Metazoa > Chordata > Mammalia > Diprotodontia > Phalangeridae > Phalanger > Phalanger gymnotis. The sequence goes on along the minus strand of CM053623.1, from coordinate 27,277,501 downwards.
GCTGAACAGAGGATAGACTGGAGTGGGGAGAGACTTAAGGCAGCCAGAATCCCGGTCACTATTATAACAGTCCAACTGTGAGGTGATAAGGGCTGGCAGCAGGGAGGAGGCAGCCTCAGAGGACAGAAGGGAGCATGCATATTTGAGAGAAGTGGCAAAGGTGGAATGGACAAACTTCGTAAAAGCTTGGACATGAAAGGTGAGAGAGACTGAGGAGTCCAAGATGACTGGTGGGTCATGAGCCAGAGGGCCAGAGAGGATGGGGCAGTCCTCCAGGTTTAGGGGAAAAGATAAAAAGTTCTGTTTTGGATGGGTTGAGTTTAATGTGTCTACTGACATGCAGTTCAGGATGCCTAAAAGGCGTATGGAAATAAGAAAATAGAGGTCAGCAGAAGAGTTTCCCTGCAAGACACTGGCAGGTTTGGAGAGCTACAGCAGGCCTGAAGGAAAGAGAAGAGGTTCCTAGTGAGGACCAGTTCTATCTCTGAGAAAGAAGTCATCTGGGAAGAGATTGAGACCACTGAAAAAGAGTATCTTCAAACATGGAAGAATGCTAAGATAGCTTTGAGGTTCGGCCCCTAGGGTACACCAAAAGGGAAATATAAGGGAAAATGACTGAAATTACCAAAGATCTCAGGTGGAAGAAAATTCAGTCAAAAAACTAGAGCACAAGCAGATAAATCAACAGACAAGCTATTAAAACAGAAGAGAAGATGGCCATCAAAACATCTAAATGATTCCTAACATCTGTTAGTAAATATTACAAGACAAAGGAAATTAAACCTATACCTGATGAGGCAGGGAACCCTGTAGAATCCTAAGAGAACATGAAACCACAGCAGGATTTTCCCAAATGGTTCAAAAAAGAAATGAGAATCCTAAAAGTATAAGTTAAAAGGAAACAAATGGCAAAACTTAAGGCCTGTAGAAGAGAAATAATTAGCAGAATAAAAGAACCTGAATCCAAAGTGGAGAGTCTCTTCAAAGGCAAAATAGAGAGTAACTAATTGGGAATACAATACGCTAAAGTGACAACCTAGAAAAGAAGAGAAACAAAATGAAGTAAGGTTAAATGGACAGGTGATTTCCATACAGCCTAAACTGACAGGATGCACAGAAAAACTGAAGGATCAAAGATCTTACAGAAGAAAAGTAAAAAACTTGAAAGTTAACCAACTTTTACGCCATCTAAGTACTAAAATCTATTAATTCAAATATCTTAAATCACCTTTAAAAGACAGCCAATTTGCTTCTTGATAAATTAGTACCAAGAAGTCTCTAATTCTTTTTAGATTTTAAGATAAGGAAAAACGTGATAAATCATAAGCTATAATTACGTAGACTAAAGAGTATCCTTCGGATAAACTGCCATGGCTTGTCAAGAAAAATCAACATAGTCAAATGACTTACTTGTTCTTTCGTGTGGTCACATTCAAACAGTTAGCTGAAGGAATGCACAAGTATCATCACATCACTTCCTTCTACCTCTCATACTTACATCAAAATTTACTTTAGAAAGTACCATTCCTTTAGGACAAGACAAATGTTGCTTCAAAGTCAGCCTTATATCCTCAACAATCACTAAATCTATGGTGCCTGCTGTGTAGTATTCTAAATCTGCAGTTAAAAATACAACCCAAAGGATCCCCTATCTTCTTTGACAATAATTATGTAAAGCCAAGCTGTTTCTCAACAATACTCCTTTTAGACAAGTAAACAAACCTAATTTTACACCTCTGAGAGCTTTTTTTTGTTGTTGTTAATTGCTAAATTTGATCAGTAGTTTTCAGGCATGTAACCATCTTCACCTCTAACACAGAGCGGCTGATCCAACTTTAAAGTGAAAGCATAAAGGAAGGATGTCAAATGACACATCAAAATACTTAGAAAACAAGTCCTGGGGGCTCCTGGTCTATTTATAGGGCAGTGATTCCAAGAAAGGTAAAACTAAGGTAGTCAAGAAGGCCAGACCCTGTGAACTCTTAGGAGAAATTTTCTTAGAATCTTGCTGCCAGACAGTAGTAGGGAGAAACTTTCAATACTCTTTGTAAAGCAGATTCTTATAGGCCACAGAGCTTGTTGCCTTTCAAATTTTGAACTGGCACCATTAGGCCAGCCTAGAGTATAAGCAGTGGGGATCAAAATTCTAAAGAGACAACTGACCAGATATAATTAAGGGATTGGATGCCACGGAAGGGAGTCATGGTCTAAAACATCGATATCAAACTACTGGGCTGCACCAGATTAAAATGTAACTTGGAAATGCTTACAAAATAAATAAAACTGCAATACAGTGTAGATAATGTTAATTTGATGTTGTCTAAATCAATACACTGCCATCAGATATCCATTTCTATTTGCATTCGAGAACACTAGTCTAGAAGACACAACGTATAGAAAGTACATGCTATGGGGTTAGAGAAGGGAGGAGGCCTGCACATTTAGCCAACCAAATTTAACCATTCTGCATCCTTTTTTTTCATCATCACCTAATAAGGTTAATGGCTTCTATCTATTTTTCTACCTAATTTGGTTTCTTCCTCCTTTGCAGGCATTGTGGTTTGCCCACACTTTCTGAAGCTGGTCTTTCCTACATTATGTCAATCATGGCAAATGATCCAAATTCCATGGTTTGGAGGCCAGCGGCGAAGCAATAACTCAGAGAGGTATTGAAGCGAGGAAGCCCAACGTGTCAGGGCACCGCCCTGAGGAAAACCCTATCTGAGGACTGACGCTGGGGTCACAGGAAACGGGAGTTCAATATTTAGGAAAGCATCTTCCACCAATAATACAAAAAGCTTTCTTAGTTTTAAAATGCGTCACCTCGTTTGCTGTTTGTTCTTTCTCCTTTATTAATTTTTCTTGACTGCTGTGGATGTCCATTTGAAGAAAGGATAAGAGAAGATAACTAGGCTGTAAGTTCCGAGGGAAGGGAAGATATGCCATATTTCTTTGTATTTCTTCTCTGGGCTTTTACACTATAATGGGGACATCCATACAGGTTAAAAGCCTGCCATATAACCACACAGGCAGTTAACGAAAACGACTGTAAATTTAGACTTTAGTCTTATTTGTTTTATTTGGAAATTAAACCTAATCCTGAGAAAAAACAGTCTTACCACAAGGTTGCATCTTCAGCAATGAACAAAAAAAAATTCACAACTCCACACATTCTTCTCTAATTGGTGCTAAAAACAACAAACAAACAAACAGATCCTTCATGGAGTTCTTCATACACTCACTCAGCTCACCAGCATGGAGATGTCACAAATGTCAGCTTAACAAATGTCACTCCTGACCAGATGTTATATCTATCACTCCTAACAATTCACCTCTGGCACAGTGATTGCTTTGCTTACCTTGTCTCTAGGCCAGAACATCCCCACTTTAGGTTTATAGAAATCCTTTTTCCAACTACATCCTTCAGTTTCTATTGGTGTATTTGGGGCCTCCCCAGCCTGTACTCGACATTCTCAGTTGTTTGTATTATGGATCCTACCACCTGGACTTATAAACCTCCTAGATGCCTCACTTTTATACTTAATTCTAAATGTCTATGATTTCCAGGCTTTATTTTTATGGAAACAAAACAACTGTTACCTCAGAATTAAACTTTCTTTTGACCACACCTGCTAACATTTACAAAAACACAGCTTACAGCCAGCCTTGGAGGTAGGAAGACCTGGATTCAAGTTCCTACCTCTGAAACATAACAGCTGTGTGACCCTGAGCAAGTCACTTAACTTCTCAGGGCCCCAAATAACTCTCTAAGACTCAAAGTCGCAGAGAAGGTGTTGACCTTCAATAGCAGGAGTAACCGCACTGAGGAATTCACTTCTTGGCTAACAAGCAGGTCCAGTACCTGTTCTTTTAAGGTTTATGAAATACTCCATGAAATAGCTAGTGAAAATATTAATGTTCCTACCTTACAAACAAGAATTTGAGTCTGATGATTTCATAAAAATTTTTACTCACTTTATCTTATCTGATCCTCAGAAAAACTCCATTAGATAGAATTGTCATGTAAGTATTATTATCATCTGTTTTAACAAATGTTTATTGGTTACACTGGATTTTACAGATAAGGAAAATGAAGCTAAGAGGCTACAAAGAGAGGATGTTTTGTCCAAGATTACAGCTACTGGCAGCCCTAGGAATAACTTGTGTCCTCTGTCACCCAAGTCTCTTTCCATGACATCCCAGGCTGCCTTCTGGAGGGTCCCTGCACTAACTAGTTTTCTCTCCTCAAAAGTCTCCCTCACCAGTTGCTCCTTGCTCCCTCCCTCAGTAGAGAAATGTCATCAAATACCAGTAAGAAAACATTCTCCCACAGTCTCTTTTTCTCCCTTACTCTATTTCTCTAAACCCCTTGACATCATGTCCCAAATTCTCTTCCCCTGCTCTAATTTCCAATTATGAGATGGCCCTTTTCACAAAGGCCACACCCTCTACTTCTACCTTTGATCCCAATTCCTCAGAAGGATTACACCAACACCAACAATTAGTACTCTCTCTAAATGTCAATCTCACATGATCCAATGGCTCCTTCCTGCTGCCTACAAACATGTCTAGGGCTCTCTCATATTTAAAAATAATCCTCACTTTACTCAACCACCCTCTCAAGCTGTGTGTATATGCACATATGTACATACATATATACATATATAGGGTGTCCATAAAGTCCATGTGCAATTTAAAATAGTTATAACTTTGTAACTATATGTGATAGAATCTAACAAGGATTAGAAAGCTTGATGTACCTGGTTTATTTTTGTCTTTAGAAATTTTATGTTTATTTTATTTTTATTTTTAGAAATTCAACTTAAAAGTTACTTGTTTTTCAGGATTATTGTTGACCCATGGCTTCACTAGAAGAGAAAGTAAACTGTGTTCTTTGGTTGGCTGAACTAAAATCTACCACTGCTGTCCAAAGCCTACCATTTTCTTGGCCTCCACGTTCACCAGATTTGACTCCACTGGATTTCTTTTTACGGGAATATGTGAAAATTAATGTTTATTCAACCAAACCTCGATCTAAAGAAGCCTTACCAGCTAGGATAATTGATGTGATTGCTGGCATTACTGAAAATCAGCTTGAAAATGTTTTCCACAAACTACAGAATCATATTATCCTTTGTATTAGTAATGATGTTGAAAATTAACAAGAACGATAAAAACTTTTTCTTCTTTCTTTTGCTCTTTACAGATTCTTTCTATCACACAGTTACAAAGTTACAACTATTTTAAATTGCACACGGACTTTATGGACACCCTATACATATACATATATGTATACATATATACATACATATCTATACATTTATATCTATGTCTATGTCTGTATCTATATATATATCCTCTCAGAGCCAAAATCCTAGGAAAAAGGGCTATCTAGTCACCCAACTTGGTATTTCTTTAGTCTCTTGACAAGCATGGGGAGCTATAGAAGAGTAAGCTAAGTGCAGCTGAACTGAGGAGAAGAGGTAGAAGAGGAAAACAAAGGAATAAAATGCATTTTAACAAGAGTGAGGGATAGTGACAGAGACTTCCAATGGGTTTACTTTGGGAATGGAACAGAGAATGGATATGAGGACAGTGGTGTCATATTCAAATAAGAAACAGGAGCTGTTAATTATAAGCAAGGATAGCTGTGAGCCACATAGTAACTTAGTTTTTTAAATATAATATTGTCTATGTTTATTAAATTTTATTCATTTTGTTAAATATCTCCCAATTACATTTTATCCAGGTTTGGCACAGGAGAGTTATGACCTCTGTAGGTGATACATCTGCTTTAGAAGTCTTCTCCAAGCAAGGATTACATGGCCCAGGTTTGCGTTTCACTCTAGATGAATCCAGGGTGGAAGGAGAAACATAGATCCAGAGGTAGGCCATATTGGTCTTAGAAGGAATAAATGGTGATGGTAAGTAGAAGGGAGTAAGACCAGGCCACAACGGCTTATGGTACAGAGATATTCCCACTACACCACTATCTCCTTTACTAATTGACAGCTCTATGAGTGAAGCATATTACAGATGAAGATCCTACTAAAAAAAAAAACAAAAAAAACCATGAAACAAAGAAAATGAAAGGGAGAATGAGGAGAGATCTACAAATGAACTAGTACTGGAACAAAGATCCTGTTACTCAACAGGAAAGAGATCTCAACATTTACCTTCTCAACATGGAGAATAGAGTACACATGGCAGAAAGTCCTCCCCCTAGAAGCAGAACAGAGGTGACAACAAAGCCATGAGAAAGTGTATAAGCAGTGAATGAAAGAAAAAAATTGAGAATAGCCTAGAAGGAGAAAGAAAGAAGAAAGGGCTATGAGGACGTATGAGGAAGGGTGCCACAAATGAATATTGCTCAAGTTAAAGTCGAGTGTGGGCAAGTGAAATAATCACCCACCCTCTTATCTGGAGAGGAAAGGGCTAAAAGGAGAGAGCCTGGGAATTATTATTTTTTTTTCTTTTTAAGGAAAGAATAACTGTGTAAGAAGACTAAAGGAACTTGAAATAGGATGGGTAAATAGGAAAAGTTTGTGGGAAAACAAATATTAAATTAATACAATTAAAACTAATCATAGAGACAAAGTGCTAACTGAAAAGAGTAAAGAGACACAAATAGAAAATAAACAAGTGGAGAAAATGCAAACACTTATTAAATATATATCATTAATTGGCGTAGTATAGCATATAAGTTCAAAATGAAAAGGCTAAATGGATGGCCAGAAGGTATGGAAATTAACAATAATTATAGGAGACTTTAATGTTACTCTCTCAGAACTGGCTAAATATGACAAAAAAAAAAACCAAACAGGAAAAACGGAATAAAAATACAATTTAAAAAGGAAAATTTTAAAGACAATGGCATATTTTAAATGAAAATATTAAGGAAAGTACATATTTCTTAGAATCACATGATGCCTTTTCAAAAATACTGCGCTAGAGTACAAACTGTAAATATTTGTAAAAAGGCAAAAATAGTAAGTACTTCCTTCACAAATTTAATAATGGAATAAAAATAATGAAACATATAAACATAAGGAAAAGATAAGAGCCCCTAAGGCAAGGCAAGCAGTAGTGTGGCCAGAGATGTGCTCATGTGTAGCATGTAAGACTCTCTAACAAGAGGAAGCAAGAGCAGGGCACTGCCCTAAGAAAACTCTAGGGTGGTTAGAAAGCCAAAGGTTGACAGAACTGTTGAATGACTAGCCAACATGGTGGTGAGCAAGGAAGTGGCACAGCTTGGCTCTCCCTTATAAATACTCCATAAAAATCTAAAAAACATACCAGACAGAGTCTTGATTAGTAGTAACTCCAAGTAAGGAAAAAAAATCCACAATGGATCATTTTTTTCACTTCCACACAAGAACACAAAGAAGTCTATGGAGACTGAGGGCTGAGCCTAACCAGGAACATGCTGCATGGAGCCTCCCAGCTCAGGAACTAGGCAAGCTATGTACACGGGGGCAAGATTTCCCAGACTAAGCAGAGGCGTCTGAAGCTATGCAGAGGACAAGGACAAATGCAAACTGATGGCTCTGTTGCTCAGCCAACAAAGCTGCATCGAAGACCAAAAGTATGGAATAAAAAAGTAACCTGTACTACATGGGGTAGGTAATACAGGGCAAGGAGCCATTGGAACCCAAGGCTATGTGCTTGGCAAAACAGAGGAGCAGGAAAGTGTAGTGGCTGTGTGGCTCTGACTTTGAGAACAGTTTAGGGTCTCAGTTCTACTCTCCATCACAATCAGAAGACTACAGCAGAATAAGCCGGTGTATTACCAAGCACCCTAGCACACCCAGGACGGCCTGCTAGGACAAGTTCTTTCATCTGCTTTTCTAAAGGAAAGACAGTTTCAAAGGGGCTAATGATTTTATTTTATATATTAAAGACATGTTAAGTAAAGAAAGTAAAGTTCATTCACTAGTTCAGGGAAAAGGTCAGCACCTTGAATGCGGAGAAAAAACAAGCAGAGAGAAATTAGTACAGACATCTAATATACAGGGTTCCAACTGTCTAAACAAAGTAAAAGATACAGTCACCAGACCAGGAAGCACCAACATCTAGGTTCACAAAGCCAGGGGGCTCCTTAACAATGGCTACCCAGAGTCTATCCGGCCAAATCACAAAGACCTCAGGAGAACATTCTTCGCGCAAATGAGTCCCTAAGTAAAATCTCACTTCAGAATGTTATACACTTTCAGCTAATAGGCTCAGAGCCAGAAGGCACCACAACCCTCAGACTCAGTGCTTAATTAGCTTAGTACCAAAAGGTGTAAGAGCCTCCCTGTAAGCAAGCTTCCCCTAAGCAAGCTTCTCTTAGGCAAGTTCCTCCCCCAATGGGCTCTATGTGACTCAAGATGTATCACAGCTGTGAACTGGGCTGGAGCTCAAAGCAGCAAGACATCTGTGATTGAAATACCTCCTTTAGACATGGGACCACGGCCCCTGTTCCAAGGAAAAATGGGGACACATGTGTTCACATAGGTCTATTAATGGATGGGGAAGATCTTATATTCCACTAACCCTACAGCAGGGCAGAGAATTTAGAACAGGGAACATTAAGGTGTGTCCCTCTGTAGCAGCAGTTCACTGGAGCTCCAACAAGAAGCAAGTATATAGTTTTATTATTCTAAAGCAAATCAACATCAGGAGCTCGCAGAGCTCAGACCAAGAGGACAGTGACCAGATTTCACTCTGGTTCAGACAATGTTAAGCATCTTGGAAGCTTGCAAGTCCCCAACCTGAGAAGTCCATGAGACGCTTCACTATACCAATACTTAATACACAGAGAAAGCAGAACAGGACCCATACATCACAAAATAGGACCAAGAATAACCCAGACATTTGTCCAGGAAATGTACAGAGCCTGGCCCTACTGAAAATTACAAAACAGAAACACGTAAGGCTGGAAGAATGAGCAAATAAAAAAAGAATCCCATTATAAGAGCTACTGTGATAAAAGGGACACTCAAGATACAAACCCAAAAGCAAAGAATGATTCCAAAACATATACAAGGAAAAGCTTCAAAGAAGAACACAGCCTGGGCACAAATTTTCTTAAAATTCCTGGGAGAACTAAAATAAGAGTTTTAAGATGACCGGATCAGCCTAGGTAGACAGAGATGTCTGTGGCCACTAGGGTGTAGTCTGGCCAGGATCATGCTGCACATAGCACTCCAGTGAAAAGGAAAGAATCGTGCACCAGGGCAAAAGAAGGTCTCCCAGACCCACAACAGGGCGCCACCACAGAAACAGACACCAACTGGCAGCTCTGTCATTCGCTGCCCAATTCCATGACACAGATCCAAGGCGGAGTGAGGAAGGGACATTCTGCATTGTGCAAAAAAAGACCAAAACCTAGGCAGCAGATCCAGAGATATGCAATTTTAGAAGCAAATAGCAGGAACTGTGGCAAAGACTCTATGGGTGTAGAAGAATCTCAATTCCAGCTTCTGGCCCCGTCTGAAGCCTGCAAAGGATTAACTAGGGCAAGAACACCAGATCAAAGAAAACAAGATCTGCAGTCCAGAACAACTTCACGGCACGAGTTACGTCTAGCAGTCTACTGTTGCTCAGATCCAAATTCTGGTCAGAAACTTGGACGTGGGTTGGCGGAGGGGGTCTGGAGAAGGGGAAGTGTCAAACTTCAGTCTGGATCAGAACTTGTTGGAAGCCCTGGAAGCTTGCACATTCCAAGCCTGAACTGAGAATAACACAACACTAAATATCCCCCAAGAAAGCAGCAAGAGGACCAGCTCAGACATTCCCTAAAGAAGTATCCAACCTCAGCCCTAATACCAAGTGCACTCCCAAAGAGATCAAAGAAAAATAAAAATGATAACATCATGTACAAAAATACTTATAGCAGCTCTTTTTGTGGTGTCAAAGACTAGAAACTAAGGAGGCACCAATCAATTGGGGAATGGCTGGGTGAGTTATGGTTTATAAATGTGATGGAATACTACTGTGCTTTAAGAAATGCTGAAGGGTGTGGTTTTAGAGAAATCTATGAATTCTGTGTTGGTAAGCAAAATGGGCTCCTTAGTACTTAGTTCAACAAGTGCCCTTGAAGAGTTTGGCTTTTGTTTTTGCTGAGTAATTCAGTGTATTTCATTGAGTCTTACTAAGTGCTAAGCCCCAGGCCCAAACCCCTATTAG
>CM053623.1:27244656-27266831 GCA_028646595.1 Phalanger gymnotis | reverse complement strand
AAGTCTGCCTCTTTGTGACGATTTTAGGTCACGTGGGTGAGTGGCATGTGTGACTCACTCCTGATGCTGACAAAGATATAAAAACCAGGGGTTGGCCTCTTCTTCCTTGGAGCTCTTTGCCGAAGCAGTGATGGCACGCAACTCTGGGCCAGCCCTCATTCTGAGCTCCCGGGCTGATCCTAGATGTTGGTAACTATGAATTGTATTGGGTCTGTCTATAATTTGTTTAAGGGCTCTTGAGATGGTGTCGATGAGGAGACTCTGGGCAGCTGTAGCTAAGGAGCCCTCCAGCTTGTAAACCCGGATGCTGAGACTTTATTGAACTCTGGTAACTATGTATTGGGATTTAAATTAGACAAGGTCTGTCTGTTGATGTTTGTAATTTGCTTGTATTTTGCTCTGAAGTTCAGGGTGCTGGCTTTTTCCCCTGAACTAAGTGAATGATATTTGTGTGCTGAATTAAAGTAAGCTTGCCAACCCCTTCACCTTGCTTTCCTTATTAAGGCAGATCAAACAAACCTGTGTTTTCTGGGTGCTGGCAGCTTTCTGGGTGGTGGCTGTGGGTGGATCTTACACTCCCACGGAAGCTGCTAGCCAGATTGTTAAAACAATTCTTATGTTAACTTATGGGGAATTAAGTGAATAGAACCAAGCAAACAATCTGTATAATGACGATAATATGGTAAAGACAAACAACTATGAATGAATTGGAGACTCTGATCAAGTGCAAAGATCAACTAGATTCCACAGGACTAATGACGAAATATGCTACTACTCTTGAGAGAAAAGTGAAAAACTCAGAGAGCAGAATGAGACATATGAGAAAAGATGGATTTTGCTGACTGAAAAAAAGCATATATGCCTTTTAAAAAAAAATAGAATCCTCTTTTTGCATTCTGCTGTGTATTCTTGGCGGGGCAGGGGAGGTGGTGTTTGATTTGAAAAAAAATTTTTTTTTAAGTAGGGATCTAAAACAATCCAACATCAGAATGAAAAAATTGAATAAAGTCATAAATCAACCATCAAAGGGGAGAAAAAAATCTGCTCCAAATAGATTCATATGTGACTTCAATCAAGAAAAGAGTTTAAGAACAATTAATATATGTTATAAAAAGTGTTCTCAATAACTTACAAAGAAAATATTTTGCCAAATTCCTTTAACATGCTAAATATGATTCTAATACCTAAAGCAGAGAGGAATAAAGAAGATAAAGAGAATTTTTTTTTTTACCAAGTACACTAATGAATATTGACGAAAAATTTTTTAAATCCCAGCAAAAAGACTACAACAATGTGTTCAAAATTTAGCTACTATGACCAAAATGTATTTGGACCAGGGATACAGAGAAACTCCAACATTAGGAAAACGAGTGACAATTATATAAAAACCCATTATATCAATAGTTGCAGAAAAAGTCTTTAATAACATATAATACTTATACCAAAAACCCCAATAAGCATACACATGAAAGGATCCTTCTTAATTTGCTTTTTAAAAAAATCTTATTCAAGAAACCACTTTTTCCCAACATAATATGAGAAAACCTGTATGTGCCCTCTTCTCGCTAATGGTTTGTTGTTGTTGTTCAGTCGTTTCAGTTACATAGACTCTTCTTGACCCCATTTGGGGTTTTCTTGGGAAAGATGCTGGAGAGGTTTGCCATTTCCTTCTCTATTTTGCAGATGAGGAAAATGAGGCAAACAGGGTTAGGTGACTTGGTCAGGGTTACAAAGCCAATAAGTTTTTAAAGCCTCATTTGAACTCAGGTCTTCTAGGCCAGGTGCTCTTTCCATTACATCACCTAGCTGCCCCTCTCACTAATGGACAAAGTTCTAAAAATACAAGAGCTAGCAATAACACAAAAAGAAGCAATTAAAGACAAACACTGTCAAAGTAGAAACAAAAATAATTTTATTAGTGGATAATATAGTTTGTTTACTTGGAAAACCCAAGAGAATCAGCAAAAAAGAAAACTAAATGAAATTATCAACAACTTTAATAAAGCAACAGGACACAAAATAAACTCCATGAAAATATTCAGTATTCAGCATTCGTTACATAGCAATAACAAAAACTAGGAAAGAATGACAGAAAGAAAAAACCCACTGAAAATAACAAGATGCACTAAATATCTGAAGTCAGTCTGCCAAGACATAATAAAGATTTATGTAAATATGGTTATAAAGCAAATTTTGCCAAAATAAATGAACTAAATAACTAGAGTGATAGGAACTGTTCACTAATGTTCTACCCCAATATGATACAACATGAATAAATTTATATGTTTAGTACCACACTTAATCAAGCTACCAAGAACTGGACTAAATAATAAAATTCATTTGAAGCAACAAAAGATCTAGACTCTCAAAGGGAGTAAAAAAATAATAGGAATGAAGGGGAGGTGACACTTTCTGACTTCAAGCCATATTATAAAACTATCATTGCCAAAATTATTTTGTACTCATTAAATAACAGAAAAGTAGACCAGCAGAACACCCTAAATCAGAAAGAGTCCAAAACAAGTTTAGTAGCACAACCTTCAGTGAATCCAAGTACCTTAGGCTACTGTTGGAAAGGCTCCTTGTTTCACACAAATTACTTGGAAAATTTGAGAACTATGTGTTAGGGACTGGTTTTCAGCCAACATCATACTGTGCATAAAACAATAAGCACCCAATGAATAAAGGATCAATACTGAAATGGACTGGTGACCTCATCACCTAGGATACTAAATGAAAGAATACGCATACAGCTTATCCCTGCTCATCTATCCCAGGTGATTCTTGTCCATATTCACCCAAGGGGAACAGCCACACACCAGGGGCTACTCACTGTCTCCTGGTCTAACAAGGACACTAGCGGACATCAAGAACATACATGCCATGCACCTGCTGTCTCATTTTCCTTTAACGCCCTAAGGTATTAAGGTATTAAAGGAACTTCACAATTTCCCAAAAGAAACGCACCCTTCTCTCCTCTCTCCATTTAGCTGTGGTTCCAACTTGGTCTTTTTCATTGAACTGACATATGAACTCTATGGGATGTCTGTTAACCATGTTACACATTAGACAATGAAGCTCCCTTTCTACAAGTTTTGTCCTAGCCAAGCCTCAAAGTTATTCAAAATTCCTTGAAAAATATGATATAGAAGCTAACATTATTTGATGATCCTCTGATAAAAAAATATCAGACAAAGCATAAAACAAGAAGATGTGCTCACTGTCACGAAGACACCACAGAGTCTGAGGAATAGGATTCCTTCTAGATGGTGAGACTGTTGGAGGATGACCGTGAGCTGATGGCAGACTCTTGAAAAAGAACTGTGACCCCTCAGTTTGGTCTAACCATCCAATTAAGGAAAATCAAGTGGATGAAGAATAAAAGTAAACTCATAAAAAATTTTAAAGGGTGGGGGGAGGGAGGGAGGAGGGGTGGACAGAGATATTTTTCTATGCCTAGAGAGAGGAATTCTTAAGCAAATAATGGTGTTTGTTTAAAGAATATTGTACTCTGCATTTGAGGTACAAGTCTTTCAGAAGCAATCTTTATTATCATTATTCTAAATCCAAACATTCAGAAGGGATGTCCAAACCAGCACTCCCACCTCAGAAACGTCTAACACAACACATTTTGAAATAACACATATGGGAATCTTGAACAAGGGACATGTCATAAGATAAAATATATCAGGAGTTAAAATTCTACTCTATCTATAAGAACAATGCCCCTCTGCTCCTGGCTCACCCTGGAACTTTCCTCAGCTTCTTCATCTTGGAATAGTCCATCTCAGCCTACTCTCTATGGAATATCCCTCCACTAGGCCCACTTCCTTTCTCTCTATCTCCCAGTGCTCTTGGAGCCCTAAGTTCCTCTTAAAGTATCCATTTGCTGAAAGAGCCCCACACTAACCTGTCTTTGTTTCCTGGCTCTGCTCTCGACTGCCAAATTACCATACCCAGTGCTAGATACCTTCAATTCCCTCAGCCTCCTCCCACTTCCCTTTTGTGCACTGTGCTCCCCATTTTACTGTAAGCTCCTTGAAGGCCAGATTATCTTTGTTTTGATTTCTTTTTATCCCCAGCATTTACCACAGTGCCATAGTAAATACTAAATAAATGCTTGTTTCCTTCCTTCCCTGTTTGCACAAAGTTGTTCGAATACCTTTTCTCTTTCCTTTATCCCCAGAGATCAGCAAAGTGCCTGATACACAGCAGGGCCCTAATGAATGCTTGACCCTTAATCCAACTTGTAGGGCATTAGTTTTTATTTCTGACCTTTTACACACTCTTCTAAAGGAAAAAGTTAGGAAAAAAACTTTAGAGAAATATTTATTTAATATTTTCAGGTGATCTACAAAGGAGGTTTTTAAGTACTCCCACAAGAGACAGAGGTAAACACAAAAGATAAAATAATTTCAACCACATTAAAACACTTTTGCACAAATAAAATCAGGCCAGCTAAGATAAGAAACTATTAAACTGGGAAAAAAATTCGCATCAAATATTCCTGACCAGTCTTTTCCTATACATACACACACACATATGTATGTACGTATATACACAGAAAATTAGGAGAGTATTTCAGACTATGAGCATAATAAAAAACATGAAGTTTTCAAAAGAATTATAAACCATCAACAGCTATCTGAAAGACTGTACAAATAACTAGTAAGAGAAATATAAATTAAAATACCTCAGATTTTATCTCTCGCCCAGGAAACTGGCTAAAATGATAGATTACTAAATTTATCTTAGTCAGAAAGGTTATAGGAAGGGAGTCATTGGAAGGACAAACACTGAAGCTAAAGCTTAAATACTCTGGCCATGTAATGAGAAGACAGGACTCACTGGAAAAGACCTTGATGCTGGGAAAAGACTGAAGGCAAAAAGAGAAGGAGATGGCAAAGGATGAGATGGAGAGATAATACTGTGGAAGCAATGAATATAAACTTGGACAGACTTCAGGAAACAATGGACAACAGAATGACTTGGGATGCTATGGTCCACAGGATCACAAAGAGTTGGATAGGACTCTACCAATGAACAACACAAGGAAGGTAGTCTCACTCGAACACTAAGAACACCTTTGGTGGAGCAGAAAGTAACGCAACATTCTGGATAAGAATTTGGAATTACTGGAGAATAGTCACTGAATTCTTCAAATCACCAAAACTAATACTAGGCATATACCCCAAAGAGATGAAACATTGAGAGAATGACCCCATATATATCAATATACATGTTTTGATATGTTAATATATATTTAAACATATCTGACTCTCCGAATTTCTCTCTCAATCCATGCTCCAACATACTTCTAATCCTAGAAGCTCTAACACTGTTCTCCAGCACCCTTCTTATCTTGAAAGATCCCACCAGCTCTGCAGCCTTATCAAGCTGTGAGATCCCTCAGCCCCTACCTTACCTGCCTTCCTCTTAATTCGCCATTTCATTCCAGAACTCCTATTTTTTTTAAGTTTTATTGATGCCTTTTGTTTTTACACCAGTTATTTTCAACTGCCCCCCGCCCCTTCTGCTAAATAAGGCTCCTCTTGTTCAGTTCAGTTGTTTGTCAGGTTACATCTGACTCTTCCTGACAACATTTGAGGTTTTCCTGGCAAAGATACTGGAATGGTTAGCCATCTCCTTCTCCAGCTCTTTTTACAGATGAGGAATTAAGGCAAACGGGATTAAGTGACTAAGTCTTGTAGTATTAATGTGTTTGAAGATCTTCCCCACCCATTCAACAGGCCTCAGGTGGGCCTAGGTAGGAAAGCTGGATTATATCTTTGTTTGTAAGTAGGCCTAAAGCCAGCCAATGTAGGCATGAAGCCCTCAGGACCCTAAGGAGTGTGGCTAAGACCAAAGCCAATGTATGTGCACTGAGTTCTAGTCCATCATGAATTCAGTCAATAGAGACCCGAGTTCTAGCCAATCAGATGTCAGCTAGGACTGTATAAAAGGAGAGCCCAGAATTGGAGAGGAGCAGAACTGAAGAGAACTGAAGCGGAACAGACCTGAGAGCACAAGACTGAGAGCAGCAGAACTGAGAGGAAGACACTGAGGCAGCAGACATCAAGAGAGTGCTGAAGAACAGACATTGAGACTGGGTGATTGTTTACAGGAAGGCCCTAGCAGGGGGGAAGGTTACAGGATGACTTGGTTCCTTGCTATAATACTGTGTTATAATTTCCTTGTTACTACATTGAGGGGGGCTTACTGGTTTTGGAAAATAATTGCTACTACATCGAATTGGGGGTATTGGTTCTCAGATTTGATCTTCTGGAGTCTAAATAAATGTTAACGCTTCCTCTGCCTTCTACATAGAGTGTTTTTCATACTTTGTGATTCCAAACAATTCAGGCATGTTCATGGTCATCCTGGTGGTCATGAATCTTGCCTTAATGATATAGGTCCTCACCTAGAGGAGATGTGGCAGGTGGGCGAGGTTTGAGGAGAGAAAAGAGAAAGTCTGGAAAAGCCCCCATGGAGAATGAGATAGCAAATCAATTTTAAGAGAATAAAAGGATTGCCTTGCTGTGGTGAAGACCAAGTTGATATACCAAGTCACTAAGTTTGTGTGGCTTCCTCCATCTCATTTCAGCAGTATGTGAGTGAGAACAGAGGTGTCAGATAGTGGAAGTTAGGTTTAGCAAAGGATGAGCAACAAGACAAGCAAAGAAAAATATACCAAAAGTTGAACACTGAGTAATTATGACAGATCTTGGTCCCAGAGATGACATTAAGGAAATGTACCTCCAAGGTAGAAGACTACAGAGTTAGAATGCTATATATATGGTCAAACAAGATCACTGTGTCATTTGGTTTTACTTAAGTTTTTTTTGTCACATGGAAGCATTGATGGGCAGGAGGAGACGGTGAACTAGAAATCTATGATGTAAAAATAATGACCATTTTTTTTCTCCAAGTCCTTTCCCCCATTCCCAGTGCCCATTTGACAAGTAATCCTACTGAACTTGTGGTCTGAGCACACTAAAATTGTAACTGGGTTGGAAATTTACCACTAAATTCTGAATAATACGGTCTTCTAGCTAGACAAAATAATTAGATGAATGGTAACAATTTGGCCTTAAACTTATTCATCTAAAAGTTTAAGTGACTTGTTCCTTGAAAAAATACTCATTAATTCAAGAAATATGTTTATTAAAGTTTTAAAGATTACCATACTGCGTAGGATTATTTTAGGTCTTAGAGGAATTGCTACAGAGTTCTGATAAGTAACAAAGGATGTCAAGCAAACACAAAATATTGGTGATTTTATCAATTTTACTACATGCACAGGTTAAATAAAAGATTGACTGGCATTAGATTGAAAATATTGGCAGGAAAATAACTGGATTCCATTGAACTAATATTTATTGAGCTCCTACTATTGACTAGTCAAGTCAATAATCTATTAAATACCTACTATGTTCCAAGTACTGTATCAGGTGCTAAGGACACAAAGACAAAAAGAGTCCTTTCCTCAAGGGAGAACACATGTTTTAAGTTGTTTCAAGTTTAAGATTATTATACATAAAATATATACAAAGTAAGTACTAGGGTAATAGGGAGGAAGGGGAGACAGCACAACATCAGGAATCAAGAAAGGCTCCCTATAGAAGCTAGATGGAAATGCTGAGGCAGATGTGAGCAGAGAAAGCATCACAGTAATGACAGCTGTGTACAAAAGGAGAGAAGAGAGGTGGTAGTCAGGAACAGAGGATCATTCAGAAAGATAAGCTGCTAAAAACATATAGTGATGATGTTGATGATCCATGGTGACCTATTACATAAAAAAAATTTAAGCTGCATGAACTTAATGCCTCAAATATCACATAATTAGAAGTTTTTAACTAGTGATAATATAAATTTAAATTACATTAAGTTAAATATCCTAAATTAAAATTCTCCTCATAATTTTATAATTATAAACTTTTATCTAATCCATACAAAAAACTCAATCTGATTTAAGAAAAACTGATTTATGAAACTTATTTGTAAAATAAATATTGAATTTTAGACAAGTAGGCAAATATGTGCCATGTGCAGGGCTTTTTTAATTTTATAAGAATATATTTCAAGTTCAAGGTGAATAAAAACCAATAATTACTTAAGACTCTCTCATAAGTTTTTATTTAAATCGGTTTTTACTTAGACTTAATTTTAAGTGCCTTTTGTAAAAAATAATTAATTTTTCAAATATATAATTATAAAGTGAATGTTAATTAGGATATGTAATTTAAAATAATTTAAGCTCAATGATACTATCATGAAGTTATTATAACTTGAAATTATAGTTTTGAGATAATATATGGCTGTAACCTCTTTAGAAAACCATTATATTAGGTCACCACAGGTCATGCACTATTAGCCACGTAATTTTATTCTAAATCCAGTACAAGGACCAAAGTCTGAAAATTTTGGCTTCAGGTATGAAGCTCCATTACACCTCCAGAAAGGGGAGGCACTTAAACAAGATATTAGAGAAGGTTTGAAAGAGGAGTATATAGTACAGTCACTTCAATGTTCAAATTGAGGCTTCTAGAGTACTTATTTTAAAAAATTATTTAAGTGCTAATTAAATCAAAATTGCTGTAAATCCTACTAGGTTTTTGTCTTTTTTAAATAACAAATACATTTCCAAATCTCAACTGATACCCCCTCACTACAAGCAACACGTAATACAACTCCAGTGCTACAAGGGACGATTACTTCAGTTCTTCACCATGGAGTTTTACCTTAACAAAAGAGCTTGTCACAAAGGAAACACTGGATTGTCTTTTCTCTAATAACCACCTGTGACTGTCTGAAATGCATATTCTAGAAGCTATTCTAATAAATGTTTAAAGGTCAATCTTTGAACGTGTTTCTCTATTCTCATACATCTTATAAGAGATAATAGTCTGATTTGTGAAATGACAAAATATGCAGGAATAGAAAGCTCAAAGAAACTATGACTAATTCAAAGACTCCCATTTCCTGTTTAAAATGAATGCAAATAGCATCAAACACTGTATTAATGAAGATCTGATCTTTTATTTTCAAAAAATTCAATCCAATTTCAACTGCAAGCGAGACTTGATTGAACATTACACAGTATACATATGCCCATTTTAAGGAAACTCAATAAAAGAAACAAAATCTGTAAGTCAAAAGGATGACTGACAAAGCATTCTTCACTTAGAGAAACATTAATTCTAAATCCCAGAGTCCCCCATCCCATTTAAAACATGATTCTATTTACTAAAATTTTAATTACACAAAAATTTTTATGCATAAATCTATTCCAAAAATTGACCACGAAAGGGATCAATATTTTCTAGGGAGTAGTAAATGTCAAATTCTAAATGTAATTTCTGCAAACCACTTCTTTTGTGGGCAAAGATGAAGGAAATGTTAACACCCTAAAACCTCCACCTTTGCCATGGTTTAAGTGCTTATTGGAAAACTTCATTTTTCTGATTTTCAAAATTTTTCTCAGAACCTCTTCAACACTGCATTAATTCTGTGAACTGTGAATGGCAAAAGCAGCCTGTAGCCAAAAGATTACTAAGTTAAATATATTTTAAGTAATTTTAATGGTTACTTTAGGGGTAGTTAGGTATAGAGTGCCAGGCCTGGAGTCAGGAAGAGCTGAGTTCAAAATCTGACCTCACCAGCTATGTGACCCTGGGCAAGTCACTTCACCTTGTTTGCCTCAGTTCCTCATCTGTAAAATGATCTGGAGAAGAAAATGGCAAACCACTCCAGTATCTCTGCCAAGAAAACTCCAAATGAGGTCATAAGGAGTCAGACACAACTCGTGGGGAAAAAAAAGACAACAGTTACTTTAAACAGTATTCCCATTAACCAAAAACAACTGAAGTATGACTGTACCAGGCAGTATTTTTACAATTCATTTACTTTACCATATTTATTCCAGGTCCATTTCAAACTATCTCTTCTTGTTCCTTTCTTCTTTTCCTTTAATATTAATTTTATTATGCTTTTGAAATCATTCCAATTTATAATTATATAATTATTTTTCTTCTACTCCTCACCACCACCACCACAAACTGAAAAATAAAAATAAATCTCTCATAATAAATAAGCTTAGTCTGGCAAAACAATCTCTACATTGGCCATATACAACAAAAAAAATCTGTCTCATTCTGCATTTTAAATCAATCACCTCTGCTGAAGGAAGTGAGTAATGTGCTTCCTCTTCGCTCCTATGACGCTGTAGTTTATCACTGCACTAATGATAGTTCTCTCTAAAATCTTTAAAACTGCTTGTCTTTACAATGTTATTTCACAAATTGTTCTATTCACTTCACTCTACATCAGTAAGAGTTTTTACAGGTTTCTCTGAAACCAACCCTTTCATCATTTATAGCGCATATAAATAATATATTTATTAACTTTCTATCGAATACATACATATATTCTATTTAATACATGTTTTTATATGTATTTAATGTCTCCCCTATTGGAATGTATGCTGATTAGGACGATGGCTTATTTCACTTAATAAATAGTTGTTGATTCATTGATTCAGTCACTTCCTTAAAGTGAGTCTTGCATCTGACCTGGTAAGCTAGGAACTGAACTCCCTGAGAAAGGAAGGAGAACGACTTGGCAGCAGACACACTACAGCTCCCATAACTGAATGGACTGCAAAAGACAAATGGTTACTCAGTGAAGGAGGCAAAAGGCAGGTCTGGCAATGACAATGGAAAGCAGTGTGAGGGGGTACAGGTCGAGAGAAGCTGCAGCCAGTGCTAGAGAGGCCAGCAGGGGATGCAGGTTCTGGTGGGGGTGGGGTCTCTGTGAGGGCTAATATAAAGGGTGTAAGAGAAGAAGGTTAACAAGAAGGAAAATCTGTTCACTGTGGAACAAAAATTCAGAGGGCACTATGGAAAGAAAGGGTAGGGTAGGATTCAAAGAGAGGGATGTGGACAGGAGCAGGGGGATGTTTTCTCCTAAAAGATTGATGATTAATTACTATAGGTCTACAGGGAGGGTAAGAAGAAAAGGGAGGAAAAAGGGAATTAGCCGTGTGTGTGTGTGTGTGTGTGTCTACTATGTGCCAGGTATTGTGCTACTGTGCTAAGCACTTTACAAATATTATCTCATTTGAGCCTTGAAGGTATCCTGTGAGGTAGCCACTGTTGTTATCCCTATTTTCCAGCTGAAGAAACTGAGGCAAGCAGAGATTAAATGACTTGCCCAGAGTCACACAGCTAGTAAGTATCTGAAGCTGGATTTGAACTCAGATCTTCCTGACTCCAGGCCTAGTACTCTATCCACTGTGCCACGTGGCTACCCCTAGAGAGAAATAAGAGAAGCCACAGGAGCAATGGTGGGTGGCATCATAGCCTCCAACGGGTATTGCAGAAAGAGCTAGACTGGCCCTAGTTCTATTCCTTTACCTGGAAGGCTTGTGGAGGCTGGCTGAGTACAGGTGTCCCTTCTCTGCTCATGGCAAGAATCAAAAGCACGTCATAACCTGACTTCAAGGACTAAGGAAAACAAAGAAGCAGCGCAATGCCCAAGTTCCCAGCTGGGAAAACCATGAGATGAAATCTGGAGAAATAGTTTGGGCCGTAAGGGATGAGGGTGGGGATGATGACCTCAGTTTTAGAATTTAACACGTTCCTGGTGGAGTTCCCATATACGTAACCTGTTTGAGTCACAAAAATATTTTGTAAACGATTTTTTTTTAATTTAATAAATCATAGGCTAAACGACCTTCACTGATGGCACTTATACAACAGGGTTAGAAGCAAAGACTTCAGGAGGATCCCAAGCCCTTACTAGCCCTCTACAAGTCACAGGTCATACTCACTGTTTAAGAGTAACCACTTCTGTCCAAAGTGACCCTCACTATTTAGGAGTAACACGTTGCCATTTCTGTCCAAAGTGACCTTCCCAGAGCTGTCATTTGTTACACAAGAGTGACGCCTCAAACTATAAACTGACAGGAAACCACAAATAGCTTGTCAGCCTGATCAGCCACAGGCCTGATCTATGGCTTCTACAGACACAACACAGTCTTCAAACCATCCTCTAACAAGAGATAAACTCACAACCTACCAAATCAAGTCAGCATTCAGCAGTGAGGCTGACAGCAGATAACCGGCTTACCAGTGGCAACTTAAAAAAATGAAGAGCCCCTCTCTTATTACACTAAGAGCCAACGTTCACTCTGAACATCAAAACCTTGGCTCTCTTGCTCCTTCTGAGGCCATTAAATTTTTCCCCACCATTCAATTCCTAAAAAAAAGCCATGAGCATAGGGCTACCGAGGTATGTATTATCAAGGTTACTACATAAGTTGTCTGTATGCCCTAAAACTATGCTATCATTGGTTAGCTGACACCTGAGTATATGGAACCCTTGCGCTAGACTCAAAGCAGGATGTCACAGGTCAATGCTATGGAGAACTTAAGCCCAGCAAACCTTAAAGATGAACCCCAAAGCTGCTTGAAACTTTCAGACAAAAGAAAAACTACTTCACAAAGACATTTTAAAACATTTACAGGTTAATTACAGACACCAATAATCAGAAAACAGATGGGGCATCTCCAGCTTGTCTAATCAATAACTACCCTTTAGAAGTACCTGACAGGACTGAAGCATACTATGTTTCACTTTCATTCTTTTTCTTTTGAGTCTTCTTGCACAAAATGACTAATAGACATGATTGCATGTGTATAACCTATATTGGATTGCCTACTGCCTCAGGGAGGGGAGAGGAGGAGGAGGAAGAAAATGGGATAGAATTTAGAACTCAAAACTTAAAAAAAAAAGTTAAAAATTGTTTTAGTATGTAACTGGGGAGAAATAGTATTTTAAAAATTTAATTAATTGGCCTTGATTTGTTTTAAATGTATAAAAGTCTGTCTGCCCCTGTACTCGGGGTCCAACTCAAAGGTGAAGAAGAAGCCTGGTCCCGAATTGCTGGGCAATTGCCATGCGCTACTTAATAAATCCATGTGCTCAGAAGACCAAAAATAAAAATAAAAAATAACTGACAGGTTTAGACCTGGTACTTTCACTGAGCCCTGTCACTTTTCAAGAACTTTTGAAGCCTTCAACTTACGTGAATGTGACCTCAGCCTTGAACTCCCCGTCACCCATAAGTGTCCACTAATTCGGAAATCCTAACCACAACCTCTTATTCTTCCATGTCTTCCTCTACCTCCCTCCTGCCATCTTCACTGTGACCTCTAATGGCCTCTTCTCCCAGGCTACCTTTACTCTGCTCTGACCCCACTATTCTAAACATGTTCTCCTCCCACGCCTGTCACGTCCTCCCTTTCATCTGCCACCCAGCTCCACAAAGGCTTTCCTTCATACTTTACTGAAAGAAGAGGCCTTCTGCCCCAGAAGCCTGCCCTCCTCCCCATTCTACATCCCCAAACACTAGACATACCCCAGTTCTCCTCCTGCCCTCCAAGATATGAAGAAAGGCCCTCTACAACCCAACACCACCCTCTCTGCGTGGCCCTTGATCCCGTTCACTCTGACTTTCTGTGCAACGTCCCCACCATCACCCGCTAGCTAGTTTTCAATGTCAATCTGCGGGTTCCTTTCCTGTTGTCTACAAACAGGCCCAAGTCTCCCTCATTGTTCAAAACCCAAAATAAAAAGAAACAAACAAACCCTTTCACTCAACACCACCACCCTCTCATTCTGTCTCCCTATAACCTCTCCTCATTTCTCTCACTTTTTTGTTGGCAGCCATATCTTCCTGACCCCATTTGGGGTTTTCTTGGCAAAGACACTGGACAGGTTTGCCATGTCCTTCTCCGGCTCATTTTACAGATGAGGAAATGGAGGTAAACAGGGTGAAATGACTCGCCCAGGGTCATACAGCTAGTAAGTGTCTGAGGCCATATTTGAATTCAAGAAGAAGAGCCTTCATGACTTCAGGTCCAGTGTTCTGTACAGTATACAGTACACACCTATAAACTGCTCCTCACTTTTCTCTTCCAGTCTCATCACTCTTGTTTCAACAATCTGGCTAGCGGCTTCTGTGAGAGTGTAAGATCCATCCACAGCCAGCACCCAGAAAGCTGCCAACAGCACAGGTTCTTTTGATCTGCTTAACTAAGGAGAGCAAGGTGAAGGAGCTGACAAGCTTACTTTAATTCAGCACACAAATATCATTCACTTAGTTCAGAGTAAAAAGCCAGCACCCTGAACTTCAGAACAAAACACAAATTACAAACATCGACAAACAGACCTTGTCTGATTCAAATCCCAACACATAGTTACCAGAGTTCAACAAAGTCTCAGCATCCAGGTTACAAGCTGGAGGGCTCCTTAGCTACAGCTGCCTGGAGTCTCCTCATCAACACCATCTCGAGAGCCCTGTGCAAATGGCTCTGTCCTCCCTTCTTATAGGGCTTTAGCTGTCATCAAATGTCATCTGAATGATCAGAATTTAGGCTGCTATGATTGGTTCTTGAATTAGCCCCTCCCCTTAGGACCCTGCAGGGTTCACATCCATATAGGTTAGGTTACCATGGCTCTGGAGTTAGCACCTGCCCTCAGCCAGCCCCACCTTGGGCCCCACTCCAGTCACCAATCCACACTCACATAGGTTCCACACCTAATAGGGGTTTGGGCCTGGGGCTTAGCACCTAGTAGGGCTCAATGAAATACACTGAATTACTCAAAGCAAACAAAAGCCAAACTCTTCAAGGGCACTAAGTGCTAAGGAGCCCATTTTGCTTACCAACACAACTCTCCAAAGTTATCAGTGACCCTTTAATTGTCAAATCCAGGTCCTTTTTCTCAAGTCTTCCTCCTTCTTGATTTCTCCATAATATATAGCAATATTAGCCAACCCTCAACTCTCAGATGCTTTCTCCGTCTTCTTTCTTGGTTCTCTTTTTATTTGTCTAATCGCCAGTTTAGGACCCATTAAATTCTGACTGCCACAATTCATTTTGCGGAGTCTGGATTGGGATCGTAGCTTCTCTAACTTTCTTAATTTACAGGATGTATCTACTTAGAATTCTGTACCTACAAAAGTCATCATTCCTTAGGGGAATGCAAATGAAGTAACTGCTTGCTAGAAAATATATTGTCGATACACTCATTTATATGCAGATCTATTAATATTGGGGGCTTTTTCTTCACGTTCAGATTTTTGGGTACTGGTTTACTGGCTCCTCCCTCCCCACAGAATGTGAGTAAGCATTCATAGGTAGAATCCCAGAGGAAAAAAAACTCAACCACCACTCTCAAAGGCCTTCCTGTGATGCTGAGGAGGGAGCACCCCATAGCTGCCCATCTGGCTTAGGCCAGGAAATCTAAAAGGAAGAACTCCCTGGGAAGACGCACGCTCATATTCATTGTATACTACCTGTGTAGTAATGTAGTTTTAATACTTTCTCATTTTTTTTGCTTTCCCCTCTCAAGCCTGTTTCTCCAATCATCACAGATAAGTGTACATATGACCCCAAATTCCACAGCGCCTGAATTTGAAAATAAGATCCTAACTACCCCCTTTTGTAGCCAAACTCAAGACTGGAAAATATCTCAATCCCATGTTCTTTTCCACTTCAGTCAACCACTGTGCTCCAAGATCCCAAAGTATAAATATGGAAGTGTTTGTAACAGATAACAAACACCTTGGTCCCCATCAATTTACCCTGGAAACTCTGGAAAGAGACACCACTAACATGCCTAAGAGATGAGACCTTTCCTATACAAAAGGGATACAGCTTTAGAGGGCCAGAGCAGCCCACCTCCTGTTTCAAGGCCCCACAAGGATAATTTAAATCTTCTTTTTTTAGATAGTTATATCTCGTGCTTGGTTTTCTCTTTTCTGTTCTCTAGCACAGACAATTACAATATAATCACTCATCTGGAGAAGTCTTTGCTGCCCAAAGTAGGAAGTGAAATAGGTAAGATAAATTGATCATGCCTCCTCTCTCATTTTAAAATTCCTAGAACTTACAGTGAGCCCTCATACAAATTAACGGAATGAGTAACCCTAGCTTACCACTCCTAAATCCCTATAGCCTTTCCCCCCCAAAAAGTAAGCTGAGGACAGGGACTGGTTAAGTTTTGTCTCTATATTCCTAAGATCCTAGCATAGTACTTGGCAAAGAGTAACCCCTTAATAAATACATGCTAAAGTAAAGAATTTAGAAAGAAAAATGTATCAGAAAGCTCTGAAGAGGAAGACTGAGTCTCTAATTCAGGTTTATTTTGCGGGTGAATGAGACAAAATTAGGTTCAGGCATCTGCTTTTGTTCCTGCCTCTTTAAAGTTGGCAATTTTATAATACTCTCCAAATACTCCCAATGTTTTTCAAAACTGTCTTAATACCCAAACAAACCTTTTTGGTTTTTTGAGGCAATATGGGCTAAGTGACTTGCCCAGAGTCACACAGCTAGTAAGTGTCTGAGGCCACATTTGAACTCAGGTCCTCCTGACTCCAGGGCTAGTGCTCAATCCACTAAGTCACCTAGCTGCTCCAAACCTTATTTTTAAATGCTCCTCATTTCCCAAATATTTTTGAAACTTTCTAACTTTTTACCTGTGTGAAATTATATAATTAAATGAATGAAAACCAAAGAATTTAAAGATTTGATTTTTCCTTCTAGACAATCTGTTTTGGCAAAATCATAGACACCTTCATCTTTGTACTTTTATCAGTCTTTCAAAATGGGCACTATAAGTTACTAAATTAAGATCTAGGTAAAATTCACGTTATCAAAATAACATCAATTCAACAGACATTTGTCATTGTGAACAAGATAATATAAGCATGAAAAACATGATCACAACCTACTGTCATTCCACCTCTTCTTGCGCCTTACAACCCCTAACCCAGTTCTTTCTCCACTGGTCGACTTCCAATCCCTCAACTGTTCCCTGAGTTCTTTCCAAGGCTCTCACCCCATGCACTAGCTACTCTCTCCTCTCTTTGCTATCTAGACCCCTTAATGAACCAGTTGAACCCCACACTGGTCTCTTCTCTTGACACCAACCAATATAACTCTGTAAACCTAAAAAGAGATTTAGATAGATGTAGGGGAGGAATTTCTTTGCTCTGATCTATTTCTTTGTATAAAAGTTAACAGGATGAAGATGAAAGCCTCATTCTCCAATCATTAGTTTAGTCATGCTGTCAGTGTTTTGTTTTTGTTTTTTTTTTTTTTGAGGGGGCAACGGGTGGGAAGGGGAGGGAAAGGATGGTCTCAGACCCAAGATTCCATCAGTTTAGGGAATATCGAATATGAAAACTCCCTCCCCTAAAATGAAACAGCAACTCATTGCCTCTGTAGTCTTATTGAGTCACCTGGGAGGGAACCAGATTTACTGCTGTTCACACAGCCAGTAAGTATAAAATGTAGGACTTGAACCAGGTCTCCCTCTGAACCCCAAGGCCATGCCCTCTATCTACCAAACCACAGTGCTTGTCCTGTCACATGCAAGCATATGCACACAGACTCTCACCACCTCACACCTGGACTACTTTAACAGCAGGTAGCGGGGTTGCTTACCTCGATTCTCTTCCTACTCCCACTCAGCCATCAAAGTGATTTTCCTAGAGCACAGGTCTGATCATATTACACATACACACACACACACAAAGCTACATTCCTAGGTAAGAGCAGATATGTACTACTGAAGCAAAAAAAGCTATTTAGATAACAGACTTGGGCAGTGCTTAAATTCCTTATAAATATTATTTCAAAATCACATTATAATATGTAATACATGTCACTAATTTTTATTTCTAATTTTGAAATTGTCTTTACAAGTAATTCCATAAGTTCCTGCAGATATCTCTGAAAGACAATAAAAGATACATATGTGTACTTATATGCCCATACACCAAAGAACATTAGCTACTAGTGATATAGTAATCATGAAGAATAATTTTAATTATTGCCAAAGACGAGCATATCAAGTTGTGGTTATTTAGCATAACAGCTTGTAGCCTGTCAATACTGAAGGTAACCTAAGACAGAAATGTATTATTATTTTGGACTCAGATATATGAGCATCCTATAACATGTAGTAAAAGTTAAAATAAGCTATTGAAAACCTAACATCTTATTTTATACTAATGTACTTCTCACTGGGATATATATTCTTTACTCAGCTGCAATGTTTGCATGAATTAAGTCAATCACTTGTGATAAAAATGTCACTTTTTTGAAACTTATTTAGTAGAGGGGAAAATTGGAAGGATTATGGGATTTGGAGTCACTGCAGGCCAAGACATCTGTTACAGAGAAAAAAATGTTAAAGACCTCCTGTCAGTGCCTTATCATTCAAATTCATAAAACTCGGTCTTTTTCAAGGCAAATTCAACTACGCTATTCAATTTCAAGATAGATGTACCTTTCCCTAGTCACCTCATTTCATGAAGTACTAAAAAAAAGAGAAATATCTAGTTTGAATTGGCAAAAACCTTATTGGAAGAAATAAGGACAAATTATAAATAACTGAATATTAAGACCCATCCGATATTGATTCTTTCTCACAAGTCCCTTCCATTCAATGAGTCTATGAAATTCTTTTGTAACAGAGACCATCAGATAAAACAGATAAGTAGGTTTTGGTTCATTATGCAGAAAATACTTCTGGAAATATGAGTTTTATTTATTGAGAGAAAAAAGGCTGTATAGCACCTCCCATAACCAAACCTAGTTCCTATTCTCAGTTTATAAGGTAATATAACATTAGGCCCAGGTTCTATATACTAAAACAAAAATAAGGTTAGCACGGTATGTTAGGAAAGATAAAGGATGCACAGAGAGGAGGAACTCTAGCACTGATGACAACCTTTGTCCTGGAGACGTGCTCTTTTGAGTTATTTTCCCACATAAGTAAATTCAGTGACATTATTATAAATAGGCCTAAAATAAAACTGACATATCACAGAACTGCAAGTTCTACGAGGGCAAACTACAGGGTTGCTCTCTGTATCCTCTGAAAAGCCTCACAATGAGAAACTCAATAAATCAATGTGTGTTGAATGACTAGCCAATGTGTAGAAAGCAGAAATGAACTCTTTATTGAGACAATTAAACAAAGTAAGTTCACTGTCGAAGACACCAGAAAACATTTCTAATGAAGATGTTCTCCAACAAACAAGTTTTCCACAACTTCACTACCAGAAGCAGAATGAGATAGAGCCCAGGAGCACCAGGAGGACGGAAGTGCATGTGGAGGGGCGACAGGAGCCCGGCTCCCATACTGCTGGGTGAGGGTTTCAATCCTTTCATGGCTTTGTGTTCTTATCACAGTGCTTCTTCTCTTTCCAGTGGTGCCCACAGACTGCACCTGAAACACACCTGCTTATTCGAGGAGACTCCCGCTACAGAGGATGTAGCCAACAAGTGAGAGGCTTGATGCTGGGTCTTTTCACATCCCACAGACACCAGCACTACACTCACACTGTCCATCTGTTACCATCCCCTGCTCTTGCTAAATGAGCAGCCCATCTCCTCCTCTAATCACACACTTCCTGGAGGGTGTCTTTTACACCTTCCTTACATACAAGTCACGACTGGAAACAGGCTGTAGCCTAATTATGCCTAATAAAGCATTTCACCTCTGGTCCCTGGCTCCCTTCCCCACACTGATTAACAAAGACTGAGTTATCCATGATTCACAGCCAGTTAACATCACAAGAGAAATCTTGGTGTTCAAAAGATGAGTTCTATTAAGGAGCACCTTTAGGACCTGGGAAAACAACTTCCCAACTGTAATCCAGCTAGTCTTTCTTCCTCTTAGGCACTTCAGGACCCACCAGCTGTTTCTGTAAATCTCTCTACAAGGCCTATCCAAAGCAGACAACTTCATTAGACACCCCATCCAGCAGCAGGTCATAGTCTAGGCAGCTAGAGAGCTCGAAGGCTAAACTGCTGGACCTGGAGTTAGAAATACCTGAGTTTTAATCTTTCACGAGACACTTAGAGTTGTATGAGTCTAGGCTAATCAATGAACCTCTCTCAGCCTCAGTCTTCTCATCTATAAAATAGGAATAATAACAGCACCTACCTCACAAGTTGTTGTGAGGATCAAATGTAAAGTATTTTGCAAATAAACCTTAATGTTTTTATGTTAACCATTATTGTTCAACAGGGCCTTCACCACAAACCCATTTGGGTTTTTTTCTGTATGGATCGGGCCAACTCTTTGCAGTAGTAGTGAATTGTATCAAGGAAGACACTCCTACACTCTAAGACATAATCCAAACAAGATAGTATCTTGGCAGACAACAGAAAAGCTTCACCTTACTTAGGGATCCTTCTACTTAAAGAGTCTGCAAAAGACATCTTACATGACAGAGGCAATTACCTCTGGCAAATATGCATTTCCCTATTTTATGCCTCACTTAATCTTGATAGAGGATCACTGAAGTTATTACACAGGCTGCTTTAAGGAACCCTGCATGTTCTTTAGGCTGCATTTTTCTCTAAGTCGAATACTTTTTTTAAACTGACACAATCACAATAGGATAAGGTATTTTCTACACTTTTCAGTCATCCAAAGTTTAAGTGACTAAAATGTGCAACACACTCCTAGATGTTAATGTCAAGATATTAGGAGACACCCGGTTTTCCAGAGCTAAGGCCCAGCAAGCAAGCTTGTGCCCTGAGTTTGGCATAACAACAATCCTTTGCACTCACCCTCCGGCAAAATCACTCAAATACCGTATTGCTTTGACCAGTACCAGGTGCTCTCTGAGCTCAGACAAGCACCAAACAAGCACAGACAAGTACCCATGTTCTGGTCAAAAATCAACCAGTCCCTTTGTTGCTGTTACCCTCATTGTCAGGGCTACAGCTCACTTGGAAATCATTGGTTTAAGCACTGCAATTTGGCCACAGTAAAGTGCCGCCCCCCCCCCCCCACTAGAGGCAGGGCCTCGGGCATAACCCTGCTTGCAAGCCATTTCCCTCATTTTGAAATTAAACTTCTTTTTGATTCCTGACTCTCTTGTCTACAGGCTGCTCTGTTCGGTTCCACCATCCACAGATTAGAGGCCAGTTTGGCCCAGTTAAAGCTAGTGATATGAAGACAAAAAAAGTCTTCTGCTCTCAAGAACTTAGACTCTATTGGAAAAACATACCATGCATGCAGATAAGTAAATATAAATTAGTTAGAAAAGAAAGAGAGCAGGTACAAATAGGGGAAATCGAGAAAGATTTCATAAAAGAAATGCCACTTGAATTGTGTCTTAAAGGAAGGTAAGGATTTTGAGAAGTGGAAATGAGCAATACGTACATTTGAAGCATGAGGGACAGCTTGTACAGATGCACAAAGGAGGAAGAAAGAATGTCAAGGTAAGGGAATGATTAGTAATACATTTTTGCTGGGATACAGACTGCAGGAAAAGATGTGCACGCCAGAAAAAAACCATAGTAAAGTTGAGAGAACAAGAACCTAAGAAGCAGACAGCCAAGTTGGTTGGTTGGTCATTGTCCATCCTTCTCAAAGAGTACCAAAATGCATCACTATGTTGGAATCAAGGTACAGTGTGTCCAACTGCAGCCGATCAGACTAACAGGAGCTCAGAAGGCCCTACCACAGACGGGGCACAAACAGTCCACGTGAACATCTGGAATGGAGATGTCACTACGTATGTACATATCGTGTTTCTTTTGAGCTACTGGAATTCTGCTTTCCTCACAGAACACATCGCCTTCTTTGATGCAGGCAGGCCAGTCTGGGCAGGCCTTTGCTAGCATGTCTCATATCACACAATCAATTCCAGTCTTTCAGGCAAATGTACATTTAGCATTTGAACGATGTGAGATGCACTCTCTGCAGTAGAATTTGAATGCTTGGCAATTTAGCTCAAGAAAGGACC
The DNA here is from genome assembly GCA_028646595.1 of Phalanger gymnotis. Lineage (NCBI taxonomy): Eukaryota > Metazoa > Chordata > Mammalia > Diprotodontia > Phalangeridae > Phalanger > Phalanger gymnotis. Next base: position 27,244,990 of record CM053623.1, on the reverse strand, counting down.
TCCTGTATCTCGTAAAATGGTACTGGGGATGTCTTTTGTTTCAAGCATAAATTGGATTTAAGTGAGGCAGAGTTACTAGAAGTCATCGGCCTCACTCTCTCTTCCAAAATCATCAAAGTCCAGTGGCAAGACAAAGTCAAGATGACTTGGGATGGCTTGGGATAGTGGATAACCTTGGTGTCTTTGATGTTTATCCAAACCCCACATGAACCTGGACCCAGTCAAAAGGCCCTGGAGGGCCACTCGCTGCCTGGAGGCCACAGGTCCCCGCCCTGCTCTAAGCACTCTACTGCACCTGCTTCAGCCCTGTTCTCATCTGCCCATTCCACAGGGG